>OY856188.1:213247550-213267550 GCA_963693315.1 Diogma glabrata
AAATTTTTTAAAAGAAATTAGTATTAATTTATATGTAAAACACACTACACTTTGTACTTATAGTTACATATTTGTTTTAAATGCTATAATTTAAGCCAAGTAAGACTAAACTAATTGTTTTCAGTCTAAACCTATAAGAACATTCAAATGTTAACTTATTTCGGTTTGGTTTTGGATTGTTATAGGTGATCTTTTGGTATGGATTTTTCCAAGAGTTTGCCATGTGAATCAGTATCGAGTTAATAGTTTTTTTTTATTTCTATAATGGATAACTTATAAATTTAAATCACGCACAAATTAAATCAGTCGAAACTTATAAACATCCCTGAGCTTTCAATCAAATTATTTTATACTTCCAAGATACTTGGAATATAATAACTTGGATACTATAAACTGGTTTTAAAAAACTAAAGGGTCCCTTCGTTTCGGACGCCATGTAAACTGCATTTGGACCTTTATACGAATAACTATATTACATTACACCGGAAAGCTCAAAAAACTATATGAAAACTGAATCTAAGACAAACAGAATTTACACTTGGAAATCTCTTATATTATGAATCACAGAAAAATTGTAAAGAGACTTATTAATTGACCAACAAATAAAATAATTTAGTAAAAAAACAAATCAAAAATTATATAAATTAAAATTCAAAAAAAAAGAGAGAGAGAGAGAGAGAGAGAGAGAGATGAGAGAGAGAGAGAGAGAGAGAGAGAGAGAGAGAGAGAGAGAGAGAGAGAGAGAGAGGGAGAGAGGGAGAGAGGGAGAGAGGAGAGAGGGAGAGAGGGAGAGAGGGAGAGAGATGAGAGAGAGAGAGAGAGAGAGAGAGAGAGAGAGAGAGAGAGAGAGAGAGAGAGAGAGAGAGAGAGGAGAGAGATGAGAGAGAGAGAGAGGAGAGAGAGAGAGAGAGAGAGAGAGAGAGAGAAGAGAGAGAGAGAGAGAGAGAGAGAGAGAGAGAGAGAGAGAGAGAGAGAGAGAGAGAGGAGAGAGAGAGAGAGAGAGAGAGAGAGTATAATATAATTATAATTTCAATTCCAATTAACAATAATATAAATTAAACCAATGGGTTACTGAGATACGTTTAAAAAATCTACATAGTAATGACTACAGTTTGATTATTATAATGATTTCATTAAATTATTACGAAATTTTCATCAATTATTCATCAATTTCATCAATTTATTATATTTAATAGCAAATATCTAAAATTATTGACTAATGTTGATATATCGTGGATGAAGATATTGAGCGTACGCTATCGTCTTTGAAATTATGACATTTTTCGATTTTTCGATAGTTAGCGGACACTAATTTGTCGGACAACTGTATCAGAGTAAAATAATATTAATTAAAACTATAAAAAAAAAAATAGACATGTGGTAATCAATAAACAATATCCCGCCAGGATTCCGACTTCCAGTCGTCGGACTGGAAAAAACGCGGCCAAAAATTTGTCGACCAATATGACCCTTCAATTTCACTAATTTTTGTTAAAACAATCCTATGAAAATCAGCTTTATGGTAGTTAATTTTCAGTACCCCGGTATTTTGGCCTGTTTGAGTTGTCGGACTCAACAAAAGCAGAAAATTTTTTGTTGGACAAATTTACCGTCGTTTTCTAAAACAAATTTCCACTCCCTCTAATAAATAACAAAATTATGGTAATAAATATACAAGACCACGGGAAATCGCCATGTTTCGTAGTTTTCCGAGGGAAAAAGCGGCCGAATCAAGGAAAATGACAGATAAAAAAGTTGTAGGACTCATCAAGGACAAGCGCCTTACGAAGTCTAAAATATGTGGTGATCATCAAATTAAATAGGTGATGGCCCAGGGACTAATATTAAACTGTTTTTTACCGATTCTCTTAAGTGATCACCTGATCCGTCATAATTCCAAAACCAAATTGATTTTGCGAAAACTTGGTACAAGTGTAGATGCAGCGCGCTATAAAATTTTATATATATACATTTTACAACCATTTTAGACACACAAAAGTTATTTGTAAAGAGTACAAAGTTCTAGATCAGCGGTGGGGAACCTGCGGCCTTTTGATATTTTCTTTGCGGCCTTATTACATATTCTGAATTTTATACAAAATTCAAACCAATTTTTTTCGTTGCAATGTTTTTTGTAAAGTTGTATTTTTTTAATATAATCCTTTTTTTTCTCCAAAATACTTTGTCTAGTTTTGTGGTCGAGTTTTATCGTGATTTCGGTTTAAAAATAATGAAGTAACAATAACGCACTAATTCTACGTTCATATCGCCGAAAGTTTAATAGAATATAGTACGTTTTCCTACAAGAGATGAAAACACTCCTTTATCGTGAGTGAAAACTTGTTAGAGAGTAGCGTTAGCATCGAGTGGGACAATTTAACAAACGTAAAATGTTTTCATCTCGCGTAGGAAATTGCAATTTTTTCTAAGATATGGTAAATAAATAATAAACAATTATTAAATTAGAAATCAACAACATAACATTCAAAATTCACATTCTTTTTTTAATGGTTACTGTGATTTAAAATTTTTGTAAAGTTACATGTCAATACCATAGCAACTACAATTTGTTATTTAGCGAAAATGAATTTACACTAGTCAATTGGAAAAAACCCCTTTTCTCAAGAGATTCAGCCTGGTTGAAAATAGACTTTTCATCTGTTATCGTAGAAATTTTTCGGCAAACGGCTGTAAAATTTAACTTTACCGCCGCATGGGAAAAGGCTAAAGTCTTACTTTTTTGTCATATAATCAAAGCGGCTGTAAATTTAAATAATTTTTTTTACTTTTTTTTACGGCGATATTAAAGTAACTTTCATATTTTTACGACGACAGAAAAAGTGTCGCCATTTCTGTCCATATTTTTACGACGGCAGCAAAAGTAACATATAACATGATATTATGAATTTGATCAAAAGAAGTAACCTTTGACCAAAATATTTTACGCGAACTTTCTTGTCGACTTCTTTCTTGCTTTGGAATTACTTACTGTTGAGAATAAACTTTTTCATATTTAACCTAAATTAAGATCAACTCGACTCATATAGCTGATATTCGTTTTGTCAGAAGATCAACTCAAGGTACGTGTTACTAAGCAGGAAAAGTCCCATTAAATTGGTTATGTGGGCCTTTATATGTTTTACATCTTTTCATTTTATTTTATGAACTATTTATGTTTTTTAATTAAATATCTAATTAATAAAATAAATTGGTTCTGTGAAATTATCATTGATTGTCTTAATTTTTAGTTTGCTCCCAGAAAAATAGTAATATTTTTAAGTAAATATTTGTTTGTCACAACAACACATATATACCTTTTAAGACCTAGGTCCCACAACAACATGCGCTCTGAGGGATTGATGAACGCTTTTTTTTTTAGTTTTTGTGGATTGCTTCGAAACTATTGATTCGTGCAAAGCATTCCAATTGTACTGTATTCTGTCACTATATGACAGTGAGTGATCTCGACAGTTTGACTAATTGCACAAACCGATTAACAAGTAAAACGGGGAAAAGAATATGTTTGAGGCATAATGGATTTGATTTCATCCGAACACTGCTGGTGAGGATATTTATAAAAAATACCGAGATCAGAAACAGTGCGACGACGTTGTAGGGATTTAATGTTAAATTAACAATTAGTTTAGCACGCTTTTGAACAGGGCCCAAAAGAGCCATTATAGTAACAGATGCAAGCTCCTCAAACTTGATAACAATACTCGGCATATTGCGACCTGTTTATCATTTGCCAAATTATAATTGGCCTTTAATGGCAAAAAGGTTTCCCATCCCTGTTCTAGATAAATTCGGCAATTAGAAAAACAACTGACAGTTTTACAAACAAATTTATTAAATTTAAGAATTTTATTTTCGTATCAATAACTTCTTTGCAGTTTTCGTTGAATTTATTTCTTTTAATTGAATAGAAACATTTTGTTGTAGAAACAAACAACATAATAGCAATCAAACATAATTAAAATGCAAACCAAATTTTTTTTTTTAATTTCTAGAAGCTGCTATCAACGAAAGCTGTTTCTTTAATGAACAATGCGAAGAAATAACACATCGAACACAATGTCGAGATGGAAAGTGTTTGTGCTTCTTGGACTTGATCCCAATAACTAACAAACAAGGCATTGTAGTTTGTGAAAGTAATTATTTTTTTGTCTAATGTTATTATTTTTTGTTAATTTTGTTTGTGTTATTTTGACAGCCGCTAAACCGGATGAACCAAGAAATACGCAATATGTTGATCCAGCCATGATTGGGATACTCGTTGTTATGGCATTAATGTTTATTATCATTTGTGTTGTGTTGCGATTATTTAGCCGGTAAGTAATTTTTTTTTGTATAGCTAAACTTTATTAATTTATTGATTGTCTAAAGGCCGGAAAATGTCTAGCTCCACGAATATTTGTAACGACATTTTGACAAATGTTTTAAAACTGACAAAAATTGATGTGAAAAATAAATCGACACATTGAAATTGCTATTATTGGTGAATTTAGACTAGAATGTCTATCATATTACAAGCGAAAATAACGAAAAGTTTATCTTCCCAAAAGAGCAAACACAATGATACGTTTTTAACTTGCTCCAAGAATTGATAAAATAGACTTACATTACAAACTTTAAACTGCGGGTTTGTTTTATAAACAAAACCTTTTTATATTTTCACTATGATAGCTAAATTAAGTCCAAGAATTTTCATGAATGCAAAAAGTTAAATCATACATAAAGTTTGGTTCAAACTATTTGACTAAATATAACCACACCTATGTCTACTACACACCCATTTTGTTGATTGGCGTACATGTCAATATTGCGTGTATTTTGAGTGTCTTATACAAAATGTTTTTTTGAACCGATTTAAATGAATTTAATATCATTTTATACTAATTCAACTTTTACTAATTCAAATACTTTTTACCCTTTAAATTTTTGTTGTTGTTTCTTAAAAGTTTATTTGTTTTACTGTTACTTTTACTGTTTACTTAACTGTTCTCGACGTTTATATCTATCACAATTTATATCACTTTTGTAAAAGCTAAAAAAATCAACTAAAGATTCCCCTAACAAGGAATGCTTTAAAAAAAACAAAATCAGGATAAACTAGGTGATATAACGGGCAAGTCACTTGTGTATTTAAAATTGTAGCAGACTCGTAGGCTATTTACTCCTACTTTAAGGCGCATAATTTACGTTTCATAATTCATTCCACATTTGTAACACTACCTTTCAAGTATTCAATAATAGTAATTCAATCAATGAGTGAATAATGACTGTGGCCCATTTCTCGACCTCTTTTTCGTGAATAATGGCTGTGGTCCCAATAGTTTCCGAGATTAAGCCTTTCAAAGTGTATCACTTTTTTCGAGCTTCGCAATTGTTTGCAATATACCTTTGTAGAGTTTTCTACATCCCTGTCCTAATAATTGTATTAATAAATATATGTGTGTGGTGGCCGATGAGAAAAGAAGATTATGTAATTGTACCTGACCATTTTTGTGGTTACACTAGCAGATATCCCAGAAGGTGACGATCTCTCCGATGTCGAAATAGAGGAAGACTTGTGGCCACAAGACGTCGACGATTCGTCACCATCCCTGATGGGGATATGCCATCCAAATACGTTGTTCCAGATACGGACGAACCTAAAGCGGGACCTTCCAAGAGGGCTAAATTAATTTAATTTTTTGATGTTGAATGTTACTCAATTTCCTAACAAATAAACTTTCTAACTTTTGTTGTACTTATCTTTTTTACTTCATTATTCGTAGTTCAGCTTAAATATCATCGTTCACACTTCTTATTTTCTTCTTTAACATCCCATCATAAAAGTACATTGCTTCGATAGTATATTCAGGGTCAAAATTCATTTGGAACGAAAAAATTGCTAAAAGTTGCGAAGTTCGAAAAAATGATAATCTTTGAAAGGCTTAATCTCGGAAACTATTGGATCTACAGAGACAGTTCTCCTATCATATTGTAGCAAATTTAGTCTACTTTAAAAACGTCCTAAGAAAGGTTAAAGAAAAAAGTAGTCCCTTAGGGTTATAATCGCCAAAATTTGAAAAAACAAAAAACAAAAAACGATTTTTTCGTGTTTTTTTCGATTTTTAACGAAGTTGCGTTTGGCACTCGAGGTCACAAACTTGGATTATACATTAGGCCAACATCATAAATAAGTCTGCAAAAAATCAGAACTACCGGATTTGACTTATACTGTGAATTTTGATGTATAAAGTTACTGGACTAAAACTTTGAAAGGCTTAATGTCGGAAACTATTGGGTCTACAGAGACAGTTCTCCTATCATATTGTAGCAAATTTAGTCTACTTTAAAAACGTCCTAAGAAAGGTTAAAGAAAAAACTAGTCCTTTAGGGTTATAATCGCCAAAATTTGCAAATATAGCGATTTTTTCGCGGTTTTTTCGATTTTTGACGAAGTTGCGTTCGGCGCTCGAGGTCACAAACTTGGATTATTCATTAAGCCAACATCATAAACAAGTCTGCAAAAAATCAGAACTACTGGAATTGACGCATACTGCTATGTATAAAGTTACTAGACTATTTGTTTTTCAATAATTATTTTTTCGTAATTAAATTTTGTAGAAGAAAATAAAGCAAAACAAAATAAAATATTTCAGCGAGAAACGTCAAAATTTCAATTTCATCGGCATTTTTGAGAAATGGGCCACGGCCTGAAGTAGTTTATTCTCAAGCAAAAGTTTAAAATTCGAGCGAGGCACGAGCGAGAATTTTAATTTGCGAGAGAATAAAATTCATTATTCACGAATCGATTACAATACTTTATTCTCTGACAAAGAATTGTGTATTATAAAAATAAAAACATTTTCTTCAATTAAAACAATAAATCTTTATTGTTTTAATTGATAAATCAAACTTCTTAATAAAAAAACCCTGATGATAGGTTAGAAAACAATACAATAATACATACTATTATTATCGAAAAAACATACAAATAAAGCTGATATAATTAAATGGAAGAGAATAAAATTATATTATTCTCCAATCCAACTGGCGTCAATCTAACCTTTCATTTGTCTGCACATTTTGAATGGTATTTTTTTTATATATCTACGTTCCGTTTTGGTCTCGATTTAGATAACTTTTGGTGTCGATTTAAATAAAATTAATATTAGATCAAATGAATTAATAATGAAAGATTTTGGTACAAATAGTTAGTGACTTGCATAGAAAAAGTAATTTTTGTAGAATATCAAAATTGTGCTTTTGAACCCATTATCGGTGGGTGTAAAATCGTTTTAATTGTTTCAAAACTATGCCCACTGATGCTATGTTTTTCAATATACTTATCTATTGATACCAGACTCTTTTATAATGTGGAAATTTGGTTTTCAAAGTAATTGTTAAAGACATTCAAGACAATAAATGTCTCCATTTTTTTCAACGATCATTTGAAATTTACAATAACATTTTTACATCAACACAATCTATCCTTTATTTGAACTTAAATGAAATTTTCAACAAACACGCATTCGATAACTCTTTCGCCAAAACACAAAACTAAATAATACCACAGACCATGGTAATTAAAATTTAAAGTGATAAACTTATGAGACAAGCAATTACAAAAATTGTGTTTTCATAATTTTCTAATACATATATTTAAATTTTATAGTTTTATATCTACAGTTCGTTTTACGTATTAAACAAATTATTGAAATAATGAAGACATTTTGTCGCCAAAATTAACCAAATAAAATAAAATATAGCTTTTATGTTTTAAACTTAAATTGTTGTTTATTTTTAAATTTTCACATGCGTGATATCACGAAAATGTTTAAAATTTAAAAAAAAAGGTTTTTGTTCTAGTTATCGTTATGTAGTTTAAAATTTTATTACAAAACTTATTATGTATTTTCATTTTCATTGCGTGAGTTTTAACAGTTTATTATAATTTTAGTCATTGGATGTTTGAATGGAATAGAACGTTTGTGGTGTCAATGGGTTGATTGATCAGGAAGAATAAGTTAGATTTCCTAGAGGTCCCAGCTGTGCTCTGCTAAACCGTAAGCTGAGCAATTATGACAATTCAATTATTTTCCTATATTGCAAATAATCTGAAGTGTTATTTTGTTATATATGTATATACAACAAAAGGAAATTAACAAATTTATATAATTTGCACACATGACCAAACAAAATCGTAAATTATTGTTATGGGTATATATTATATCGATTTGAATAAGTATAATGTATTACATAAAAATAGATGATAAATAAATACGTTACAATTAAATATTCAAATAAAATTAGGGTGCTTCTCACAAATAAAATATTAGATCAATTCTGGTCGAGTTTTTGTTACAAATAGTTTTTGTTATATCTAGAGCTTAATTCTGATTGTCAATACAAACGGTCAATATTAATTTACAAACTACAAATTTCTTACAAATTTTACGTAAATTATGTTAATATTTCTTAATTTTTTTGTAAAAACTATGAATTTGACTATTAAAATTCAAGAAAATTGGTTCTTACAAACTTACAAATTTATAGGATTTTCAAATAATTTGGTTTTAATTTACAATATATTAAAAGCTTTTACAAACATTTAGCTTCTCAAGATGGACGGGTCTACGCCCCAGAAGTACTCGGAACCCAGTTCCGACCAAGGACCATCACAAAAATTTCGACGAAATGTGCTACTCCGACGCTCCATTTTTTGGATAAAGAAGCAGTTGTCACTGGCCTCACTGCTTCAGATCCTCCTCGTCATGGCCGGTATTGAAAGAAATCCTGGACCAACTAAAATATGGCATTGTGCAATATGCAAAAACATTTTAAGGGCAAACACTACATCCGTTCAGTGTAATAGCTGTAAAGAATGGTGTCATCTTAAGAACTGCTCAGGTCTTGCAACACATAAGCAATGGGCCAAAAACTACATAACGCCATGTTGCTATGCACCAAGTTAACATATAAATACGAGCTCGCAACAGAACACAATGCGAATGAGCACACATCCGGAAACCCCAAGTGATGTGAAAATAATGCAGCTAAATTGTAACGGTCTCTTAAACAAAATCGATGATATAATCAACTTTGTGTATAAAAACAATATTCTAGTCGCGGTTTTGCAAGAAACCAAATTAAATGTTAGATCTAAGATTAGTGATAGTATCTGTGATTATAGAATTACAAGACTGGATAGAGGGAAGGACAAAGGTGGTGGCCTTGCCTTTATCATACACAAAACCATTATCTACCGTTCAACCACATTACCAGCAGTACCGGGAACTGATAAACACATAGAACAACTAGGTATTACAATAAAAGCCGGAAATACGGAGATAAATCTAGTCAATATTTATATTCCACCAGTAAGCAGCTGTGATATAGGTTATGAACCGTCCATAGGACATTTATTTTACACCAAAGTCTGTCTAATTCTCGGAGATATAAATACTCACCACGATCTATGGCACTCACACTGGAACACTGACTCAAGAGGTGAAAATATTGCAGATCAAATTGACGGCTCCAACTTTGGAGTCCTCAATGAACCACAACCAACAAGAGTAACAAACAACTCATGCTCGTCTCCAGATATTTCACTTGCCAGCATGTCACTAATGCCAATCGCTGAATGGAGAACTGAAATTGCATTGGGATCAGACCATGTGCCGATCATAATCACCTTAAGCCGTTCCTTAAACGAAATGAAATCCGAGAAGAAGACTTACATTAATTTTAACAAAGCAGACTGGGATAATTTTACCAATTTTACTGAATTAGAATTCAGTAAGCAAATTTTACCAATTGACGCCCTCTCTGGGGAAAGAAAATTTAGAGAAATTTTTAACAAAGATCTAGTCACTTCATTCCAGCCGGCAGAATACAAAATATTAAACCAAACTTCCCACAAGAAGCCTGTGTACTTTCCTCCCAAAGAGATGACATCCGTAAGGCAGATCCAACTGATTCTAGAATTTCGGGCCTGAACAAGCAGATAAATAAACTAGTAATGGAACACAAACGCAACAAATGGAAAGATTTAGTGATTAAGTCAAACTTTAGCACAAATAAAAGTCTGTGGAAGGTGATAAAGGGTTTAACACATCCGCGTCCATCGCATAACAACTGAATGATCTCCTTCGATTATATCCCAACCGAAAAGCATAGAAAATGCGCAACAAAATTCAACACGCAGTTTACAGAAAACCAAAGTAAACATGAAAAAGAAACCAAGTCAGTATTAAGACATATGCGCAAACTTAATACTGAAAATTTCGAGGATATCATATTTTCCGAAGATGATGTTGGAAACGCAATAAAGAAATCCAGACCATCTAAAGCTATTGGACCAGATGGCATCTCAGCTATCATGCTAAAACAAATTGGACCCAAAGGATTGAACTTTCTCACTACCATACTCAACACATCTCTAAATACGCTCCAGATACCAAATATCTGGAAAACGGCTAGAATAAGTCCCATTTTGAAACCTGGCAAGCCTGAAGAAAAGGGATAATCCTATAGACCGATCTCTATCCTCTCATAGAAGCACTACTACTACCTCGGCTAACAGAATCTTGCAAATTGGCGTCACATCAGCATGGCTTTAGGAAAGCACACAGTACAACCACCGCGCTTCATAGAATCCAAAACCAAATCAGCGATGGTCTAGATGGTGTGATGGTGTCACACAAAATAGTTGCATATCTAAATCAACTTGAGACCATACCTATAAAAGTTTTTGCTAATAAGCGTTTGCAACTTGTTAATTACTTAATGTATTCCAAATTTATGTTAAGCTTTGAGTAATTTGTCCGTCCGTTTAAATACGTTATAGTTTGACAAATTGGTGTATGATCGACAAAAAAATTATAATATACATACAATTCTGGGTAAACTATTATAAAAACCACCCAGTTTAAATTATTTTATAAATGCGATCACCGTTCCCTAAGAAGAAGAATGTTTGTAGAAATTCTGCAAAATATTAAATTTACATATATTTTGTACTATATTAAGAAAACATACCACAGTTAAACTTACTATTTTGGAAATTTCATTCAGTTGATTAAAATTATCTTTCCCCGTTCTTTCAACCAGTCTAAAGAAAAAGCCATCTTTTCTCTGCAGCAGTATATAGGGATGATCATATTCAACTAAGTATCCATTATCCATTACAAGAACTTTATCACAATCTATAACTGTATTAAGTCTATGTGCTATAGTTATCACAGTACAATTTGTAAATTTTTCTCTTATAGTAGCTTGAATCAGTTTATCTGTTCTGTGTAATAAACGTTACAAGTTTTGTTAAAAAATAAACAACGAAATATGACTCACTCAAGATCTACATTAGCAGTGGCTTCATCCAAAACTAAAATTTTTTTATTTCTTATAATTGCACGTGCTAAACATATAAGTTGTCGTTCACCCATACTAAAATTTAATCCACTATCAGAAACTTTTGTATCTAAACCACGAGCTAATGATGTTATTTTTCCTTTTAGTTCCACCTGTTTAGATAAAGAATTTTCATGTTTAAATCGATTTATGAATAAGTTTTTTTTATTCCTTGAGGGCTGTGATAACCATAATTAAAAAATTAATATACTAATTAATTTAAAAATATCGAATAAAAAACTAAATATATTTTTAATGAATATAATTCTCATGACAGTTGCTATTATATTTTATTTTAAAAAATTTATGCCTTATAAAAGGTATAGTGATAAACCGGTCATTACTTTTAATTACGATTATGTAGCGGATGTTAATAGTGATAAATATATTCTTATTAAAAAGTAATAATTCAAAACTCGTAGGGTCAAATTGATCTAAATAGTTAATTTAAAAATTAATACCTGAGATAAAACATGCCAAAGCTCATCATCACTTTTAGATTCAAGTGGATCTAAATTGTATCGCAAAGTTCCAGAAAACAATATTGGATCTTGTGGTATAATTGAGATGTTGCCTCGAAGATCTTCAAGTAAAATTTTCTCTGTATCAACATTATCTATCAAAATTATTCCGTTGGTATTTGCCAAACGAAACAATGCTTGAATGATCGACGATTTTCCAGCACCTGTTCGTCCAACAATTCCAAGTTTTTCCTTAAGTAAAAATACGGGTTAAGAAATTCGATTATGTGACTGAGTTATTACCTTAATCATAATCTTACTTGTGATTTAATATCAAACGTTAAATCCTTTAAAACGAGTTCTTCCTTATTTTTTTCATAATGCAAAGATACATTTTTGAAACAAATATTACCACAAGTAGGCCATTCCGATTTTAGTTTAATCGCTTTTTTAGACTCAATTTGATTTTCTGTAGGCAGCTTTATATATTCCTGAATACGTTCTACAGATGTCATTTGATTTTCAAGCTCTGCAGTTTGTCTAATACCCCAATTACAAAAACCAACTAGCGAGATTACCTGCGACACAGCTAAACCAACATTTCCACCAATCGCATCTAAGTTAAAATGAACAAAAAATAATTTAAAACACATCCACAATTTAGTGTAGTTCTTACTATTGCCAAGAGTAAAACAACTCAGAGTAACAATCGCTATATAGAAACAGCACACTAAATCTAGCCAAAATGCAAAACCTCTTGTTGTCGCCAAAATTAAAAATGACGCAGAAATATTTAAATCTTGATGTTTGTTGAATTCTTGTATTAAAAAATTTTCTGCTTTCATAGACCGTATCGTTGATAGTCCCTGTATTGTTGAATTTGTGTGTGACAACAATGGACTTCGGGCTGAAGTATACAAAAATATTATCGTTTATAGTCTTGTTTTATAATTTAATATACTAAACATACTGATTGCTTCAACACGTTTAATATTCCTTGCGGTATTTAAAAACAGATAACGAAGGCCGTAAAATATAATGAATAAAATTATTGTTGGAATCAACAGCCAAACGTTTAACAAAGAAAGTACAACTAAAATACCGACAAGTTGTAGAACAAACTATAAATATAACAAAATATTAGTTTTTACAAACACATTACTTTTGTCATCAACTTGCACAAAAAAGCATTTTAAACAAGCTTTCGCAAAATGGTGCACTCAAAACTTAGTCATTGAAATGTATATAAACATTCATATCATTCACGCATAAGCAAAAATATATATTTTTTTATTTTAACTTACTACAAGACAGTCGATTAAAATTGAAGGTAATAATGTATCCACGGCACCAATATCCTTTGCAAAACGGTTTAAAATCCGCCCAGATGAATTCTTATGAAAAAACCACATTTTTGTATAAATTATTCCCTTAAACAATTGAGTATGTATGTTTTGTGATGCCTTCAAACACAAATGATAAAAAGAAAATGAGCGAGCTACTGTGGCTACTATTAATGTAAGAATTAATCCTGTGTATACGTAAATGTAATTTAAATGCAAAAACCAACTATCATGAATTTCATCTAAAATTGAAATTAAATAATTAATTTAATATACAAGTTTGAGGTTAAAAATATTATAGGTTTGCCAAGTTTTGAATTTTAAATTCATAACTCTGCGACTGTTGATTATAAATTCATGTTTAATTCCCAAGCAAAAATGTAAGAATTTTAGAGAAAATAATTAAAACGCTTTCTGAATTTAATTTTTAATCGACCATTTTCATGTAAACCAAAAATCAACCTAACCACCAACCATAAAGCACTTTACATAAAAGAAAATTTTCATTAAATATTCATACCATCAATATATTCCGGCAATTTTTGTCTTCTTACTTCTTCTGATTCTGCCCAGTTAACCCTAAAGTAGAATTTAAAAAAAATGAAAAAAAAACAAATTTTAGTACATACGTCTCTTCGAAGGTTTATGCACGTTAACAAATAAAAAATTTAATAAATTTTTACTTTTTAATTCAAAGGAAGTTGTACTAACCATATAGAAACGAAAAAATCAACACCACTTTTCATTATTTGTACCAATATTAATGAGAAAATTACAAACGCAACCATAAAATTATTTCTTGTTGATTGAACGTAAGATTTGTATATATTTCGTTTAACAGAGCCACTTTCAAAATGCTCTGCATATTCATCATTTGAGTTGCTTTTTTTCTTTCGATCTTCATTGTTATGCTCCATAGATTGTTCCTGGAAGAAATTGCATGAGTTAAGACATTAAAGAGAAATGAGAGTTTACACCTCTTTTCCGGATATAATATTTGTCTCCTTTTTATCGTCATTTATTTTAATTTGCTGCCGTAATTCATTATCAATATTCAAAGAAAATAATTCATCAAACGACCCACGTTTTCCAACACTACCATTCTCCATTATTATTAAATTTTTTTCATTTATCAAATGGTGAATTTGATGAGTCACCAAAATAACCGTTTTTAATTTTAAAAACTCTTTAATGCAGTTATTGAATATATACTTAGAAACATGTGAATCAACAGCTGACAAAGGATCGTCTAATAAATATATATCAGAAGTATTATAAACAGCTCGAGCTAAATTTACACGAGCTTTTTGTCCACCACTCAGGCTTATACCACGTTCTCCTACAACGGTTTCATCACCATTCGGTAACATTTCTAAATCATGTTCAAGTGCACAACATTTTATTACAGCCATATACCTTTGAATATCATATTTATTTATAAATATTATATTTTCACGCACGCTACCTTCAAATAACCATGGATCTTGAGATGCGTAGCTAATTTTTCCGGTAATAGTAATGCTCCCTTCGCTTCCTTCCAATTCGCCTAATAAAGCTTGCAATAAGCTTGTTTTACCTGATCCGACGGTTCCAACAACACCATATAAATGATTTGGTTGAAATTCTAAGTTGATTCCGGTTAATCCACATTTTGATTCTGTTTCTTTTACATTCCAATGCGCAGTAAATTTTTTTAAATATATACTACCAACTTCATAGATGTCATTTTTTGTTTCTAGTCTTTTTAAACGCATCTCATTTACATTTATTTGTTCTGGTGTTAATAGAAATTCTTCAATTCTTTTGATAGACGTGTAAGCTTCTGCTATACTACTAATAGCTAGAGCCCAATACTTTACCATTGAATTACTTAATAAGTTGAAGTAAAGGATTATCATAAAAACTTTACTAGCTGGTATATGTCCTTCGACAAAAACGTAAACAATAAGGCTTAAAAATACTGAGAAACGGGTTACATTTTCCAAAGACAAAAGCGATGCTTGGATGTTTGCACTGTCCTTAATTGTTTTAATTTCAAGTCTGAAATTAACAATTGTCTAGTAATTATTTAAATTATCTTTAAAATACATAAATAAAAATTATTTTTGTCTCTCTACTGTGGAGAAGGGAATGCATTTTTTTAATTATGTTTTCATGCTTCCTACCACAATAGCAAAATGTCTTTCTTTTAATAAGCTTTCTTTCACTCTGCGGTTTTGCTATATGAATGCATGATTGGAAGGATATAGGAACTCTCTTTTAAAACAAACAACTTACTTTCTTAACTGTTGAATAAGCAGCCCAAACGATTTCTCCCATGCATACATTTTTATCACTTGAATTCCATGTATTATTTCACCCATAAAATGAACCCGTTGATCAGTTTTCTTTGCAATATTGTAACGAACAGATGCAGATTTCGATCCCAGCCACGCTTAAAAATCCAAATTAGTTTTCATTTCTTTAGTAAACATGATTTAATTATGACTTTACCTTGCAAGGGAATTGTAGTTAAGAGGAATAGAATTCCAATTATGCCAGGATATCCAACTACTCTGTACAAAATGTAGCTTATTATAATTAGGTGAATAGGTCCAGCCCACATTTCATGAATGAATAAAACTCCATACTCAAACTTATAAACATCACTGGACATTAAATTAATAACTTGCCCGCTTATCCCCTCATTCATTGAAGATTCTTTTATGCTAAGAATCTATAAGCAGTTATTTGAATAAAATCAAATTACGAAATAGGTTTTAATTACCCACCTTAGAATAAATCAGTGCTGAACAACCAATTCGAACTTTGAATGCAACTTGATAACAAAACAACATTAGTGGATGGAAAAAAAGTGTAGGAATAAGAGTACATAAAATAATTCCACATGCGTACAAGTATGCATCTATGGTTGTAATTTCAGTTTGGTCAGGTGTAAAATATATTATTAATTTGGACAGTAATAATGGCTGAGTTATTCTGAAAATATTAAAAGGCATCATTGTCGTAAATATCATTAAATACCATAACACTAACTTAAATACGGACTCAATAATTTTAAAAATAAAACCAAACAGGCTCATAATATCCATTCTAGTAACTTTAAAAATAAATTTACAAAGTGGAAATGTCGTTAATGATTTTTTGTGTATATGCCAGGAATCATGCCAATAATTTGATATTTTATTGCAGTTGTGTATTGGAATTGGATCGTATAGGTCTTGGACAGAAACTTTACAATTCAAAAATTTTACTATAAAACTGCAACACCAAAAACTGTATAATTTTGAAAATATATTTGCTCCAATAAATGGACTACGATTTTCAGTTTTTTGTACCATTGTTGTGATGTGTAAGGTTTAAAAATTATTACTGAATATATTATTTCTCTTTAATGATAATTAAATTTTTTTAGAGTTTTGTTTATAGTCGAATTAATTGTTTTTATTTAATTATTTGCAAATACCACATATAGTCGTTTACACCAAAATATGCATATAAGTGATGTGCAATACGGATTTTGAACCTGAAGATAATAGAACCAGATTAAATAAACAATATAATTTATAGCAAAAAATACTAACTTCTATGATAGGTTAAAGAAATATTAAATTATACTTTTTCAAACAAGTAATTGTTAAACTTTGCTGTTTGGTTGGTCTATAAAAGTAGCTCAGTCATAGAATTAAAAGGTTATTTATGTTCACATTGTCTACAACTTTTGTATATTAATGCCTAGTTACGAGGTAATGTGAGAAACATTTGTCGACCTTATACGCTTCTTTAAACCATTTTTTCAAGTGTTCATATTGAAAGCTTATTTATTCTCAATTATACTACTATTTTTGATCATTACTTCAGTCAACTCATCTTGCGAAATGAATGAGTCGAGCAACTACACTCAAAAGATATCCGTGTTTAAACCCAAGTTGCTTTCTGACTCACCACTGTGGGGTACACGTCACAATTTAATACCAGACTTATAATTTTTATTTTTTTTTATAATTTTTAAACGCGTTCGATTTTCAAATGGCGCCCTCTAATTGTATAGAGTAATGCACTTTCTTTATAGCTTATACACGCTTACTACTATTAGAATACATTTTTTTTTTAGGGGAGGTAGCATACGACCACGGCGATCCTCTAAACATCGCAATGAATATGTAATAAATATATTAAAATAAAAACTGCTTTAAAAATTTTTTTAATTTGAGTAACTATTTTAATCGAAGCAAACAGTACTTAGTACTTACCATGTAATAATAATATTGAAATAATGGAGGGCATTATGTAACGCAAAATGGTTTAAATAAAGGGTATATAGCAAAAATATCGATATAAAACAGATTTATAAAACCGATATATCCATATATCAATATATTAATATATCAATATATCGATAAATCGAAATTATCAATAATATCGATAATATCGATAATATCGCTTGTATCGATATATCGATTGTATCGATAATAATATATATATATATATATATATATATATATATATATATATATATATATATATATATATATATATATATATATATATATATATATATATATATATATATATATATATATATATATATATATATATATATATATATATATATATATATATATATATATATCAGTAGCGGATCATACAAGTTTTTAGGCAACCGCACCAGGGTCCCGCGATTCAGGGGCCCCAAGCGTAAGCAAAAAAGAAACTAAAACCAGACAAGTTTGAAATATATTAATTTTCAGGCATTAAAATTACATTTTTTCTGTATTTAAGTGTCTATAATTTCATCGACTTTAATTTCGTCCAAAATTTCATTTTCAATAGAAAGAATGGATAAATCGTTCAAACGATCATTACTCATAGTATAACGCAAATAACTTTTGATTAACTTCAGTTTTGAAAATGATCGTTCGCCTATAACATAATCGACAAACATGCATAAAAACATTCGTAATAAAATATCGATATTCGGAAAAGTGTTGGAAAGATTATTATTGAACATTGTTTTGTACTTCGATTCATAATTTAAATTATCAAATGCGAAATAATTTTTGGCAAATTGACATTCGTCAATCAATTGATTTGCATTGAGATCTTTTGGGTATTTTGCGGTTATTGTTCTGCAAGAATTAGCAATCTCTTCATCACTCATTAAATTTAGATGTATTAAAAACGAGTACTATCTAGATCTTCATAATCTTTAGCACGCTCTCTCAGATTGAAAAGAAAAGCCTTTATAATTGGCTTGAACAACGATTTTTCAAGGTGGTCTTTTTGTTCCTCTTTACAAAATGTGTGTGACGTTGAGCAAGCTTGAATATTATTTGCGGTTTGAATATTAGATTAAATTTAAATTAAACAGAATTTAAAAGCTGACAGGCATCATCAAAAATTTTGTTGTAATTTTTATTTTCCAAATCTGTAACTATTAAATCAAACAGTTTTTTGTCACCGAGACAGTTAAATTAGATTTTTGTAATGCTCGATTCACAAAATTAAACTTGGTTAGTACATTTTTCCAGAGGACAAGCATCAAAATATTTGTTATCATCACTGAAGCTTTCCTCATGTAGGAAAGATTTGCAACACCCTTTAAATAACAAGAATGTAAAACTTGAACTGATTCGTATCTAGCTGACCATCTCGTTCCAGTTGCTCTCTTTAACATGTATTCGCTATTTTCGGTTAACTGTTCTTGTAATCGATTCCATCGAAAAGGGGAATATACGAAAAATCCATAAAGTTTTTCAACCATATCAAAAAACTTAGTTGCAGCAGTATTGCCAGAAACACTATTTTTACCGACTAAATTTAATGAATGAGCAGAGCAAGGGACAAAAATTGCTGTTTCATTTGTTTGACGAACCAATCTTTGTAGGCCACCATAAATACCTGCCATATTGTAAGCGTTGTCATATGACTGGCCTCAACAATTATCATAATGATACCAAAAAGATAATTCGATGTATGACCTTGGATTTCAATAAATGAAATAAATCGTTCACAAATGGTACTACTTTTAACATATCGAACACAAAAAGACAACTGGTCTGTATGGCTCACATCCTGAGTGGAATCGACACTAAATGAATAATATCGAGATTCTATAATTTCCGAAACAATGTGATTTTTAACATGTTTTGCCATTATAGAGATGAATTCTTCACAAATTGTGCTTGAAAGATACGATGCTTTTCCTAAAAATATTTCGAATAATAAAAAAAAATCATTTGTCAATGTTACATGAAAAGAGTGTACCCTTTCCTTTATTGCCAAAACGAGAAATATGTTCTTGTAAAAAGGGATCAAATTTAGCCAATAATTCAAGAGATCCAAGAAAGTTTCCATTGTGTTTTGATCCTAAAATTTCATCGTGACCACGAAAAGCAAGTCCTCGTGATGCAATTTTAGTTGTATTATTAAAAGATTTCTCGAAAGTAAGTTCACTTTTGATACGCATTTTATATGTAAAATTATTGGTCATGTGATACTTAGACTCTTCATGCTTCGAAATGTGATGAATTATTCCAATTATTGAATCTTTTTAATGAAAATGCTTGCGATTTTCCATTCAAATCACCAAATAAACGGCATACAAAACAAAAAACTGCTTTGGCTGACGGTGAATAGATAAGCCAATCTCGTTTAATTTTTGTTGCATTTGTGAGTTTGCTATAAAAATGAAACTCAGTGAATTTTTGACCATATTTTCCAGCATTTTTCATTGCATCTATGTTTTGACTCGCAAAGGCACCTAAGAAACTAACTGTATAATAGTACT
>OY856188.1:213275246-213327746 GCA_963693315.1 Diogma glabrata
ATAATTTTTTTGAACAACAGTAGCAGTTAAACACACAGTTAAACACTCAAATTAATTTATCATGTCTCGCTTTCGAAAAAAAAATTTTTAATTAAAACCAAATTCGTTATCTTATCAATGATTAGAAAATTAACGCGATTTAAACAAAACAGATCAATACAAAAAAAAATGTTCTAAATGTTCTGTTCTAAGGTTCTACTGGATAATTTGGTTTCCCGACATGTAATATTAAGAATACTATTTAAATGAAACATCACAGATATTTCCAAACAGAGGATGTTTGAATTAGATTTAAGATCTCATGTTTTGGATTAGATCTTCGCATATCTCAAATTTATTGTCGATGTTATTAATTATATTCTGAATAACAACTGTTTCTTTAATATTCGTCATGTTGCAGTGCCCATTTTATTTTATCCCATTATTAAATTGGGCTATATCTCAATCCAAACTGCGAATTTATAAAAACGGTCACGACTGAAACTAAAAATTCTGAAACGAAAAAATCAAATACTAAAAACAATTTACCTTTTACGTCCTTCAAAGTAATCATATTATAATTAAATCACAAAGGTTTATCAATTTTTTAATGTTAATAATAGTGATGCACCGAGTACCCACGTGGCAATTACTCGGTACCCGGCCCAATTTTGAAATACCCGGTATTTATCCGGAACCGGCAATTTTTTCACTACCCGATACCGGGTAAAACTAAAATATAAAGTTTCAAAATTTATAAATTCTATTTATTTTTTTTAAATAAAATAATGAATAAAAATAAACAACTGTGAGTGGTGTTGTCAACCAATTTGAAATACGAATTTTGTGGTGAATATAAAATTTTTTTTTGTGATTTGTTAATAATAAAATTCACAGTCCACAGTTCGCATGTTAAAGCTAGGATAACCACCTTTGTTGAACATTTATCCCGAAATTTTGTTTGGTTGTATTCCCACTTGTTATTTCGAAAACTCTGCGAGAAAGGGCACTTTTCGAGAAAACCAATGAATTTCAAAATTTTGCTATACTCTATTAAAATAATCGTTTTGAAACGAATATGTTCTACAACCGGATATTTCGAAAGCAAATAGATGAGACATTTCAGAAGTTCTTGTTTATCATTTGTACTGCGCACACGGGTAAGGGACGTTTTGAATTTTTTCAGGACGCATTCTAGGAATCGTATTTAATATTTATAGTATATGTAGTAGACAAACTAAGCTGTACAACTATGTACATTGTACAACTATGTTTTGAGATAAGTCCGGAAAAAACAAAATTAAAAAAAAAATTAAAAATAAGGAAATACTAAAACATTTTACTTTGGAAAGTAACAATTTAATAATTAATTTAATTTTATTGTTAGAAGTAACTAAAAAATTACAGAAAATTACTGAAAAAATATTATTTAAAAATCACGTCTTTATCGTCACGAAACTCATTAAAATTGCCATTTTCAGCTGTTCCGTCCACCTTTGCATCCGGAGAATTGAACAAATCTTCTGGCTTAACGCCGGTATTTATCCCCATGACTTATTTTGTTTAAAAAATTCTTAATTTTGTTGTGGTACTCAGAACATTTTTATTGCCAGTTGAACTTGACCATAACTCGAGCGCGAACGTTTTAAAGTTTTAGTGCTCTTCTTTCTTATTTACATAAAAAACAAAAAATGCTCACTCATGGGTCAAAGCGAATTCGATTATTGTCGCCAGTTCTTTGTATAGTAGCGATCGATCAGCAAAATGCCGAAAAACATTTACCCAAATTGTTTGTTTAGGAGATGCAGATGGTGATGATGCTTCATTTAAATATTGCTCCAAGCTTCGTTAATCCAATATACGAATCGCGCGGGCAGCAAAATACTAGTTACTAAAAATAGCAGTTAAGGAGCCAGCAGCTGTAATATGTATGAATAAATCAAAGCGGAATCGTTGAAATTTAAATGTTCTGTCAAAGAACATAAAAATCCTCTTATTTTTTCACTTTTTATTTTTAAAACTCTTCGTCAGACGAAAGCCGTGCATTTTGCGAATTTATGGTGAAATTCGGTTCGGACATTTTTCGTCCAATTTTGGAACTCAAAAACTGGGTTTTTTTCGATCGATCCGGTTAAGTTGGACAGCTGAAAATAGACAGTTCGATCACATTTTTTCGGTGCTGGAGTGAATGTAGCGGACCAGTTAACGCAGTATTATCGCACAAATTCTAGATATTTCATTGTTGCTGACAAACACCTTCCCAAACATAACAACATTCCATGCATGGGCAAATAAAGACCTATAGATCAACAAAATTTGTCCATTTAAAATTTGTTTATATCAGCTTATAGATTCCAAGCAAGATTGAACACATATTTGTACCATTTCATGTTATTTTCGTTAACAGTGCCCAGAAGTTTAACTTAGTCGTGCTTGTTTGATGTCTCATGATTTATCCCTCCATCTTTTCTACGATACGTTGTATGTCTTCATTGATAAAATGAAGGCTGTTACATGAGATCGAAGCTTAGAAGAAATGCTTGAGAGGCATGCAATGTTCTATCATCAGTAAAATTGTGAATGCCGGTGCGGTCTGAAAATGTTGATGTAATACCACCGTTAGGGTGTCCCTTAAAATTCAAATTTATAAAAGCTCGAGGGCCGTTGTTTTAATTGGTGCCTTATACTCTTAAATAAGTCGTATCAAAAATTCAGCTCGATATGTCAATTTCTGACTGTGCCACAAGTCTTTTAATGTTGTTCATATTCGTAATTTATTTTCTAAATAAATACTTTAGCGAATTATACACATAAAAATGTTAATTGTCTGATTGGTTTTGTTTTATGGCTCTTAATTTTAATTATTGCAACACTCAAAAACTTTTAATGTTTCCAAAGAATGATAGACTGGTACAATAGAAACATCTAGCCGTTCATCACTCTTTTAATCTTGACCGTTACCTTTGTTATTATTCGTGGCAGCGACAAATTATTAAATACTTGATAAAAAATGGCTATTTTTGTATCTTTACGTATTTTATGGGATCTGATAATAATATATAATGAAAATATAACAACATAGTTATGTCTACTAATAATCTATGTTCACACCAAAGTGATGGACTGCATAAATATTTAACGCGTTTAAACATGCACAAAATTGCAGTAGATCAATACAACGCGCAACGTTCAAGTTAATATCTAGTGTAAAAAGTATTTTACGTATGACTTTAGTGGCGTTTAAGTTATTTTTATAGTAAAAGTGTTTAATATGGACTGTAATTAAAAGGATTCTACAAAATATAGAAAAAAATGTCTACGACAAAATATTTCAGGAGAAATAATGTCGTGATGATTACAAAGAGTTATTGGAGCTCACATTTGTCTTTCTTTGAGGAATTTCCCCCAGGTGAATCAAATTCTACAAACCCGGAGCTATTAGCGAAGCTCGTTTCATGTCACGAGCCATTCACAGTCTGAAGATATTCATGTTTAGAAATCGGCTTAGAAATTAGTTTAATTCAACCAATGCAATCACGCTCCTAAGAACGATTTTTAACTTATGAATGATTTAATCTTATACAAAAACATCAATAAAATAGTTTCCGATGTGGCAATTAAAAAATTTAAAGGTCATCTATGGTATTTGACAAAAGAATTGGCTGGTTTGGCAATTTTAGATAATAATGTGACAATATCAGAAAAGAAAAAAATGGTTGAAAAAATCATTTTAAAAAGAAAAATCAAGCAACTCAGTTTTTTCGTTTAAAGGTTGCCAAGGTTCTGGTCTTCAACGATTGTCTCTAACAGCAAATGATATCAATAATTGGCCTCAACAAACATTAGGTAGCTTTGTATCACCTAATACAATAAAACTTTTTGATAGGTTTGGACTGAAACATAATTTTCTAAATGTTGATCCAACACTTTGGAATGAACAGGAAGACTATCAAACAACAATTATTTTCTTGTTTACAAGTTACAAATGATGTTGCTGAGAGAGGTGTGGCTTTAACCCAGGGGTACTTAGGAAGAGTAAAATCAGATGAAAATTTACAAAACTTATTGCTTGTAGCACAAATCACACGTAAACAGTGTGGAAAATGCACTAAAGAAAGCTTAGCCGAGGAGTTTTGTAAAAATTCGATTTTCACTTTTAATCAACAAACAAATATGATTAATAAGTTTAGTAAAAACTATTTCCTTGAAACGTTTTTGTAAGATTTATATTTTAATTTGCATTTTAAATTTGCTTATTAAACTGTTTTATTAAGATTAAATTTTTTTTTAAGATAAATTGTTATTTAACAAAAGAAAATGTTTACAATTTTTTAATTTAATTTTTGAAAGTCTTGTGGCACAGTGAAATATTGTCCGATTGAGCTCAAATTTTACATAATAACTTCTTTTTATTAATAGCACAAATTAAAATAACGGCCCAAAAGATAAATTAAAAATCTAACCACCGTCTTAATTAATATGAAGTTGAGAAACTGTATAAAAACTATGAATTTGTAAGACAAGTCTATGTCATAAGGTTCTAATTTAGCTGTATGATTTATAAATTGTGAAAATTTATCGCATGGCAATAAGCAAAATTTTGTCTAATCCGCAGAGTTGATGTCAAATCCGGAGTCCAGAAATTCTAACTCGAAGACTTTAGGTCAAACCCGGCGAGATATTCACACTAGTTAAAACCCAGCTAAATTAAAGTATAAAATTTGTCTCGTTATACTGAAATTTTTTAAATTCATTTAAATTTAATTCATATTAAAAATTAATCTATAAATTTGATTGTAAAACAATTGGTACGTTCGATTTGACTGAAACAACTGAAAAAACAACAACAATTGCATTCAATTTCCTTCAGTCAAATCGAACACGGCTAATACAATACTGGTTTTATTTATGTTGAATTCTTTTTACTTATTTGATTTGTATACTTTTCACTCTTTTAAGTAATTAAATTGCTAAAAATTTTCAGGATTCGCGGTTGGTTTGTAAATGAAAATTAAATTAAATACCCGGCCGGGTATTACGAAATGTAAGCCGTGTACCCGATACCCTGTTTTTTGTATTTTTAGGTCACGGTGCATCACTAGTTAATAATTATTATCACATGAAAAATTCAGGCAACTACAATGTCATTTAAGGTGACATCTGTCGCATAAAATGACTTGAGGCGTAAAAAACGACGTAAAAAGTGACATAACATATGACTTCGATAATTGGGGTATACATTTTTGAACCACTTTAAGAGCGCATAGTTTTCAAAATAGACTCTCATTAATTTTTGTTTCAATCTAAATTTTGAACAATTTAGATAACCCGGATATGAATACCATAATTAAATAAACCGAGAATAAAATATGTATTAAAAAAATTTGTATGGTTTATTAAAACTATTTTTCCGTGCTTAAAACTAAAAAGTATACAGTATCTTATGAATAAAAGTTTATATGTATAATCAAAATAATTGATCTTAATTTGACGTTCAGAACTTTATTTAATAAATTTTAGAATTCGAAAAACTAATCTCACAGTCTTGTTGTCTCTGTTTGTTTATTATAATTTTTTTCAGCTATTTGTTTTAATCTCTCTGTCATTGCACTACCTGTTTGTTCAACAAACATTTTAAATTTACCCTCAAATTTTTGCAATAAATTATGAGGATGATCAAATTCAACAACACGTCCTGCATCCATCACTAAAACACGATCGCAATCCATAACTGTATGTAAACGATGTGCGATAGTCAAAACTGTGCATTCCTTAAATTTTGTTTTTATTGTATTTTGAATTAATTTATCTGTTTCAGGATCCACACTAGCCGTTGCTTCATCCAATATTAATATTCTATTATTACGTAATATCGCTCTTGCTAAACAGACTAATTGACGTTGACCCATACTAAAATTTGAGCCACCGTCTAATAAATTTGAGTAAATACCATCTGGTAATTTTTTTATCGCTGTTTTTAGTTCAACTTTTTCAAGAACATTCCATATTTCGTCATCGGTTTTTATTTCATTTGGATCTAAATTACTTCTAAGTGTTCCAGTAAATAACATTGGATCTTGTGGAATTATTGAAATTCTATTACGTAATCTATTAAGACTTATTTTATCTATATTGACATTATCTATTTGGATAATTCCTTCATTACATGCTAATCGGAACATGGCTTGAATTATTGAAGACTTTCCAGCGCCTGTTCGTCCCACAATACCAATTTTTTCCTAAAAAATAAATATTAGTTATTAAAATTAACAATTCGCATATCAGAGAATTGAATTATTTTCGATTCTACTTACGTTAGGTTTGATTGTGAAATTCAAATCTTTCAATATATAAGCATCATCTTCTGCATACTTCAGAGACAAGTTCCTAAATTCGATTGATCCTTTTTTAGGCCAATCATCTGTTAAATAATCATTAATGTTGGTAGCATTTTCCTCTATTTCTTTTTCATTGCTCTGTTCAGTATCTGAGGTCTCTGGTGGTATATCAGTATATTCAATTATACGCTCGACAGATATCATTTGATTTTCTAATTCAGCAGTTTGTCGCATTCCCCATTGAGACATAAACACTAAATTAAACACTTGTGTTATTGCTAGACCTACATTACCACTTGAGGTTTCTATGATTGAAGAAAGTTGTGTTAGTCTAGATGATGCCATTCAACAAATGAATTTCTTACCATTTTCAAATATAAGAAAACTAAGTGTTATAGTTGCAACATATAAAACACATACAAGTTCCAACCAAAAAGCAAAAGCTCTTGTTGTGCCTTGAAACATAAAACAGGCAGATGTGTTTAGATTTTGATGATAGTCGAATTCTGATATTAACTCATTTTGTGCTTTTAGTGCGCGAATGGTCGATAAACCTTGTAATGTAGCACTGGCATGCGAGTAAATTGGACTTCGAGCTAAAAATAAATTAAAAATTAAACCAACAATTTTGGTATTCGAGTCATCTCTGTGTGATCTTTTTCAAAACTTTGAGTTTCTAGTTGAATAAGTATCTCATTGTATAACTACGTCGATAGTTGTTAAAAAACTACTTGATTTAAGCTTTGTATTACTAGACTATGACTATCTAGCTAGACGTCTTACTATCTCAGTACGTTGCTCTTTTATTACCTGATGGTCTAACAGGTTGGATTCTTTTCATGTAGGTGTGTTACTGGTGTTTTAATCTTGTGACTGTCTAGTGGTCTAATATTGATTATTTGACTGTCCGACCGGCGTTTACCTTCGTGACTCTCGAGCTGTATATTCAAGTGATACGTGATCCACGCGATAACTTAACTGTTGAACAGTCCGTTTGGATAACTATTAGACTGTCTACTTTCTGACTAACTATAAACTATAACTGATTGGCTTTCTTTCGCTTGAGTATTTAAGGGTTTCTGGGTTTTAAATTTCGAGTTCTGCCGTCTGCTTGTCGAACTACGAAATACCTGAATGCAATATTTGACTTTATAACTATCCAACTGTTTAGTTTTTGCAAACTAAGTAAATTCATAGATGGTTTTCTAAATACTTTCACGTTTTTCTGTTTGATATTTGGTTGCTAATAACTTGTCTGACATTGTCCTCTAGGAAACAAATGGATATTATCAACCCAAATTACTTACGATTTGTGTATGTAATACGCACAATATAAATGTACTTACTTAACGCTTCTACACGTTTAATATTTCTTGCTGTTCTTACATAAATATATCTTAAGCCATAAAATAACGCTGACAACACACATGTTGGCAATAACAGCCAATAATTTGCAAACGATACTAAAACAATTGTTGCCGTGAATTCTAGAAAATACTATAAATAATAACGGATTTTTAAAAAAATTTCCAAACACCAAAAGAAAACGAAAATGAATACTCACAATTCCACACTCCACCAATGCAATGGCTAGTTTAGAATCAATTAATCCAATATCTTGAGCAAAACGATTAAGTATTCTGCCTGATGGATTCTGATTAAAGAAATGCATAGTTGCGTTTGTTATACTACGAAATAGGCGATCATGGAGATTTCTTGATATCTGAAGACTCATTTTAAAGTAATTATACGATCGTAACAGTGTAAGGACGAATAACATAAACACCATTAAAGAATAAATTATGATATGATTTTGGCGATATTCCTCGGTTTTCTGTTCATAATCAGCATATACCGTGGCATTTGCAGTGAGATTTTCATTTTGTAACTTCAGCGAAAGTAAAGTAAATGTATCTTCCTGATTAACCCTATAATTATGTTGGTGATTATTTAATTTAATACTTAGACAATAATATAAACTTACCATTGCGTTACTAGAATATCTACACCACCAACTGCCATCTGTGTTATTATAAATAACGAAAATACCCAAAGTAAAATCCAATTATTTCCAACGGATTTGAAATATGTTTTAAATACTTTCAAGCCTATCGCTCCAGTAATTTGAAATTCTTTAGATTTTTCAATAATTATTTCATCGTCATCATCTGGAGTACTGATGGTTCTGTTTATTTTTTGTATGCTCTATATGAAATAGGTTCTAATTAAAATCTTTGTTTTTTTAAGAATAGAATAACTTACCTTACTCACATCCCCATCTTCATCGTATTTACTATCTTTTTCATCAAACTCGTAGTTCCCTGATAAAAGACAATAACTGTTCAATCGTTTTAAACTTCTAAACGAACCAGTCGTATCAATGTACCCTAAATTCATCAATACAACATGTTCAATATCTTTTAGGTACTGCAGTTGATGAGTTACAAGTACACAAATCTTAGTTTTAAGAAAATCTTGAATACAATTTTCAAATATATGCTTTCCAACATGTGTGTCAACAGCTGAAAGAGGATCATCTAATAAATAGATATCAGCTTTACGATAAATTGCGCGAGCTAAATTAATACGAGCTTTTTGTCCACCACTTAAGCTTACTCCACGTTCGCCAACAATTGTTTGATCTCCCGATGGAAGGAGTTCTATATCACGTTCCAATGCACAAACTTGAATCACTTGATGGTATCTGAAGACAAAAAAGAAACAATTGTTTTATTAGACAAAATGCGGTTTTGAAGCCGTTGATAAGTAAGCCGATGGCAAGCCAATAATAAAAAAATTACAAACCGTTCCTCATCATATTTTTCCGTGAATAAAATATTGCTCTTGATACTGCCTTCAAACAACCACGGTTCTTGTGAACCATAACTAATTGTGCCATTGATAACAACAGATCCATCATCTAGTTCTAATTCTCCTAAAATAACCTCTAATAACGTCGATTTTCCTGATCCAACTGGTCCGATAACCGCGCATAAGCTTCTCTCGTTTATTCTTAAATTAATAGACTTAATTCCAACAATCAATTCACTCCCATTTTGGGCATAATAAGCAGTAGCGTCTTTAAAGATAATTTCTTTGTTTGTTGCATTAGGATTTTGCTGTCTTTTGAGTGTTGAAAATTTTCTTATTAAATTTATATTTTTCGAATTTTTAAGAAGCATAGGATTTTCTTCATCTTCAACATTTAATTTCATCTTTAAATTATCTAATTTATCAGTGATATTATATAAACTTCCGTTATTTAAACTAATTTTGCTGTTGAAGCTTTTGGTATTTATAACATCATCGAAATCTAGTTCTACACTTTTGCTAACTTGCTCCTCCGTACAATTGTAATTTATCGCATTTTTTGGCTTATGTTCTGGATACAACAAAAATGTTTGTATTCGTTTAATTGAAACTAATATTTCAGAAATTGATATCAACGCAACTGGCCACAAATGTAGCATGGATGTGTACAACATATTGAAATATGATGTAATTGTAAATACTTTGCGTGCTGTAAAAACATTTCCGAAGTAAATATATGCAATTAAGCTCAAAAATATTGCCAAACGCGATACGATTGTAAAAACGACTAGTGCACCTCGAATAAATAACGTCCCTTTTATTTGTTGTAGCTCTTCATAACGAACTGTATCAATAATTTTGACAAAAGCTTTTTCCCACGCATACATTTTTATCACCTGAATACCTTGAAGTATTTCATTCATTAATCTTATTCGTTTATCAGTTTTTATTGCTGTTTGCATACGATATGTTCCTGAAACTCTTCCCATCCATATTTGTAATGGTACTATGCAAAGCATAAAACCGATACCTATTAATCCAGCTACTCCAATTTCACAATAAATAAAATAACCTAAGACTAAAAGTTCGACTGGTCCTAAGTATAAATTTTGTATAAAACATATAGCTGTGTCAAATTTGGCAGCATCGTTTGATAAGAGATTTATTACTCGTCCTGTTAATCCATCGACTGATTTAGAAATGCGTAAAGTCTGTAAGAATAAAAAAAATATTATTTATCGAATTTACTATATTTATCCCCAATTAGTTTTGAATCCATAAATGAATAGTAATTGAAAAACGATAACAATGAATGCGATGTATGTGCTACACATTTCAACGGTACTTGTCCGTACAAAAGCAGTAAATAGCTCAATTTGCTGTTATTCTACCATATAGTGTTGAAAAGTTCGATAATTTTGATAAATTCGACAATTTTAAAAAAGTTTATAGTACATATCGATGGTCTAGCCCTAGCGCATGTGATGTGGTATGTGACATTTTTTGAGAAAATGAGTTAAGTACTCTATAAAATTCTCCATTTCATTTTTCATATAATGTATAATTTCATATAATGTTAATTAATTCATATAATGTTATAACATATGATTTCATATAATATTACTAATAATGTGTTATAACCGTACATTATACTAAAAACAATATGAACAATGTGGTAAGTACTTATGGTTTGCATAAAACTAAATAGTATTCATGAAACTCTTAAGTTCTAACATGTAAAAAGACATAATTAAAATAAAGACTAGATAACTAGTATAAAACGCTATCGAATTCAACCACATAATATTTGACATTGAAATGTAAACTTCCAAATGCCTGTACTGAACAATTTGCTAAATGTCACTTACCACATTTGTGCGCTAGACCATCGATATGATCCCATATGGTGGGAATCAGTTTTTGTTGATTTTTGTTTCTTTTTTTTTTAATTTTTGCTTTTTACTGTTATTTTATTTTTATTTCCTTTAACCTATCGTGAAATATTGGCCTATACGCTATGTCATTTGCATTATCATGCATTATCTGATAACATTACATTACATTTGTTTAGTTATCCAATATTAAAAATCACTTAAAAAATCAAACAGAAATTTGTGTGCATCATCACCTTAGATTTTAGAAGAACCTTGTGGAACCGTGGTCTTAAAGGACCTCGGCCTACTGCCTCGTGCTATTATCAATATACTTGCTTTCGAAATTTTTGGCAAAAAATTATTTCAAATTATCACCGCCCTTGGAAAATACTACAATCTAATTATCGCACAAATTTAAGAACTTCCTCAGTCTTTACCATAACAGTTAATCATTGTTTTACTTACGATATAATTTGTTACCTATTCCTTAAGAATAAACTACATAGATCAACACAAAAGAGAAACCTCTACCCTATTCGTTGCAACGTTTTTACTATATTGTAGAACATTTTTTGTAATAATACAATTAACTCACCAGTCAGGCGACACATAATTTTTTCTAATTAATGGTTTTTCATGGTTAATATATGTCATGCGTCAACTAAAACTTACCTATATTATGTAAAAAAGGAAATGTAAAAATTTTTAAATATAATATGCAACTTTGAATAAAAATAATGTTTACCTTTTTATAAACCATCGAGCAACATGCAATTCTAATTTTCATACCAATCTGTACAATATAAAGTAAAATTGGATGAGATACTAAAACTGGTAATAAACAAAACAATATAATACCAGCAGCATACATATATGCTTCTGTTTTTGTTGTTTGCGTTTGTCCACTGACAAAATACGTTACTAATCCACCCAAACATAGTGGTTGATATATTCTGGAAAATAAAAAAAACTCATATTATTATAGTTTTAATATTAAATAATAAAAAGATATGTTGGAATTACAATTTGAAAACGAATGCGTTCTACGTAACGATTATCAGAAACGTGTTTTTACATTATTGGTATAAACCACCAATTAAGAAACAATATAAGCAGTTTTTTTAATTAATAATGGATAAGGTTTATTTTAGGTCATCAGAAAGCGTTAAGAAATATTTTATTATAACAAACGACAGTGGTCTCAATAAATGTGTATACGACTGTTTCATTAAGTTTTCATTTCAGAACGCTACAGTATACACTACAAACAATCACTAAGGGTTGCTTTAAGGACGGTTTCTCAATATTAAAAACTAATTAAGTTTTTCCAAAATTGTTTAAAATTAACTTTTATTTCAAGATATTACAACTTTTATTTGTGTCAAAGAAACTGTCAAATATAAAATGCCTAAAACCTTGGTCCGAGATGGCCAGACTTTGGTTGGTGGTAGGGTTCCATATATGGGTAATTCTTTTATAAACTGAACACCTTTCTGACCGACCCATTTTTGATTTGGCTGAATTTTTTTTTCGGACGAAAACCGTTTTTTGGGTCGTTACGCGCTACATAAATTAATATTTTAAGAATAATTGAAAAGGTGCCATATTTTAAAAACATGTTTTTGACGTAAAATTTGACGGAGAATACAATAAAAATACTAAGAACTGGATTCGTTTTGGGGGCAATTGTTAAAAATCGATTTAAACAATTAAATTGTTTATAATAATATGAATTTGTTAATATTTTTTATAAAAAATATTTTTTCCTCAAAGTTCAATTTTTCAGCTACAAAAAAGTGTTGGGTGAAAATTTTGTAGCTCTTATAGATTCGGAACTAGGAATTTTTGAAAATAAGTCTTCAAGCCAAAAATCACAAAATTCACGAAATTTAGAACAGCTCTATTTTCCAAAAAAAAAAAAAAATCCTCGAACACGTATATCACGTATATCAGCAAAAAAAGTTTCAGCCAAATCGAAGAGGTGTCAATGAATTTTCATCAAAATCCGTTCGGTTTGTAAAAGAATTACCCATATAGGTTTAAGAAAAAAACTAACAATAATGCTGTTAAATGGTAAATAGAGATTAGTGGACTGTATAAAAACACTTGTTCATTGACTTGATTTTGTTATTTTCTTTATTTTTAATAAAATTTTTTATTTTTGATCTACGGGTGTGACAACCCCGCGTACTCCAGTCCCTGCTATTGACATACGAGTTAACGTGAGATATCACATTTCACTGGCAATAGCAGTGAGATATCACTAGCCAAGGTGACATCTTAGGGGTGGTGACGGATGAACTGTATTCAGTCAACGGTAGCACCCACAATCTTAGCTGTGAAATAGTCCTTGATGATGATACGCTATTGCTTTCTTGAAGAAACGAGCCTTCATATAACTATGTGTGGGATTCAATCATTAAGAAAGACTGTGCGTCACAGGATCAAGGAATATGCAACCGGCTGGATTATTGACAACTACATTTTTGTTTTGTTTCAGCGAATTTTCGTAAAAATTTGCTATTTACCTTTTAATTTACTTTTATTTTCTCTATTCTATCATAAAATATTGGCCTATGTCATATTTTGTCAGTGATAGGATTTTTTGTTTAGTTATCCATCCTTTAACAAAATATATAAAAAAAAACAAAAAAAAGAAAGATTTACGTCCATCAACACCTTTGAACGTATGTTGTTGTGGGACCTTGGTCTTAAAAGGTTTTTATTTGTTATTGTGACACATATTGTAATTCCTACTACACAACACATTTTATTAAAAAAAAAAAAAAAAAAAAATACACAAAATGCATGCTTTCAAGCATATGGATTGCACGAGAATAATCTCTTCATTCCGATGACTATATAAATTAGAACAAACTTCATTAGAAACAACGCCATCTAGTAACAGACATTTAAATTGTTTGGTCTAAGTACTAATTACATTACTGATTTAATATTACTGTATGTATTATATTTTATTTTATATATATTTGTAATTTTTTTTTTATTATGTGTTACTTTTGATTAAACAAATGCCGTGTTATATTCTTTTACATGCTAGGCTTTACGGTTTAGTTAACCATTTGTTTAAAAAAAACACAATAACATGTTCCATCTCATGTTGTTCTGGCAGGTCTTGCAAGGTAGATATGTGTTGTTGTGACACATATTGTAATTCCGAGTACAAAAGTTTTTATTAAAAAAATTGATTTTGGTTTTCGACTTATACCATAAATAAAGTTTTTTTGTTTTGGCAGAATACCTAAAACAACAAGTGCTTTTATTTTTAGGTCCAAGTGCTTTCAACTAAAACATTACCAACCATCACACACCAATTTTCCAATTAAGTATTAACCATTAGTCAACTAATATGGTCAACCAATATCGTGATATATTCTAAAAAGTATATTTCTTTACAATTACCATATTCCAAAATGATGGCAATTGAAAAATCGTTTATCAGTATTCGCAACCTTGTTCTGAATTTAAAAAAATAAATTTATTACAAAACTACAGATTGTATATGACTTTTAAAATGTTATTTTAAGAAAAATCCTTAAATCGTAAATCAAAGTGACTAAATATTAATAGATTTCATGAATTTCCGGTTTATTTGTGTCGTTGAATTTATTTTCGTTGATTTTTAAGTTCTTTGCTAAAAACACATGCTTGCGATCATATTTTATTTGTAATATAAATGAAAGTTAAAGTTGTAGCGCAAACATTTAATTCATGATTCGAAAACACAAAGTAACTCAACTCAACTCGACCATTGATTTGTCGAGCTGTTGAAGTAGGAATTCTACTTTTGACCTTGTTCAAATGTGCATAAACCTGCTAGAAAAATATCTTATTGGTTCATCATAGAAATGAATCTTAAAGAAAATAAACAATTCGTTATTAAACATAATTAAAAACATTTGTTGTGTCCTTTATTTGTTTGCCAACGGATGTATTGGCGTTGAAATAATGTAGTCAGTCATTTACTCATTTAATGAATTGAGTTTATGAAGTTATAATGGTCAGATACTTGCGAATGAAAAAAGTTTAGCGAAAAGAGAAATTGAATGAGATTGTTTTATGTAATAAATTTAATCCGAGTAAAGCGTTAGTTAAATTTGAAATTACATCATAACCAGGCCCTTTTAAAAGGAAATGTTTGAAAGAAAATATATTTTTTAAACAAAGACTATTTTCACTCTGAGGATTTTCAACTTGCGACACTTTAAGCGACACCTCGAATACGGTAAAAAATAAGAAAACGAACTTTTAAGTAAATTATTTGCTTCGGTTTCTTAAATAAACACCGTTGTAGCTGAGTAAATATCAACTATATCTGTTTAATTCAGCTATAAAGTTTTAAGTAATGACTGTTTTGTAAAGTGCAACCTACTACAATAGCAATCCAAGTCAAATCAATAATATGTCGCCGAAAATATATTTTTTTACTTTTTAATATGAAAATATATTCAAATCGAATGTATCAAACTATAATTTAAAAAATTATAGTTTGATACATTCGATACTAATAATAATTAGGGATAATAATTTAAGAACTGAGGATGACGTAAGTCGAAATCGATATTCTTTAAAATAAAAAAATCAAAATCAAATTGTTACTATAAGGAAGTTTTATTATTATAAATAAATTTAAAAATAAACAGTAAAAAGTATATTTTTAAATATTGCATTTTAATTCAAAAGTGACAAAAGCACACAAACAGTGAATAATATGGAAAACCATAATAACACATAACTATAATTTATTTACATATTGAAAACGTAAAGCTTTCATGTGTTTAATTTTTATTATTGCTATCAAAAAGTTTTGAATCATATTAAATATAAACCACGAACTAGAAGGATAAAAAACTTATACCAAACCAAAAACAATGCAATCTATAAATATTTTATCATGCAAATCAGTTTATGGTATTTTGTATAAAAAGGTGCTATGGAATAGGACCACATTGTGTGTTGTTGTGTCACAAAAACACAGACATTTTTTATAAACTAAATCACACAATAACATGCGTTCTTAGGTGTTGATGGACGCAAATTTGAATAACTAAGAATGAATAAATTCTATTATATAATAAAATATGCCATACTCTAATTTCATAACAAGATTACGCAAATAAAAATGAAATAAGAGGTAAAGAGGGACATTTGTTGGAAGAAAACTAAAATGGGGTTGCCAACAATCCAGCTAGTGGTGTGTGCCTCGATCATGTGACTCACTCCTGTCATAAATTATTAAAGGTACATATAGATATATGGTGGTATTTTTTCGACCAAATACTAGGACGTTGTCATCAAGGAAAACTTTATTACTATGACTGAGACTGCAACCGCTAACTAAATAGAGTACATTCTGTGGGAACTGATATTGCCACTGTAGTGTGTGTGATATCTCACACTAACTGGTATAGCAATTTAAGTAAAACAATGTGGAGCATTTTAACGGTCGATTAAATCAACGGATATTAATGAAATGCAAAAATTTTGAATTTTTCAAAATACTTCTATCACTATCCTTTAATTTAGCTTCTTGAAAGAGTCTTGAGCACTTACACAACCAACTACATTTACGGCATTTTCGTCAAAGGAAAAGAATATGTATAAAATAATGCAACAAAACAGCTTGCTAATCAATTATTATTACGTCTCCAAGCAAATGAAAACAACATTTATACAATTGCAGATTAAAGCTCAAGTTCTTCGGATGGAGAGTGGAAACAAATATCAGCCTATAGTGAGCAACATCATTATCTTACGTCATATAAAAGCATAAAAACTAAAGATATAACCGAAAGTTTAAACGTTTAGCACATGGAGGTCAGGGGACATATGGAGGTCAGCGGAACCTAATGCTGGATAATTTGAACGATTTACTTCTCACTATAAATTCTACATCTACGACATGCAAACGAACGGGTGTTTTCATTTACTTTAATTATACTTTGCAGTTGGTCAGCTTTTTCACACTAAATGACTAAAAGGATTAATGTTTTTGAAAAATTTAATATTAATATTATTTATTATAAACTTTGAATTCATTAATACATATTTGTTTTTTAACGACTGACATAGAAAATAATGTTTTTCTACTTCAAGCTACGAAAATGTCATTTTAATATAATATAGTAAAACCTATGTGAAAGGGAAACTTTTTCTAAGTAGTGACTGAAAATGTTTTCAGTCACTAGGACTGAAAGTAAATAAGTTTCGGTGGTCGCCTACAGGTGGTGGTTATTTAAAGGATTGAATATTTGATTGAATATTTGAGATTGAATTTGATTTACTGTTTCTGTTGTTGTTTCGGTTGCTGTGTTTATTTCTGTCAATATTGCAGTATTTTGAAGGGATTGAATATTTTGAATATTTTGATCGAATCGAATCGAAACCAATCATTATATCAATTGTGTGTAATTAATTAATTAAACTAATAATGAGTTGGTTTTTTTTCGATATCGGAGAAATCGGAGCGATAAAATAAAATTTGTATCAGATATATCGTATAATTTTTTCCTTCGATAATTAACTGTCAGATATAAAATATATTCTCTGAGTTCTTTCCGCCAAAAAAAAAAACAAAAAAAATTTATTAAATAAATAAATAAATTTTATTAAAAAATTTATTTTTATTTGTTTTTAATTGAAACTTTACCTACAATTTTTTAAATTTATACTTTAAACGATGACAGTCCAGTCGGTAAAAAAAATATCTGTAATATCTGTAAAAGTTTTTAGAGAAAATATATGAACTATTTTCATTATTCCATTGTCAAATTCATCTACTAAAAACTTACAAATCGACATATCTAAATTTGACTGTGTAAAAAATAAACAAGATTGTATTTATATATAGCATTTTTACCAGTGTAAAATAATGTTATTATTGTGTTCGCCTGTTATTATTCCATCTGTAAGCGAACACAATAATAACATTATTTTACACTGGTAAAAATGCTATATATAAATACAATCTTGTTTATCTTTTACACAGTCAAATTTAGATATGTCGTTTTGTAAGTTTTTAGTAGATGAATTTGTAAATATTATCATTTATATTTACAAGCGTAGAAAAAATAGCGTTTTCTACGCGTGGTAAACACGTTTTTGCGTTCCTGAACTTATTCAAACAAACTGAACAAACCGTTCAGTCACGCAAAAAGAGACGTTTTCACCACTTGTATAAAAATCTACTATTTCTATCTATCAGTTTAAAACAGAAAGTTGGCTTTTGCTGTTTAGCGAGCATCTTTTAATTTTTTCTGCTATTAGTCGGAAAGTAAAAGTAAAACACAAGTGAAACCAAAGACATAATGGACAAAGACATAATATTAAATTTTATTAATTTCTTCTCCCCAAAACACTTTTGATTTTTTGGCTCTATAACCCGAGGGCTTTTATATTTACTAATATCCAAATTTTCTTTAACGATGAATGTTGATTTTAACATTGAATAATTTGACCACATTGTTGAAGACTTTTTTGTCTGCGGTAGTTCACCAAAATATAGCAAAAACACATCTTCAGAATAAAAATTTCCTGTTTTTTTGTTCTTACACCAATTTATAAATAATAGGTAAGCTTTTTCATACCGGACTTTAGATTTTTCAGGCAACAGATCTAAAGTTAAATTGTTGGCTGCTTCTTTTATATGAGGTGAAGTGCTAATTATATCACTTCCATCACTACAGCTCATTTTAAATTATTTTTATTTAAAAATAGATATAAACTCTGTATAAATTTGAAATTTATTAATTTAAAATTTTAACTTGACGTCCGATACGTTTTTTTAACAACAAATAAATGCCTCCTACGCAACTTTGATCGCATTTGTCGGCAGTCGTTAAAAAAATAGTATGTATACTTTGAGCAGAAACTTACATTACTGCTCTGACATGATTGCTGGTTTCTGCTACGCCTCAACCAACAATTTTCATGCACGAGCAGCAATGTAGTACTTTCTGAGTTTCTGCTCTTAATATACAATCTACTATTACGTATCTTCATTTTCGTACCTCGCCGCTCGATTGTAAACTTTTGTTTGAGAATAAATTACTTCAGTATACATCTCTGGATTAAAGTACTATTATACCTCTCTTTGATGTTATGCAAGATTTTGTTATACCAGCATACATTTAGTTTTTTTTTAATCTAACTTAACATACATTATTTAATTTAAAAATTCTAAACTGTAACAAATTTTATTTTAAATAGTAATAAATTAATAAACGCCTTATTCTTACGCTATGCTTTCATCGACAGTAGACTCTAAAAAACTAAATCTTAAAGTAAAAACAACTCGATTATATAGTACTAATTAAACCTAAGGAAACACATCAATAAACTTATTGAAAAACCTAATTAAAATTTAAAATATTGTAAAGGACCTTATTGATAAATATACAAACAAAAGAAATTTATTACTGCAATAAGTGAATTAAAGTAAAAAAAAGTAAAATAAAAATAATAAAAATGAAATGGGTGGAATGAATGTATTCAATTGAATAGAATGAAAAATTGCTTTGAAAAGCGAAAGATCCGTAACAAATGTTTTATCTCAATTCTGGTCGGTTCGGGAATCGAAACCGGCGTCCTTCTGATCAGAGTTTATGGTTAACCATTTAACCAACTCGACCCGCGACGAGATAAAAATTTGTTTTTGGATGATGGACATCATTTTGGACCATCACAATTATTTTTTAATTCATTTTAATGTTAATTTTTGTCTTATTTTTTATTTATGCTACGAACACGTTTTACCACGGGTGGATATTCTAAATTAGTTTAAATAACTTTCATTTCATATTGCCTCCTTTTGTATTCATTAATATTTCTGGATTTCTCTTGTTTTCTTTTTCAATGAAGTGTGATTCATATGCTTCTAGGTGATTTGGGTTATTAACTTGTTTAAATAATTTTTGAGCATGAGATTAAGTTTTTTAGCTTAACAACTGATTGTTGTATAGTCAACATAATTGTTGACTATTGTTTATACAACTGATGTTGGACTTCTAAAGTATTATTCTTATAAACAATAGTCAACATAAGCTAAAAAACTTAATCTCAGGCTCCAAAACTATTACCAGCAAAATGGATAAACCTGGCATATAAAAAATATTTTGCAATGATTGCGAAAAATTTTACATAGGACTAACCCAACCTAAAATCGAACAACGTCTAAAAGAGCATTTTGCAGAGTTCAAGTATAAGAGACCAGATAATTCTAGCGTGGCAGCACATATGTTGGAAAATGAACATAAATCTTCTGTACAAAATCTAAAGCTCATTAAACAAGTTAATAGCCCAAATCACTTAAAAGCATATGAATCATACTTCATTGAAAAAGAAAACAAGAGAAATCAAGAAATATTAATGAATACAAAAGGAGGCAATATAAAATCAAAATTATTTAAACTAATTTAGAATATCCACCCATTTAATTTTTATTTTTATTTTCCTTTTTTTTTTAATTCACTTATTGCAGTAATAAATTTCTTTTGTTTGTATATTTATCAATAGACTTTTTTCCCGAAAAAAACATGACGGTTGTGATCAGCTGATTTGTATTTTGAAAACTTTTAAATAATTTTTATTTCTTGAAAATCGAGATTGTTTTGTGTTGTCTTTAAGTTATTTTTACTATAGTTGCATTATTATTATTTTTGCAGTAAATTTTGATACATAAATACTGATTTCTAATTAATTTTACATGCATATTACATGCAACACTATAACGTTGTGAAGTTTAAAGAAAGAACTCTATAAGGTCCTTTACAATATTTTAAATTTTAATTAGGTTTTTCCATATGTTTATTAACACATCAATAAAGGGTTAAGGTTTAATTAGGTTTAATTGGTGAAATTTGTACTATATACACTGAGAAAAAAAGCTATGTAATATTAATCAAATTGGTTTTATTAAAATATTTTTGTTAAAATAACATGGTTTATGTTACGTTTCAATAAAATTGACCTTGCTAGTTTTTTTCAATAATGTTATTAATACAAAAATCGCTTCGTTATTTTACCTAAGCAAATATATTTTGTAAACAAACATTGGTTTTGTTAAAATTACATGGCTCTAGTTATTTTAACATAGCGGTAGTTTATTTTTATTAACAATGGTAAAAATATTTAACATATACTCTGTTAAGCATATATTATGATAACAGAACACTATGTTAAGAGAAATTGAGTTTACGATGCTAAGTTAAAGTAACTAACTACTATGTTAATCAAATTGAAAGAATTGTTACATGTATGTGGTGCTATTTTAAAATAAGAGAACATTTTGTAAAAAGCCAAAATTCATTTAAGGATTGCATTTAACATTAATTCCATTTGAAATGTGGTTTCTTTGTGCTTTGAAATGAAAAAAAGCTTCTCTTGCAACTAAAAAACCCTATAAAGTGTTTTGCTAAAGAAAAGGAAAATATACAACATTAAATTATTTAAAAATTTAAGAGGTAAGTCTTTAATTATATTTATATTATGTATTATATTAATATTATATATTACTATTTTTGAAATTCTGATAGCTCAATTTCTATTCGCGGAAAACTTATTATTAACACAAGATGATATAAATAAACTCTTTAAGGGTAACAAATACTGGGAAAAGATACAATTCGAGCATTACATATATAAATTTCAGGATAGGAGAATAAAGAATTGGTGAGTTAAATTTAAATGTTTGCCGCTTGCTAAAAAATTGTTACGTTTTCGTTAACTGAGCTAAATTAATCTGAGTTTATACACTCATATAATCTGAGTTTTAACTTAGAAAAATTTAGCTTTATATAAAAATTTCAAATAAATTAAAGTTAAAATAGAATTAAAATTAAATAAAAGTTAAAACAAAGTATATTGAATGGAACAAAATTATAAAAAATATACAATCAATTCGAACTATTTTGTGAATTAAATATACTCAATTTTGTTTACTGAATTAATTTGCTCAGATTAATTTTAATATGGCAACGACAACGCAACATATTCTTAGTATTCGAATACCATTAATAAAAATTTTATTTACCCATTTCAAGAAATATTTTAAAGAACAACAATCTACGGCAACATCATCTACCGACATACCAACATCATAACCGACAGTTTCATTAAATGGTTTAAGGAATCCTAGTTATCTTAAATCTGTTTTATACAATCTAAAATGTACGTTTGTTTCCTATGTAAAACATCAAAAATTAATGTTCATTTATTTATAACGCATCGTAAGATAGAGCACAGATGCAATGCAATATATGCATAATAGCACAATATATGATATATTTTCTTTTATTAAATTTTAGATTTAAAATAATCAACTTCTATTCGAATCTATTCGAGTTTTAAACATTATTTTATTTTTTTGATTTGTATTAGCGAAGCATTATAGTTGAAATGCAAATTTTAATAAAACAAATGCATTTATTAAAACTATATACCTCCATTACAAATGATAATTACAATTTTTCTCAGGATAAGGGTTCAGGATTCTCAGGATAGATATAAAAGAACCATTTTATAAACATTTATAATAAATTAAGCTTGCCAGATTTTTTTTTGAGGTATTCCGGTCCGGAAAATCCGGGCGGATTTTTTATAAATCCGGGCGAAATCCGGGCGACAAGTGTCAAAATTTCCATTTGAAAAGCCGGGCGAAATCCGGGCGAAATGCAAAATTTTTAAAAATCGCATAGAAAAGAAGAAAACAAAAAGACAATGTTTTTTCATAAATAACCTTCGAAAATAAAACTTTGGCTAATAAAATTTTGAGTTAAATGAAGAGAGAAATATGAGTTTCACAAAATAACAAGTAAAAGCTATAAGTAAATTGCAATTCAAATATCCTACCATTGAACAATTGAATTATTGTTGGAGTTCCAGCCTTTTTTTTGCAGTTTGCAATGTGTTCATTTGTAGTGACATGTCTTTCAATGTCAGCACGACCTTTGTGACGAATTGATAGATCTTTTCCACAATGATTGCAGTGGCAATGGTCTTTTTTTCCATTTTTTGCACTGGTAATTCCTGGATATGTTTTGCTGTATTCGTTTTTCCAAATGCAGCCACCACTTTTTTGAGCAGGCATTTTTGTTTCCTCTTGAACGAACTGAACGCAATGCAGATCAAATGCACATTAAACTGTGTTCGCTTCCGATGTTGTTTAATTCTGTCCATATTGCTGATTCAAGATGTATCAAGAAATATCAAGTTTATCATCAGAAATCCAAAAGTATTTGATTATTTGAAGATTACATCGTTTGTTCTGTGCGTAAAAACTGAGAGTCAATTTTTGTTGCAAATGTCACTTGCGTCAATTCTGTTGACAAATGGAGTACTAGATTTCATATGAAAATTTGATTACAACATTCGTTTTTAGTTATATTTTCAATGAATACAAAAATACGACTAAATTATCGATGATTATGATTGCAAATATTGTAATTTGATGATTGTGAGTGACTAAATTGACTACTATTTTAATTTCAAGAGGATTTAAATTTATTTACGCACTAAATTACATTAAAAAATATGGAGGGGCTGAAATCTCACAGCTCTGAGATATCAAGACTTCGGTCTGGGTAAAGGATTTTGATATAGTTTTCGGCAAAAAACTTTCACAAGGACATGGTTTTTAGTTTTGGGCAGCGATGTATATCAAACATAACTCTTTGTTAAAGTACAAGTATTTTTTATATCTGTTTAAAAATTTATTACAAAACTAACACGAAACATCAATAGGTTGCCGGAAAATTGTAATCAAAATTCCAAAAATATTGTTAAATTAAATAAAATCAAACTTTTTCAAAATTCCAAAAATATTCTAAAAATTAGAATGAAATCAAATATTTAAACTTTTTCTAAATTCCGATAATATGCCAAAAATTCTTAAAAATTCGAACTTTTCCAAAATTCTAAAAATATTGCAAAAATTATTACAAAATAAAAAATTAAAACTTTTTTCAAAATTCCAAAAATTATAATAAAATTAAAAATTTTTCAAAATTCTAAAAATATTCCAAAAATTCTTACAAAATCAAAAATTAAAACTTTTTCCGAAATTCTAAAAATATTGCAAAAATTATTACAAAATCTAAAATGCAAACTTTTTCAAAATTCCAAAAATATTATAAAAACTATAACAAATTCAAAAATTTCCATGTTCAATTTCATTTTCAATTACATTTACGTCATAAAAAAAGTTTGACCTTTTTCGACACACTTGACAACATTTTTTTGACAAACTTATAATGCCATAATTCTCAATAATAATAATAAAATTTCATTTCGAGCAAACAATTTAATTTTTTCCAAAAAATTGGGTAAAAAATAAATAAAAACTCTCTTTTGACACACTTGACAACATTTTTTTTGAAAAACTTATAATGCCATAATTCTCAATAATAATAATAAAATTTCAATCCAAACAAACAATTTTATTTTTTTCCAAAAAGTTGGGTAAAAAAATTAATAAAAATCTTTCTTTTGACACACTTGACAACATTCTTTTGACAAACTTATAATACTATAATTCTCAATAATAATAATAAAACCGAAGTAGTTTCATTTCAAACAAACAATTTTTTTTTCCAAAAAATTGGGTAAAAAAATAAATAAAAATCTTTCTTTTGACACACTTGACAACATTTTTTTGACAAACTTATAATGCCATAATTCTCAATAATAATAATGAAACCGAAGTAGTTTCATTTCAAACAAACAATTGTTTTTCCAAAAAATTGGGTAAAAAAAATCAAAAAAATCTTTCTTTTGACACACTTGACAACATTTTTTTGACAAACTTATAATGCCATAATTCTCAATAATAATAATAAAATTTCATTTCCAACAAACAATTAATTTTATTTTTTTTCCAAAAAATTAGGTAAAAAAAAAATAAAAATTTTTCTTTTGACACACTTGACAACATTTTTTTGACAAACTTATAATGCAATAATCTAGTTTTTGATCTCACATACCAATCCCGACCATTAAGATTCCCCCAAATTTAATGTTTCTACTCGCAATCACTTAAAATGAACGTTTTTTAAGCCAAAAATATGAAAATTTGCTATTTTTGACACACATAATGATTTTTTTGACACACTTCCGGTACAGTTATCTAACACAGCGTTCTTTCGGACCTGCATCTTGTGAATACCTATTTTTAGAAAAAAAAATTTTTGAAATCCCTCCAGCCGTTTTCCCTGCAGTGTAGGTAATGACGGCGGCCGGCCGGCCGGCCGACAGACAGACATACATTTATTTTTTTTTGCTTTTTTAGAATCAGGAGGTCCTAAAATGTCGAGAAATGTCAAAAAAAGTGGGGGTAAAAATTTCACTTTGAGCTCATGAATGTAATACTTAGGTCTTTCAGACCGAAGTAATATGATTTGAAATTGTTCTAACGATAAAATGTAGTAGTTGCGTCATAAGGTGACAGTGTACTGTTCACAGAGAGCACAATATATAAATTATAAAACGTTGAAATGATGTCAATTGTTTACATATTTTCAAATGGAACATTGAAAATAACACGATTTAATATGTGAAACATATTTGAATAAGAAAGATACAGATTATTGAAATTTTGACTATAAAACGAATTAAAAATTACACATATATTTTTTTTTTCAATGAACAAATTTTGGAAAAATCCGGGCGATTTCCGTTTTTTTTTTAGAAATCCGGGCGTCCGGACCGGGCGATTTTTTAGCCGAGTTTTACCAAAAAAAGCCGGGCGAGTCCGGCTTTAACCGGGCGATCTGGCAAGCTTATAATAAATGAAATAAATTATAAAGAATGATTAAAAAATAAATAAATAAATTATAATGATAAATAAATTTTAATAAATAAATAAATTATAATAAATTATAAATAAAACTTTTACATAATAAAAATGTTCATTTAACATATATATACATTAAGGTGACTTAACTAATAATACATTAATTTAATTCATATAATTAAGTTGTGTAATTAAAAATCCAATTTTATATTATATATAAGTATTAATAAAATTATTGTTAATAAATAAATTTATTTAGAGTACATCGAACAAGTGTTTTTCTCCCAATTTTAGAAGGAATCCAAAGGTCCAAAATTGGTAGTTTTAACCAAGCTTCTATAAAATATATAGTGATTTTAATTATCGCAGTCACTTCATTAGCATGTATAAATGATAAATAATTCTATTGTTTTAACTTAGCAAAGTTACATAGTGAAATAAAAGTTTTACAAAAATTATGTTAAAAGTACATATATCTTTGTTAGACTAATTAAATCTTAATAATCGGCTATGTTGATATAACAAAATATTATTTTTTCTTTACTAAAAACTATGTCGTTTTATAAAAAAGCTATGTTAAAAGTACATATATGTTTGTTAGACTAACTTATCTTTTAAAAATCGGCTATGTTGTTATAACAAAATATTTTATTTTGTTTACAAAAAACTATGTCATTTTGTACAAAATGAGTTTGTAAATTTATGTATATTTAACATAGCAAAAAATGTTCTAATAACAAAGTGCTAAGGTGGCTGAAAACTCACATAAATTTCTGTTAAATTAATACGTGTTTTCTGTTAAAAATACTTACTTTTTTCTTTCAGTGTAATATAATCGACTTTAAGATTTAGTTTTTTTTGATACTACTGTCGATGAAAGTATAGCTTTCGAAATACGTATTTAGTGAAATAAAACTCAATTTAACAAGAATAAGGCGTTTATGAATTTATTATTATACATTTTTCTTAATTTTGTATTTTTGAAGTCGAACTTCTTTATAGGCGCGATGAGAGTAAAATTTCAGGGTTGCGACATACAAGACGAAAATGTGTATTGATTATTAATGCAAAAAAGTTAGGCAAGTGCGAATATAATTCGCTCGGTGAGGGTTCCGTGTATATAATATTTGAGAAGACAACAATTTTTGTTAGCATAGTTTCACGTTGGGTTGCATCTTACTCAAAGCTGTTTATGGTGGCTAAAGAAAGCTTCAATAACGCCAGCCTATAAATTATTTATATTGGAAAATATATTATCAATTGTTGTAGCTTCAACTGTTGTGGGCTCATGAATTTTTCTTTGTAAATTTTTTTGTAGCAAATAGTTTGAGAGCCAGTTTTGAGGATTTTTATTGAAACCAACATCAAAGTCACCTATGATAATAGTTGGTGGAAAAAGTGTCGTCAAATTATTGCTAACGAGTGGATTGTTAACACAGTTGAGTTATTTGTCTACTCAACATTGGGGAGATCGGTATACCAACAAGATTTGAACTTCAGCTAGTTGAACATTCACAATGAATGCCAGCAGAGCTAAAATCGAAGTGATGGGCTACTATTTTTCTGCACTAGTGGTACTGTATCAGACCTAACGAAAAGAACAGATCCCCAACCTCTATTTACTTGACTGTAACAATTTTATACTTCAACCAATTTTCTGGCCGAGTTCAACAATTTCAAAAATGTTTGTAATTAGTGATCGGCCTCACAAAGAATATTTGCAACGCAACCATATTAAATGATAATCTATCGAATAGCAAACAGGTATGTTATAGCATAATTTCTCAACCTAACGCCTTTCGCCTGAAGTTGAGTTCATCTGACTTGTTAAACTTGTTTGATATAATCTGATCTTGTTTGTTCATTTTTATATTTCGTTTGACTCAATATTTTACTATAATACACATTTCCTACAACGTAGCAAAATTTACCCTCTTCTACGATTATTTTACGTGAATAGTCCGGTATTTTCAAAAACTACAAAAAAAATTGTTTTGGGCTAGAAAAAATTCACCTTCCATGTGACACCCCACCCCACTCGACAACGTCTAAAAAATTTGTTTTCAAAATTTCCACCCTCAACCCCCTCAAAATAACATTTGAAATGATGAGCCAACCGCTATAGTTTTCATTCAATCTTTACAACATTGTTCATAAGCATGATTTTTTCTTTTGTAACGTTCGAAGTTAAGGGGGGACTCTAAAATATTTTCACATTTTTGACCATAACTCAAAAACTGCGGTTTTGAAAATTACATAAAAAAATTGTTTTGGACTAGCAAAAAAATTATCTTTCATATGACCACTCGACAAGGTCAAAAATGATTTGTTTTCAAAATTTCCACTCTCTCCACTCTATTTACCTATGTCTTTTAAGATCTTTTCATACATCTTGTTAGCCAAAATCAATCCTTTTGCTGAACAACTGTTTGGAGAATATCAGTGTGACTTCCGTCAAGGCCGAGGTACCACCGATGCACTTTTCTCGATGAGGATTATTTTGGAAAAGTGTCGAGAGTTCAACATACCTGTGTACCAACTCTTCGTTGATTTCAGGCAGGCCTACTACTCTCTCGAGCGAGAGACTCTATGGTCTGCTCTAGTGTCAATTGGAATTCCTGGTAAACTGGTATCACTATGCAAAATGACAGTACAGAACTCTCAATGCTGTGTACGAGAAGAGAACGAAATATCAAAGTATTTTAATGTCGACTCCGGGTTAAGACAATGTGATGCCATCTCTCCTATGTATACTATTTAATTTAGCTGTGGAATATGTGTGCCGTCAAAAAAAACTACCGACTAACAAGAAAATCTTGTCAATAGACTCAATACAAATGATCGCTTACTCTGACGATGTTGTCATCCTCGGCCGAAGTGAGACTGCTATGAGTGAGACTTTCAAGTCGCTTAAGAGTGGTGCTAGAAATATTGGTCTTCAAATTAACTATATACGATAAAACTAATAAAAAATGTTTCAAGAGAGGCTGAGAGGCAAAATTTGATATGCGGCGATGAGCGACTTGAGGGAGTTGAACCCTTTAAATATTTGGGATCAATGCTTGACTCAAACAACAGAATACTTACAGACATAAAAGCTCGAATCGCTGCAGGTAGTCGAACTTTCTACTCAATTAAGCCTCTTCTTGGATCACCGTATGTATCAACTAACACCAAGCTCAAGTTATACAAGACATTGATTAGACCGGTTGTGATGTATGGGTCACAAACGTGGACCCTTACACAAAACGACGAATTGCATTTATCTGTATTTATGCGTAAGATCCTACGCTACATTTTTGGTCCACTTAAGACAGACGTTGGAGAGTACAGAACCCGGTATAATTTTGAGATCAGAGACCTTCTTAAGGGTACAGATCTAATAGGTTGTATCCGTTCCAATAGGATTGCTTGGTTTGGGCATGTTTTACGAGCTGATTCACAGTCTGGAATAATTAAAAAAATATACGTTAGCACCCCAGGGAGTGAGCGACCGCAAGGTAGACCACGACTGCAATGGGAGACCGACGTAATAAACGACCTTAAAAAAATCGGCTGCCATGGTAATTATGTCGCTGTTGCGAATGACCGTGGTGAATATTCAAAGCTGGATAGCTTGGCAACGATCCTACATGGAGCATGAACGCCATAAAAAATAAAAAAAAAACCTATGTCTTTTATATGATTTTTTTAGAAAAATTTGTCCACGCATTGAGGGATCAGTTTTTGTTGATTTGTGAATTTCCAATTGAAACTTCTGAATTGAATGTATGTATATACATAATATAATTCTGGATCCATGGTAATATAAACATCCACGTTGAAGATAATGTGTATTTAAAGAGTATTGTATATGTATACACTTTGTATATTTATTATCATTATTGTATATTTATACACATCAAAATGCTTGAATAGAATATTAATTTAACTGTCTAAACGTTAAGAAGTTTCACATCAGATATGCGCACCTTGTGCATACAACTCATCTTACTTTTATTTAATTTGCGAAGTAAATGAAATATATTTCAGATTTTGAATATTTTCAAATTTTATTAAATAATAGATAAAATAATGGTTTTTAAAAATTTTGTGTCTTACTCGGAATAAAATAGTACATTATATACCAAGGTTGGAAAGTAAGCTATTATCGACCGATAAGTTTTATAGTCGTAGCGCCGTGGATGCAACGTTCGAGGTTTTTAGTGGCCTTCTCAACCGAAGTATGTGGATTTTTTTCTACTAACACTAATTATCATATTTGATTTGATTAGATTTTGATATTAGTCATGTTCCGTGTCATTTTTTGAATACCTCAAAATATCAAGTAACCTGGAAGTTCAGTTTTATAATAGCTGCATTTCATGAAACCGTGTGATCCGGATCCGCTTAAACTTTACATGCAAACTGAGATCTAAAAACAAAGTTAGATCTGATTTTGTATGTAAAACTTAAGCGGATCCGGATCACACGGTTTCATGAAATGCAGCTATTAATAAAATGAAACAATAGAATAAAATTATTATTTTTGTATCTGTTCATATCATTAAAAACAAAAAAAGTTTGTCATTATTTACCTATAGATATTTTGTATTATTATTATTGACCTATAGGTGAGAAAAGCTAATTTTGATATGTTAACTCTAATCTAACAAAACAACAGTCATATGTATTTAATAATAGATAACATAAATCTTACCTTGAAATTAACGAAACTAATGAAAATAGAAATGTCAGTCCAAAAATTTTTAATCCATATATATTTAATATAACCCGCAGCAATGACGGCTTTCTTCTTGTGTTTTTATTGTTTGAATTTATTTTTTCTAATTCCCATAATGTTTCGAATTTTTTTGATAATATACATGAATCATGCGATTGAAGATTTTCATATATGTCATCTTCTCTGATTATAGTTTTAAAGCCTTTTTTAAATAATTCTTTTAACCACCTGAAAACGACAAAAATGATTAAAGATTCATTTCAGAGATCTTAATTTAAGACGTCGTACACATTCATAGTATGGTCATAGAGAAACATATATTGTAAATATTTTTCTAATTTTGCATGCAAAAAGTAACTGTTCATTAGAGATTTTCGATTTTTGTACATTTAATTAGGTTAGTTTTAAACATAACATTTAATTTTAAAATAACTATAACGTTATAACATAACGAAACATAATATTTTTCTGTTTCATAACGAAATAACGTACCGAAAAATAAATATAATGTTATAAAAACGAAATGCATAACGTTACGAATTTTTTTTTCGTTTTGCAACACTGTTATATTTATTTTTTCGGTACGTTATTTCGTTATGCAACAGAAAAATATTATATTTCGTTATGTTATAACGTTATAGTTACGTTATTTTAAAATTAAATGTTATGTTTAAAACTAACCCAATTAAATGTACAAAAATCGAAAATCTCTAATGAACAGTTACTTTTTGCATGCAAAATTAGAAAAATATTAATATAAACTTAATATTTTTCAAATTTTGCATTCAAAGAGTAGTAAATCGTAGTAAAATAAAATTAAATAACTAAATACATGAAAAAAATTTGCATCCAGCATAAATATATTCCTTCTTAAAATTATACAAAACACCTGTGATGTAGAAACAGCTAGTGCAGACTTGAAATTACTTGAAATATACATAAAATTTTACAAAATGTTCATTATTTTGTTATAAATGTCAAATAATTTTATAATTACCAAAACCTTCAGTTGAACAGAACAGAACAGAACAGAAATTGAAAAAGTGTAGATAAGCTGGATTTTATAAAAACGAGTTTTGCGCTTTTATTTCCATATAATTATACAAAAAGTATACCAAAAAAACGAAATAAATAGTAACGTTATCGTTTCGTTTTACGTTATTGTAACGCAATTTAATTTTTCAAACGTTATGAAAGTAATTATTACTAATAACGCTATTTCATATCGTTATTTCGTTTTTGCGTTACGTTTCGAGTAACGATTTGCAACACTGCTTTTCAAAGATACGAAATTTATTAAAACATTTTCATTTAAATGGATACGTTAATAAACGAAATAGCCAGTGTTAGACAACAACACCTCAAACTATTCGTAAGACATTTTTGCATCAACTAAATACGCTATGTAGTCTAATTTGAATGATTGGTTCCCGATAACTTACATGATCAATCATATAATTACTTTGGACACCCAAATTGGATATTTTGAGTTTGGTTTTTTTTTATAAAATGTGTTGTGTAGTAGGAATTACAATATGTGTCACAAGTCACAACAACACATAAAAACCTTTTAAGACTAAGGTCTCACAACAACATGCGTTTTAAGGTGTTGATGGACGCAAATCTGTATTTTTTGAAGGGATAGCAGCTAAACAATAAATTCTATCACATATAAAATATTGTTACAGAAAAATCTAGACGATTACAGAAAAATCTAGACGATGACGGTCACTTCCAGGAAAATCAAATCACAACAAAACGCAACAACAAATGAATGAAATGAATAGTGTTGTTGTATTTCGTGGAATTTGGGACAACAATAAATAAAATGGAATGATTTTATGAATCAAATAAGCGTAACGTAAAGTAATCGAATATTCTACTATTTTCTCAAGGTTTCTAAAAAGTGACCTCGAATTTTCTGGAAGTTAAGCAGAATGGTATATAAGCGATTGCCTCTTGTAGATTAGAATTAGTTTTATTTTATACCTGCGACAGTGAAGTTATAATTATAAAAGTGATTTTTAAATTAGTTTTTGTGAATAAAGTTTAAAGTGTTATTAAGTAGAAATATTTTGTGTATTATTTTGAACATTGTGTTACTGGAAATTTCTACAATAAACTGTTGCAGTTTCTGAAGCTGTTGAAGGAATATTCTAGTTAGGAATATTGTTTGCGTTACTATTATCCTGTTGTTGTGAAACAATTAAGGTATTGAATACTTAATAAAACCTGATGTTTTTGCTTACTAATCAGTGATCGAACTCAGAAGGCTATTGGGAATTACGTTTATCGAATTGAGAGTAAGGTCAATTCGATGTAAGGTTGGAAAAACGTAACAATATGACATATTGCCTATTGGCCTATACTTCATGATAGGATAGAAAAAATAAAAATAAAATGAAATTTAAACAGCAAATTATGTATATTAACAATTTGTAGGAACAAAAGTAAAATTAGTGGCCAATAACCCAGCTAGTGGCATATTTTTTGATCATGCGAAGCACTTCCTTCTTCAATTATTAAATCCCATACATGGAGTTATATGAAGGCTCAATTCTTCGAATAAGCAATAACGTGGCATCAAAGAATACTCTATAGCTAAGACTGAGGGCGCTACGTAGACTGAATAGAGTACATCCGCCACCACCCCCTTAAGATATCGCCTTGGCTAGTGATATCTCACAGCTATTGTCAGTAGTATGTGATATCTCACGTTAGCTCGTACGTCAATAGAGATTGGAGTACGCGGGGTTGTCAAACCCGTAGATCAAAAAGAAAAAAAATTTACAAATACATATAGAAAAATTTCCATGCGGAAATCAAAAATTAAAAAAAATTACAAATAAAAAAATTGATCAGTTAACATGTGTTTCATTAACAAGATAGTACAACAATTTATTAGTAAGAATTTTGTTTCCACCACAACAAGTTATCTGAAGAAATGGTGATGTCGAATCGTCTGCATGGTGATTGTTAAAACTTCAATAAATCATCTATCAACATTAAACGATTTGGTTTTTGTTTTTCAAAAAGCTATACAATATTAAATTTATAAGCCTGCTGGCAACCACTCTGTATTTATGGAGTTAGAGCATCATTTTTTTTTTATAATCGATAATACTAATAAAATTAACTTTCTCTGAAACTAATTTAATATTTTCAAAGAACTTTAGAAACTCTTCTAAAGCTCAAATGTATGTTTATAAACAATAAGTATCAAAATAATAACAACAACTACTATTGAAGCTTATATGATGAACGACTTTTTAATCTTAATTATAGTTTAATCACGGTATAAACAAATTAATTTAAAGAATAAATAATCTTTATTCGTTTAAGAGGATTTCTTAGAATAACAATTTTTTTCTTTAAATCGAAACATCATAATGCATATTTCGAGAGATATATTTTTGATCCAGTCCCTTCTATTGACATACCAGTTAAATTGACATATCACTCTCAATAGCACATACCAAGGTGATATTCTAGGATTGCTGATAAACGAACACGCAATAAATTTTGAAACTCCCAGTCTTTTTTTATCTTTAAAAATGAGGGTCATGTTTTCCAATGAACTGGTGGGGAGACTGTTCATTATGTCTTTCTCTTTTGGTGCCGTCCTCAAATTTCCTCAAAATCATAATTAATCAATTCATTGTTTTAATGGTTTTTCAGATCGACGTGTTATTGAAGATTTTCTAAAAAATCTTGAACACACTTTTGCTTTTGACCGGCATTGAAGCCCGAGAGCTCCGAGTCTTGTTCAACCTGACTAAAGACTCCCCTAAACACACCTTTACTCCCAATCTTAGTTATGGAATTTTACTTTATGATGCCGCGCTATTGCTAAAGAAATAAGTTTTCATGTAACTTTTGATGATAAAAAATAGTATATATGATGAAACAATATAATATAACAAATGCATGGAGGGATCAGTTTTTGTTGATTTGTAAATTTTGTTTTAATTTTTGATCCATATGAAGATGTGACAACTCCGTGTACTCCAGTACCTGCTATTGGTTTATGAGTTAACTTGAGATATCACATACCACTGGCAATAGCCATGAGATGTCGCTATACTTTACCTCTTTTAAAACACAAAATAATAAAAACTCGAAATCTATCTATTTATCAAACTTATGCCTGAGTTTAGCAGAAGTTCCTCCGGTATCGATTTCCAATTGGTTGCTCAACCATTTAACCCTTGTTTCGCGAATTGTTCCAAATTAACCGAAAACAACCAAACAAGCACTACAATACTTTCCAATCAAAACTGCAAAAGCTATTAATAGAATGTAAATCTTAAGACATTAGTTATGTCATAATTTGTGACTGCAGTGCTTATGATAGTATAGCTGTATATTTATTTATTCATTACCAGAAATTAGTTAGGGAAAGCCAGAATACAGTCAGGGTCTGATTTAGAATACCCTTTTACTGTTAACATACCCCGGTTCCGATTTGATTTTTCGTATTGACCCCTAGCTGGGCAACCGAGTTCAGACAAATTTTTGTTCGGTGGAAATGGAGGTTAAAAAGTTTTTAATTTATTTCTATCGTATCACAAAGAACCGGATCACAATACAAGAATAAATACAACCTTATAAACATATTTAGGGATAAGGGATACTTTAAAGAGAACAGCAGGAACATATCCAAACAAAAACCAATTATAATTAAGATATATGAAAACAATGACAATTGCTGATACTCAAACGTTGTTGTATAATTTATACCTGTCAATTTAAACTCGGTTCAAGTTAGGAAGTATTCCAGTTCTAATGATTATGAAGGATGTATAGTTAGTAGGAATTAAACATGAAACGATTAGTTCTACTATTTAAATTTGTTATTTTAAACGTGTGTCTTAATAAAATAAAAATATGTTGTAAACTGAATTCGTATTAAATTATATGAATTATGAAGTAGTTATTACATCAGTTTTCTTATTTATTTAAGTAATTTATACCGTATTTACAACGACATAGCAGCAAATTAGTAGATTTAATTTAAATCTGTGCTGATTGCAAATAAAAATGTATGATTTCTACATCGTCCCCTGTTCCTAAAAATTTTAAATCATCAAATTTCTTTTCCCCGTCAAACATTTTTCAACGTCAAAGTGACAAAAAAATAATTTGAGAAATGTTCTCTAGTCATACATTTCAATTCTTTTTTAAAAGTTTGACAGATACCAATTTAAACTAAACTAAATGTTTACATCATAAAAGATTTAATTTACAATCTATACGTATGACAAGATGCAAATTAATATACTATCTACTAATTTGCTATTTCGCTGTAAATGCGGTATTATATGCTCCTTTATTTTTAAATAATCCAAATAAATTTTACTTACACTCCAGTAAAAATTTAAAATTTATAAAACAAATTCTTTGAAAATTAATATCTTTAGATTTTAGAGCAACGAAAAATCTATCTTTAAATTTTGGGATGATTTGGTAAGATTGGAATTTCCTTACTGCAGTGAAAACAATTTATTGTGTATTTTTTCGATATATCAATCAATTAGGTACATTTACATATCTTTCTAACGCACATAAAATATCGCATGAGCCGGCATCTTGGAATTTCATTTGAAAATCACCCGTATTTGTCAACTTTTAATAACAATTTGTGAAATTAATAGCTCTAAGCAACCATAAAATGTCTAGAATTTTAATAATGGGTTGGTTTTAACAAAACACCTTTTACACTTTTTGCCGTAGGCTCTTGGCGTAATTCGTTGAATTACATATTTGTTTAGCACTTGTTTTATACGCACGTTAATATAAATTTTAAAAAATAAAAGATTTAATTTTATTTCTATGATCACTCAATATATTCCGTCTTTTTAGGACATCCTCAGGAGTAATCGATTACGAAATATATTGAATGATCATAGAAATAAAATTAAATCTTTTATTTTTTAAAATTTATATTAACGTGCGTATAAAACAAGTGCTAAACAAATATGTTAAAATACCTTTTAATAAAACACAAACTAACTAAATAAAGATCAAAATCGTTTAACTATTATTACAAGCAAGCAAATAAATCTATTAAACAGATGTTTCACTAACGATTTTTCAAATTTATCAGTCATCAATTTTCAATAACAAATAAACGTTAATGAAAATAACAACTTTAATTTTACAACATCAAGAAACTTAGACTGCTGTAAAAGTAGGAGATAAGAATTAATCAGAAATGACATATCACAAAGGTATATTTGCTAGCAAATGGCAAATTATCTTCTCTGAAGTTTTATATTTCTATACAAATATTTTATGAAACAATCGAAGCATAATGATTCGCAACACAATTAGTATTATTGGGTGGGTACACTTAATCGGAGTTAAAATGTTTAATTTGGCTTACTTCTAATTAAAGACGCAATTTGCAATAAAATTTAAATTTAAAAATAATTTATACTAATTTAATTCAGAAGAACTATTTTTTCCAGTTTCTTTGAAAAACCGATTAAATCATCTTTTAAAAAGGTGAACAAGTGCCAAATTACAAAATTAGCATTTCCACGTTTTGAATGGCAATCGTGAACAATTTTTAATTTATTCATACAAGTTTTCAATTTACAACCAAAAAAAATGTTTGTTAGACAAAAAATTATTTGATCCAATCACTCCATTCACAGATTTTCAATTAACTATAACAAAATTTAAATTAATATAATATATTTAAAATCTTACCAATAAGTGAATTTTGATACAATAGTTGCTGTTTCATAAGGGTTCTGACTTCTCTGAACTTTTCTTGTTCCATAATCCATTTTAATTTCTTTTTAAAATCTAGCTTGTTTTAGAAATTCACTTTTTTAATAATATAAATAATTTTTTTTTTCCACTAAAATTCTATATAAAATATTTTTAATTTTCGGTACTACTAACTTTTCCAAATATTTTATTATTATTTATTAACGCATTTTCTATTTATAAATCAAAATAAACACTCACTTAAAAAAATAATCTTTGTAAAATAAAATAATTCCACTTCACTGTAGAAACTCTACTGGAAACTAATATAAAATAAAATAAAACAAACTGCTCTTTAGTATTTACGATCATATACTAAAGTCTAAAACCAAAATAAAAAATGAACGTTAAAAACGCGATAAGAGTTGGAAAAATTTGCAAATAAAATAAATATAAAAATTGAAATTTAAGATTCTAGATGTTATTTGAATGTATATTTTTACTTTATACGAAAGACAATGCAACTGTACATTAAACTGGTTAAAAATTTTTTAATTCACTAGACTTCAATATTGAAAATTTTGAATTATATATTAGAGATTTTTCGGTCACTTAAACTAAAGCAATAAAATTATTTGAATTTTTCAATTCGAAAGTATATTTTGGATTTTTCTCAGAGAAAAACTCCATTTTTCTCTTATTTTTTTTTTTTTTTTTAATAAAATGTGTTGTGTAATAGGGTTTAGAATATGTGTCACAACAACACATAAATACCTTTTAAGACCTAGGTCTAGACCTGGGTCCCACAACAACTGGCGTTCTGAGGTGTAGGTTAACGCTTTTTTTAAACATCTGTGGGTTGAAGCCACCTGAGACTAAGTGTTCCGGCAAACTATTCCATTTGTACGCAGTTCGGACAAAGAAGTCTCTCTGCGATCTGCCAGTATGACAGCGCGGGATCTTTACCGTTTCACTGGTTGCGGCAGCCGATTGCCGAGTGGAACGGGGGTAAGAATAAGTTTGAGGCATGATGCCGCTGATTTCATCTGAGCACTGCTGATGATGATATTTGTAAAAAACAACGAGATCAGCAACAGTGCGACGATGTTGTAGGGAATCAAGTTTTGATGTCAAAGTTCGATCACCTACAATTCGTATAGCTCGCTTTTGAACAGAGTCCAAGAGGGCCAAGATGGAAACAGAGGCAGCACCCCAAACTTGACAGCAGTACTCCATACAGGGACGAATATAGGACTTATAAACATGGAGCAATTGGTATGGAGTGAAAAATTTTTTGCATCTATTTAGGAGGCCGAGTTTTTTAGACGCGCTTTTTGCCATCGCCATTACATGATCGTTCCAGAGTAGGTCATTTGAAACTGTGACACCCAATAAACGAATGTTTTTACATTCACCTATTGGTTCATCACACATACTAAATAAAATATCTTTGGGGAACTCGGTCTTTAATCTGGAAACAATCAACAGCTGTGTTTTGGTGGAGTTGAAATTGACAAGGTTTTGGTCACCCCAGTCGGCGACTTTATTCAGGTCTTTGTTCACGTTTATGGCAGCGTCTCTCCGGGCAGGATTAATTCGTTCGTGCATTTTACCTTTTGAAGGAAGGGGCTCGAACGACTTGTGCAGAGTACTATCATCTGCAAAACTATTTATTGGGTTGCTGGTGATTTTCAACAATTCGTTGATATAAATCAAAAATAGGGTTGGGGACAATACTGAGCCTTGGGGTACACCAGCGTTAATTAGTTTAGACTCAGAAGAATATCCGTCTAAGGTTACCGAAATGTATCGGTCGGATAGAAAATTTTGAATCAGCTTCACAACATTGGGATGAAAACCATACGCAACGAGCTTGTTGATTAAGTTGGCATGCCAGACTCGATCGAATGCCTTGGAGATGTCTAAAGCGATAACGTATGTTTCACCACCTTTATCAAGTATGCTGTTCCAACAATGCGCTACATAGTTTAATAGATCGGTAGTTGATCTTTTGTTTCGAAAACCGTATTGGCTGTCGGATATTAAATGATTTTCTTCCAGAAATTTTGAAATATGTGTATTAATATAATGCTCATAGACTTTGGATAGGACCGATAGTAAAGCTATTGGCCTATAATTTGAGATATCGGATTTTGGTCCCTTTTTGGGGACGGGCTGGACATTTGCCAACTTCCAGCACGAGGGAAATATACCAGATTTGTAGGATTGGTAGAATATTTTAGTTAAAGTTGGTGCAAGTTCTTTGGAAAAGGTTTTTAAAATAATGGGTGGAATATTGTCCATTCCTGATGCTTTGTTGATGTTTAACCCCTTTAAAAGTTTAGCGACTATTTTGGGTTTGAAGTGAAGTTCATTCATATTAACTCCTGAAGACTGGATTTGGGGTATTTCTTTAGGAGTTTCCAAAACAGTGGAGTTCAGAGCAAAGCGTTCAGCGAACAAGTTAGCTTTTCTTGCGGGATCATTGACGATTAAATCACCATCAATAATAGGGGGAATAGAAAATTTTGTACCAGAATTTAAAGAATTAATGGCACTGTAGAAACTCTTGTCAGAAACAGACATAGACGTAAGTTTTGAGGCTTTCGCTCTGTCAATTTCGGACTTTTCGTTTGAGATAATCTGATTAGATATTTTGTTGGCCTTTAGATATTGGGATCGATTAGTGGGAGTTTTGTTATGAATCCAAATATTAAATGATCTACGTTTGTTTCTAAGTGCCGTTTTGGCAGCTTTCGAATACAAATATTTTTGTTTGGGTTTTACTATGGAGAAAGGGACAAATTTATTGATAGCAAATTGGATGGTTTCTGTAAAGTTTTGAGCAGAAACATTTACATTGTCAGTGTAAAAACAATGACGGTCGAAAGGGAAGCCATGGAAAAAATTTTGAAGACCACTCTTATCCATTTTTGAGTAGTGAAATATTTTACGGGGTTTGGGAGCTGTAGTTTTAAGTAAATCAGTTTTGGTAACTGATGAGATTAAATAATGATCAGAATTTCCAATACTACCTTTCGCAACATCGACACTCGTAATATCTGGCATTGTGGTAAGATAGAGATCTAGTAGAAAACTATTATCACCGCCATTACGGGGAGTGAAAGTCGGGCTTTTAACAATTTGGAATAGGCCCTGAGACGCGGCAAAAATTTCTGCCAGTTTTCCACTATTGTCAACATCGTCGGTCGATTTGGAGAATTCCAACCATGATTTGTTGTGGACGTTGAAGTCACCGGTAACGATAACTTCACAATTAGGGGACTTTGCTCTAATCTCGTCCATAATTTTTGTCAGTATATTAAAAAAGTTTGGGTTACGTTTGTTGGGGGACCGGTATAAAGCTATTGTAAAAAAAAGTCATTTCTGGAAGACAAATCTTTAAAACCATTGTATTGAAGCCGTCACCGTGTAGTTCAAAATTTGGAAAGCGCGTGTACGCAACACTCTCATGAATGAATGCGCATACGCCCTGATGGAGTTTGAAAGCTGATTCGAGCCTATATTTGGAATTAAGCGATTCTATAAAGAGAAAATTTTCAGAAACTTGTGTTTCTGTAAGGAATAGAATGTTCGGTTTGTCGTGCTCAAGATGATGTTGCACGTGGTCATGGTTAGCGTTCAATCCGCAGATGTTTTGAACATGTATTTTAAAATTTTTTATTGATTCATATATGTTTTGTCCCTGCAAATTCCGTGGACATGCCGCTTTATGGGCGGGTGGATTGCGCAAATTTGCTTTACCACTTGCAGACTTATTTTTTTTCGGTTGTACTGCCATATATATATCAAAATGTTTATTTTATTTTTTTGTGTTTTATTTTAAAATGCATAACTAAGTAAAAAAGCCTATCATACTACAAAATATGACATATGCCAATATTTCATGATAAGATGAAGAAATAATAACAAAATAATAAGTGAAAAACAAATTGTGAGAAATTTGCAGAAAACAAAACAAAACTAAATGCCAATAATCCAGCTGATGCAGCGCACCCCAGACGCACCGCCCACCACCTTAATCGAAGCACAAAGCCCACACATAACTACGTGTTGGTTCGATTCCTCGGAAGAGCTAATGAGCGGTACCGCTACGGAACGCTGCCCAGCTAAGACTGGAAGTGCTGCCGTTGACTAATTTAAGTTCGTCCGCCAGCACCCTAAGATATCATCTTGGCTTATGACATCTCCTGCCATTGCCAGTGGTATGTGATATCTCACGCTAACTCATATGTCAATGGCAGGGACTGGAGTACGCAGGGTAGTCAGACCCGTAGATCAACATTGATCATAATCGATCAAAATCGATCCCTCCTGCGGCGACGTGTGTGTGTTATACGTGTGTTATACGTGTTTCGGATCGGGATTCGAACTATCCTCGTCAGTGCCATGGTTCGAATCCGTTTTGGCAGACCCGCTATCCAACTAACCTATAGAGGCGATGGTATTTCAAAGTTGAAATGTCATCATTATTTAACTACTTTAAGTTGAATTTTTCTCATTAGGTATTTCTGTTTTTTGTAATTCAATTAGCCAATTCTAGTGTATTTTAGTCTAATTAATTCTACGAACATATGTTTATCATACTCTAACTAAGTTAGCATTGAATGAATAACTTGTGATCTACGAGTTTGGAAGACAATTTCCAACTAGTTGTTGTGACTTGGAAAAAAAATTAGAAATTTAAGATTATACGAAACTTATTCAAAAAATTAAATGAATTAGGAATTAAAAATGTTTATGATGTATTTATAAATGTTTGCATTTAAATGATTACTTAGAACTTAAGGTTATTATAATCGAAGTATATCAATACAATTATTAATTTTTTTTAAATAAAATGTGTTGTGAAGTAGGAATTACAACATGTGTTACAATAACACAACACATGAAAACCTTTAAAGACCTAAGTACCACAACAACATGCGTTCTGAGGTGTTGATCGACGCACACTTTTGTATTTGTTTTGCTTTGTTTTTGCAAAGAAAATTGATAACTAAACAATAAATCCTATAACATATATAAAGTATGACATAATAGGTCAATATATCATGAGAGGATGGGAAAAATAAAAAAGTAAGACGTAAATCGCAAATTAAAAAAAAGTGCGGGACCAAAACTAAAATATTTTTATCAAAATTTGCAAATTTTTATCTTTATTTACTCCTTAGCAGCAAATTCTTCACTTCATTACATGACTTCTAAATTGAAGAGATGCTGTGACTAAATTTTTTTAATTGTGCAGAGAAACGTATCGTATGTTCCCGCTTCATTCATTTTGTATTAACTTGCGTCCAAGACCAATTATGGTAGGCTAGTATATTTACGATATGAAACAAATGGAGAGATTCGTACTGCAGTGGTTTAATATTTCAAAATTTATACATAGGAATCATACCAAAAACTGAGTGCGATTTGTTTGGTTCGTTAATCGTTCATATTTTACTTTACTCGAATCACATCTGCCATAGACGGTTTCTTTTGCTAAACTGTAAAATATCAAAAAAGAATTAAATTTTAATTTATATCCACAATTGATCATTCGATGTCAAATAAAACGAATCAACCAATCAATTAGTTAATATAAAATACTTTTAATAATTTGTTAATGTGAACAAAGGTCACTTGGCTTAACGCAAGATTGTTCTCGTTTTGTAGTTAACGCATGCATTGATTAAGTTTCTTGGAGTATCTATTTGTTTGTGTTTGTGAAATAATTTAAGTATATGAACAATGATTCAATTAACGGCAATTGCCATCTTAACGATCTTGGATTCTAACAGAACAGTGTTTGCTACTTCTAAATGAACGAAAAATGCTTTCCATCCATCATAACCTACATTTATTTTTTTAACGATTTAAATATATGCAAATCAAAATATGACACCTCTCAATAAAAATTATTAAACAATCTACGGTTTAACTTTAATCAGCTTTAAGGTTTTTGATACCTTATGATTACACACGTTATCTATCGCACGTTTAATTTGAATGAATATTTATTTCTACAAAATCCAGTTTTATGTTAACGGATATAACTTTAAAACGATCAACACATAAAAATTCCACAAACATTTTGACACCATAGATATTATTTGTCTACAATATATTTTCGAATACTTAATGGTTAAACCAAGCTGTGGTATATATTCAGTTAATGAAAGAGCGAAAATCATGTTAGTAGTGGATCCACCTTTTAATCCAATTTTCATTTACGTAATTAAATTATAATAAATTTACTTAATGGTGTTATGGTTATGAATTTGCCGTCGACGATCGATTTATAAATATTAATTAGTTGGAGATCGTTTGTATCTTATCTCACAGAGTGTTTGTCTCACTAATTTGAGTTTATTGTATGTAATATACTTTATGTTTATACATAATTTATAGTAAGTGATGAAAGTGATTATAATTTTTAAGTACGATTCGAATAAAATTATTAGGTAGTTAATTGTTTTGTAGTTAAAGACTAAGCTTTTGTTCTAACTTTTTCAACATTAAATAAAAAGAACAGAAAGGTGAAACTAACTCAAAATATAAAATTGACAATTTTTGCAGATTTTGTTGATGTTTTCGAAATAATAATTTTGTGTGTTAAAATTTGGGTATTTGATGCTACCCGGGTAAGAAAAAGCTTAGATGCCAAGCCTGGTCCAAGACCGCGCCATAGCTTTTGGGGATTGGGCTAGGCTTAACATTTTCAAACATTTAACATTTTCAAACGCCCAAGCGTATTTGAATATTTTTTACACAATATTCTCCATTCATGTTTAATAGTTGGAACATGGTAAATTAAGAATTATTGAAATGAGTTGACGTCCTAGATAATGGTAGATGGTATGGAAAAAATGCATTGCAAAGTCATTCCATCTTCAATGCTCTTAGAACTACAATACACAAAACGATCTAAGACCTTCTATTATTAACGAACTTAACAATTTAAAAGTAGATACACTCAGTATAATCCTGCTTTCCATACTTGAAACCTCCCTTTTGAAACTTCAAAAACATCTTTTCTTGATAATCGAGTTTGATGAAACTTGTTACAAAGCTATTTAGTATGATTTTCAACAGTTGTGTTTAATATTAACCATCGGCCGACGCCATCTACAAACTAACTTTTTACAAAATATTTTAAAAAACCTTCAGTACTCTTATATTGAACTTTTTTCTCCATCAAATCAATTTCAATTTTATGGGCTTAAAACTACAAAAAACATAAATGAATGCGAATTGTGTTTTTTTTTTTTAAATGAAAAGTGTTGTGTTATAGGGTTTACAATATGTGTCACAACAACACATAAATACCTTTTAAGACGTAGGTCACACAACAACTTGCGCTTTAAGGTGTTGATGAACGCTTTTTTTAAACATCTGCGGATTGAAACCACCTGAGACATGAATTCCAACAAACCATTCCATTTGTATGCAGTTCGCACAAAGAAGACTTTCTGCGTTCTTTTTTTTTTTTTTAATAAATAGTGTTGTGTCGTAGGAATTACAAAATGTGTCACAACAACACATAGATACCTTTTAAGACCTAGGTCCCACAACAACATGCGTCTTGAGGTGTTAGTGGACGCTTTTTTCAAATCTTTGTGGATTGAAGGCACTCGAGACTATTAATTCGGGCAAAGCATTCCATTTGTACGATGTACGTACAAAGAAATCCCTTTGCCAGTATGACAGCGCGGTGTCTCGACCGTTTGACTGGTTGCGCTAGCCGATTGGGGTAATGGAACGGGGGTAATAATAAGTTTGTTATTTGTTTTACGATATTTGTAAAAAACAACGAGGTCAGCAACGGTGCGACGATGTTGTAGGGAATCAAGTTTTGATGTAAAATCTCAATCACCCACAATTCGTATAGCCCACTTTTGGACAGAGTCCAAGAGGGCCAACATGGAAACAGAAGCAGCACTCCAAACTTGACAACAGTAATCCATACAGGGACGAATATAGGACTTATAAACATGGAGCAATTGGTATGGAGTAAAAATTTTTGGCATCTATTTAGGAGGCCAGTTTTCTAGACGCGCTTTTTGCCATCGCCATAGGTACACCAGCGTGAATTAGTTTAGACTCAGACAAAATCCATCTAAAGAGACCGAAATATGTCGGTTGGATAGAAAATTTTGAATCAGCTTCACAACATTGGGATGAAAACCAAACGCAACGAGCTTGTTGATTAAGTTGGCATGCCAGACTCGATCGAATGCCTTGGAGATGTCTAAAGCGACGTATGTTTCAGCACCTTTATCAAGTATGCTGTTCCAACAATGCGCTACATAGTTTAATAGATCGGTAGTTAATCTATTGTTTCGAAAACCGTATTAGCTGTCGGCTATATTAAATGATTTACTTCCAGAAATTTTAAAATTTGTGTATTAATATAATGCTCGTAGACTTTGGATAGGACCGATAGTAAAACTATTGGCCTATAATTTGAGATATCGGATGTTGGTCCCTTTTTGACATTTGCCAACTTCCAGCATGAGGGAAATATACCAGATTTGTAGGATTGGTAGAATATCTTAGTCAAAGTTGGTGCAAGTTCTTTAGAAAAGGTTTTTAAAATAATTGGTGGAATGTTGTCCATTCCTGAGGCTTTGTTGATGTTTAACCCCTTTAAATAGCGACTATTTTGGGTTTGAAGTGGAGTTCATTCATATTAACTCCTGAAGACTGGATTCGGGGCATTTCTTTAGGACCTTCCAAAACAGTAGAGTTCAGAGCAAAGCGTTCAGCGAACAAGTTAGCTTTTCTTGCGGGATCATTGACGATTGAATCACCATCAATAATGGGGGATATAGAAGATTTTGTACCAGAATTTTCTATGGTGCATTCATTTTTCATCCACGCAATTAAATATAATATTTTAGTTTTATTAAATTCATTCCAAATTTTTTTTTAATTTATTAAAACTTATTATGGACGAGCTAAATAAAAAAAAACTTATAATATTAAATTTAATATTTATTGTACCATTCAAAATAACTTCTTCTTCAAAGTTAAGCAATTGAACTACAAAAAAAATATATTTTTAATGCAAATTCCAAATAAAATTTATTTTTTGTAGTAGTTGTTAATATCAATTTTATCTAAATCTTTACTAAAAAAATGTATAATTTATAAATATTCTTTTTATTATATGCCTAGTATTATTTTGTATATATAAATCATACTAGTAAAAATTGTGAACTCCCGCATTACATGACATAATAATCATGTATATATCAAAACAGAAACAAACATGTTCGTTATCTAAAATGCAATCTTGTGAATCCGTTTCATAAATAATTCTTATTTGCAACAAAATAATGTTAAAATTATGAATCACATTTTATCAGAAATATTATGAAAATAAAAATCACCAAATCAAAAACAAAAGCTAACATCAAAACGATGATGAAAGAAATCATTAACAAAAAAAGCAATGCGAATTATCTACTGATGATAGCCTCTCACATTAAAGAAATTCCATATTAAGAAGAAGTAGAAACAAAATTGTTTATAATTAATCGTAATTTAATAGCATAAAGTAGTTCCTAAGACGTAATCGAATGATGTTTTGGTTTTTTCGTTGAACTGAATGTTAAATCCCGAGATAATTAAAACAAATTGCCTTCGAATAAATTAATAATTGTTTTGGTTTAATTTGTTCTATTCCAAATTTTCTCAGAACAATATTTAAAAATTTTTGTTTAAAGTTTTATATCTGCATCTTCGATGGTTTATTATATATAATACTATAAACGATGCTTTGGTACAATTAAAAAAAGGAAAATTTAAGAGAAATTATTGTTTCTGTTCGATTGTGATTTTGCTGCTGGATAGATTGATACCTTTATAATTTTTTAAAAATGAAAAATTTTTTTATGATCAAAATAGTTCAAATTATATACATATTTCATGACTGGCGCCATAATAAATGATTCTCTTTATATGTAGTTGAATTATTAAGGAAATGCATTTTACTTGGGGAAATGGCATCAAGTGTCTATCGCAACAAATATTAATCACTTTTACTTCGGTTTTCAACTAATGGAAAAAGCCATGTGCAAAACATTGATAAAGAAAGTTGAATTATTTGTAGAAATAAAGGTCAACGAATGTAAAAATAAACATTTGATCAAGAGAACAACAATTTAAAAATCTTTCCGATACAATTATGCATTTGAAATTATTTTACCGGCTCATTTTCTCATCGGTTTTCATAGTACACTATTGTACACTTGCCTAACTCTGTTTCTAAACGAGAAACTGATTATGTGGCGTTATCTTTGAAGATAACAAATTAAATTTCAAATAGCCTCATATATTTTTATTTAAAATCTAATTTTAGTTTTCCACAAAATTTTCGCTCTCAAAACAAAAACAAAGTATCAAAATATTACACATATGTATGTTCAATCGGAATATTAAAATATCAAACTGTTTTTAAATAAAAAAAACTCGCAATAACTCGAATGAAATAGCTTTGGAATTTAAAGAAATAAACAAAACATATGTAAAACATAAACAGAGACAACCTTGACCTTCACTATATATTTTGCATTAGTTACACAAATTACTTTAAATAAGCAAATTTTGTTTTTATGTTCTAAGTATGCATACTTAGCTAACGTTTTATCACTGGAAAAAAAACTCGATAATTTTATTCCAGAGTAAGGTAAAAAACAATTTGGAACATGACAATCTTATTTTTAAATCAAAACGAAATAAACCTTTTATTTTGTTGGTTCATATGTTTCTTGAACTTTGATTTAAGAAATTAATTATAAATCGTTTACACAAAAATTTAACAATAAAAAAATAATAAAACACTTTTAATTAGCGTTAACACTTCAATTGTAAAAAGATGAATGAAGTTGTTTTATCAAAACAACAGATTCACATGCATTAAAATCAGCTTACTCACAATAGATTTGGAAAGGAATGATACAGTAATATACGTAACAGTTTTAAATTTGCTTGTTATTCGTTTTAAATTTACGATTTTCTTTGTATCAAAACAATTTTTCCTCTTAATGCAGGTTTGATTTTGCCTTTCGGTATTTATGTAATAAGTATCTTGGGACGAAAGTTATACCATAACGTGTGGACTAATATAGTACACGTTTCTTCAAATTGATAATAAACTACTGAATTGTCATTTTACAAATTCTACTATACATTAAATAAAATTTGAATGTGTAAATTCGTCTGTCTGTAATAATACGGAGAGTAAAAGTACGTCACGAAAATGTGGCATATTTTGATTGTTTAATCAATAATTAACTCAACAATGGATGATATGATGCGTTGTCAGATTCATTTGAGATACAATTTAAACTTTTATTAAAATTTAGTTTTACGTTCTCGATTGTGGCATATACCATAGTCCTAGATGACTTTGCATGTAGCTCCTTAAAATTTTATCTGAAGTCGAAAACATACTTGGATAACTGTATTTGTATTATTATAACCGACCAAATAAGTTAAAGAAAGTATACCCCATGGCAACACATTAAAATACCAGTTAGCTTTGTTGCGTTATTACGAGTATTTTTTCTACTGTTTAATTTATCATTATTATTTTAAATTTTAGTGACATATAATACTGCTATAATACTGTAATAAACTTCGTCCAGAATGGGTTAATTTAATTTACTCATACACATAGGTGTAACTAGGTAGGGGCCCAGAGGGCCCGGCCCCCCCTAGACGAATTTTGGCCCCCCCTAGAAAATGAAGTTAATGAAATATATATATGTCTGTTAGAGAAAATGAAATTGTATTTTTTAATTAAGTAAATCACTTTTTTCTATGATAACAAATGAAAAGTCTATTCCACTAGTGTAAAAAGAATAACAAATTGTAGTTGCTATGGTTTTTCATATAATTTTACATAGTATTTTAAACAAAGAAACCATGAAAAAATAGAATATGAATTTTGAATGTTTTGTTGTCGATTTCTAACTTTATAATGTATAGTAAATATCGATTATGTATATACTATCATAGAAAAAATTGCATTTCCTACGCGAGATAAAAACGTTTTTTGTTCATAAACATGTCTCACTCGAGTCTAGCGCGTCTCGTGAACAAATGTTTACTCACGAAAAAAACAATGTTTTCATCTCTTGTAGGAAAATATACTATGGGATTATGGGATTGCCATATTTATTTATTTATTTATTACTCCATTAACAATTCAATACTGAATATCCCAAAGATGAAGTTCCCAAAGATTTCCAATTTACTCGATTTTTCGCTTCTCGTCGCCAAAAACAGCTCGCATGTTGAACAATGCTGTCCTTCCATCTTCTTTTAGGTTGACCTCTACTTTTCTTGCTTGTTGGTATCCAACCCTCTATAATTGATGGTATTCGGTCTGGAGGATACCTTGCAACATGGCCAGCCCAGTTCCATTTCAATTCATTCGTGGTAGATACAACGCCTTTCACTTTGGTTTTCCTTCGGATCTGATTGCTTATTTTGTCCGATATTCTTATCTTCCGCATAAATCTCTCCATATTCCTCTGAGCAACAGGTAGTTTGTTCTTATCATCTTCAGTTAAAGCCCATGTTTGAGAGCCATAAGTGAACACGGGAAGGATACAAAAGTCATATGATCTTCCTTGAAAAACTTCTTTAAACTAAAAAACGAACGCCATGCTTTTGATATTCGGTCATCGATTTGTTTTTCTTGTCTATTTTTAAAAGATTGCACTTGGCCCTAATATACGTAATCTTCAACCGCTTCGTATTCAATGTTTTCGATTTTAATAGAGTCAACATTTTGGTTATTTATTAGGCGCTTTCCAATCGAGTGAATTACTGAATGATTCACTTAAACTGAATTGTATTCCGGCATTTGTATGTTTCAATGGTAATATTCAGTTTACACTGAACGTAAACTGAGCTACTACAGAACTGAATTGGATTGAATAAAGTGAAGGAAAAAATAGGTTCATCAGTTCAACATATTCATATTTTTTTATTTACGGTTTGTGGTCAAACGATAAAAATAATAAAAAAATAAATCGGAACATATTTGTTTGTGTCTAAATTTTCGATTTTGGTTATGTATTTTGGAAATGTCAAAAAATTGCTGTTTTTTGTTGTTTTTGGCTGTAGTTTTGATGATTTACTGAATATTAGACCAATTCAGTTTAAGTGAATCATTCAGTAATCCACTCGATTGGAAAGCGCATATTATCTTAGTTTTCATTATATTTTGAGTCAAAAATATTGGCCGGGTTTAATCGATGAAAACACGATATCTTGTTAAAAAGTAAGTTATATTAGGTTTGCATGGTGAGATCAGTTTTTGTTGATTTGTAAATTTTTGTTTGAGAAGCGGTGAAGCGTTAAAAATTTCTTTATTACTTTTCATTTAAAACTTATCACTTCACCACTTCACAGTCAGTAGCTGCAGCCGCTGTTATTGGCATTATGAGTTGACGTGAGGTTTTCTATATTGCTGGCAATAGCTGTGAGTTTTCACTAGCGAAGATAAGTCCTTAGGGCGGTTGAACTCTATACAGTCAACGGAAGCATCCTAAATCTTAGTTATGAAATTTGTCTTGATGATGTCACGTTATTGCTTTCTCGAAGTAATAAAGTTTCATATATTTCTATATATGCGGGCTTTAATCCTTGAAAAAGACTAGTATCTGGAATATTAACCCAAATTTAGTTTTCGTGCTGTATATTTTTTAATAAAAATATTTGCATCTCTTTAGCTTGTACTGAGTAAACTAGAAAATCAAAGCAACCCATTAGCTTGTAGATTGACTAATGCCTCAATGAAACCGAAAACCGAAACATCTAAAATATTAAAATATTTCTAGATTGGAAAAGTTTCTTTTTCCAATGGTATATCAAACAAATTTACCATCCTAAGTCGAAACTGTATTAAAGCTTGTTTTAACGATTATATTTAACATTACATGGAGCAGCAGACAAGGGATGTTAAACGGATAATTAAGCTTTTCAAACTGCTGGATAATCGAGCACAGATTACAACGACAGTACATCTGAGGATGTGGTTCCAGTCGATATATTAGAGGAAAACGTTGTCAACGTTTCAATGTTTCCTTGTTTTCGTTGTCTTCTTTTCCACGATTTACTTTGGTAGAGGTATCAAGCAAACATTCAAACGTTTGAAACAAAACAACGAAAACGTTTTGGTCAGAATACAAGTACATAAAATATTAAACTGGTCACCGCAAATGGAAGCAAAATTAAAATATTTCAGAAAAGTGGTCATAGGACATTGAGAACCTTATTTGCAACGAATGCATAATAATTGTTTGACCATTCCACCAACAAGTGTGGAATCGGAACGGCCTATTTCAGCCTCCGGAAATATTGTATCCAAATTAAGTAATAGGCTTGACAATAAATCAGTTTACGCAATACGTGATTTTATTTTTCCTTTGTTTTAGCACCGGGTGGCATGAAATTTGTTAAAAAATTTAGACACAAGGAAAGTTTAAAATTAAATTGTGCTCGAACGGGTTAACCGATTCTAATATGTTTTTTTATTTGAAAGGTATTAAGTAACACTTTATCAAAACTTTGTACTGATAAAAAAACTTTATATTTTTTTATAATTTTTTCCAATTTTAATTTGTGAAACATAACCATTTTAAAAAAGACCTTTTTTCTTTTACTTTTCTTACTAATTTAAAAGTTTATTATTTACCGTGTTGTTTGTGTTATTTAAATAACACATTGCAATTGCACTCTAGTAAAAAAATATAAATTATCCTCAAATCCCCGTTATTGATTGATTGATTGATTGGACTGTAGGACGAGACTCCCGGATTACGGCCGGGCCACGTCCTACAGTCGTTTTACATATAACAATAGGTAAGGATAGGTAGGTAATTGTAAGTTAGGAGTGAACGACCCGGTTACAGACACCTGGCAAATCGTATCTAGCTACTACTGTTAGGAGACAATCACAAGGACAATCACTTATACATATAATCTGCAATCGCCAATCAGCAATCCCGTATCTAAAATTTCTCGCCTGCAATCTCCAGTCGGAAACCTGTTATTCATGTAATTTATTAGTATAATAGGATGATGACTAAATTGTAGTCCTCTGCACTCTCCAATCTGAATTCATGTTATTATATTTATGGTTAAAATTATTTATGATTATTTATGGTTAAAAACATTTATATTATGTACATATATATAAAAAACAAAAAACCCCTTTGAAAATTGAGT
>OY856188.1:213330246-213415608 GCA_963693315.1 Diogma glabrata
TATCAATGTTTTTTAAGAATAATATTTCACACGCCATGACACCTTTTCAAGTTGACGAAATTTGTATCTTTATTTCTAATAAATCTGCATTTTCATTAATTATATTATGAAATTTAAACTAAAATACTCCATTTTATTTACATTCATTTATTCCTGGTAATGGCATTTTGATAATTTTTTTTATTTGCTCTAAACCAACAAACAAAATTTTTTTAATCAAAACAAGAAACACGAAATTCCAATTAGAAATGTTTATGTATATTCTCGAAATACTACAACAAAATTGACATTTGTTTTTGTTTTTTTTAATGTAAGAGTGTCCTCTTACATAATTATACCCAACTATAGGTGCGTTCGATTTGACTGAAACAACTGAAAAAACAACAACAATTGCATTTAATTTTTCAGTTGCTTCAGTTGTTTCAGTCAAATCGAACACGGCTTATATACCACGACTTGTTGATTAGATCGTTTCTTAATTTAACACTACAAAAATCAGATAAATTCTATAACCTTTTTAAAAATGTTAATAATTTTCATCGACTAAAATCACTACGGTTTAATTTCATTTTAATTTTAAATGAAAAAAAGTAATAAAAATAAACAACGACACAACAATGTTGTATCGAATTGAAAACCATAAATTACGAGAATTTCAAAAGAAAAAAAATAATTTCCTGATTTTTTCAATCTTTTAATTAGAAAAATTAAATTATTTTTAAAATACCACCATTATTATATATTATTATATATCATATATTATATATTATTGAAGCACTTGGTTTGAAACACATTTTAGATAACTTTTATTGAGTAATAAGACACTTTAAATATGGTAAATTATTAAAGTAAAAAATATATATATATTTATCACGACGGAGAGTTTTATCCACGTCCATCTTCTTTAAATGCGCTCGGCAAACTCCCAAATTATCCTCAAATCCCCGTTATGTATAAAAAAAGAAAGAAAAACCGGAAATTTTTATTAGTTTACTCATTAATACAACGGGGCCAGGCCCACCCTAGAACAATATCTTAGTTACGCCAATGCTCATACATAACCAATACATTCTGCATAAATGTTTTCCACATTCAAACTATTGCAAAGATGGATTAAAGAATGAGTTAACTAATACATTTTGCATAAATTAATGCAAATTAAATTTGTTATAGAATGAGTTCGCTAATACAACTTCGATTATTGTTTTCTAGAAAGTACAGTGGAAAACAACAACTGATTAGCAGAAGTTTCTACTTATTCATTTTTGGATATAAATAAGCGAACAAAATATCAGATAGCCAGTTTAATTTTGCTATTGAAAGTGTTTATAAATATTCGCAAGTATAAGGAATAATCGGGTGGTACTTGAGCCTGGGTACTAATAGTGAAAGAATTTGAACCTAGTGGAATAGTAAATACAGATTTTACGATTCCGAATATTATTGATTCAAATTGTGGAAAAGCGGTGAAATTTATCGTACATAAATTGGAGACCCTAGAATTTATTGTAATTAAAATCGGAAGTTGCTGTTATTGGTTGATAAATAAAGTTTGAGATTTTGTTAACTAAAGATCCGTCTTTTTACTGTCGTATTTGTTCAATAATCGAAAAGAACCAACGCAGAGTCGTTACAGTGGTGTCAGAAGTGGGACTATTGAAACAATGGTTAAGACAATAAATATTAGTGATCTCAGCCAGACCCAGCTGAAGGACGAGTTGAGGAAAAGGAATGCTCCAATCCATGGAACGAAGGCAGAACTTGCATTCCGGCTGCGTAAAGTTTTAGAAGAAGCAGGTGAAAACACAGACGTCATAGAAATAGAGCCGAAGGAAGCTCCGGTTCAGAATGCCCCAGCAATTGATCCGATGATGGTGTTGATGAAAGAAATGATGGCCCGACAAGAGAAACTTGCAGCAGAACAAAAAGTAGAGCAACAACAACAGCTTGCTGATATGATGGCCTGACAAGAGAAACTGGCAGCAGAACAAAAAGTAGATCAACAACAACAACTTGCTGATATGATGGCCAAACAAGGAAACAATCTGATGACCCGACAAGAGAAACTGGCAGCAGAACAAAAAGTAGATCAACAACAACAATTTGCTGATATGATGACAAAGCAAAAAAGTCTACGTGAAGTAATCGAGTCACGTATATCCAGTGCGGAGGTTAAAATCAACAACATGGAAAGGGAGCTGCGGAAAGTTACCGAAGAACATGAAGAGAAATTACGCAATCTTTCGATTGAATTCCGCCAAGAAATAGCACAACTGAAGTCAGGTAACATGATCAATCCATCAACTACTTCAGCTCCAGCTAGAGTGAAAACACCTGCCTTTGATGGATCTACATCGTATCAGATATTTAAGATGCAATTTGAGATAGCAACAACTGGGGTTGATCACCAACAAAAAGCAAATGCGCTTATATTGGCATTGAAGGGACCTACTGCTGAAATTTTGCAGACATTATCAGCGACAGAGCGTGATTACAGCAAGCTAATGGATGCCTTAGAAGTAAGATATGGGGAAAGTCATATGCAAGCTCTCCATCGCATGCAGCTCAAAACACGAAAACAGGGAGTCAGCATAACTTTGCAAGAATTAGAGGCTGACATTGTGAGACTGGTTAATCTGTCATATCCGAACTATAACGCTGAACACCGAGACGAACTGGCAGCTGATACATTCATCAATGCTCTTCGAGATGTACAAATGAGAAATCAGTTGTATCTAAGCGGAAAGAAACTACCTGCGGAAGTCTTAGTATTGGCCTTACAAATGGAAGCTGCAAAAAGAGCGTATGGCTCAGATAGAGTACGTCAGATGGAAGTTGCTGAAGAACCACTAAAAGCAGCGCTTGAGGAAGTGACCATGCGTGTCAAAAGTTTGGGAGATAAGACTGAACGAAATCAACGAAGAAGATCTAGCAGAGTAAGATGCTGGAATTGTGGGCAGTTGGGGCACATCCGAAGAGAATGTAAATGGGAGCCGCATTCAGAAGAGAGATGCCGCGTTCCGGATTCGGGAAACTAGATCGTGCCAGTTTTGAAGGGCGAAATTACAATGCCCTACATTGGTGGTATCACAAGTCAAAAGAGAAAATAGTAGTTTAGTCCTAGAGGCAACCGTTGGAAGCAAATCGTGCATGTTGACTTTGGACACAGGTGCTTCAAGATCGATAGTGCGTCTAGATGTGGTTCATGATAGTCAGATCGATACAGCAAGACGATTCACCCTAAAAACAGCTATAGGTGAAACAGTTCTAGTTCATGGAGAAAGCGACCAAGAAGTTCACCTTGGAGGAAATTCATTTATGCACCGATTTATTGTAGCAGATATAGAAGAAGAGTGCATAATTGGGCTTGACTTCATGAAAGAATACAATTTTATATTAGATCTGGGAAGCCACGTACTGAGATATGGAAACACAGAAATAGTGCTGCACGCCATCAACGACAATGCTGAGGTCCGTGTTATTAGTGACGGACCAACTGAGATCCCGGAAAAATCTGAGAAGATCATATGGACTAATCTACTAGATAAAAGTGACCAAAATTCACCTGTGATGATTGAGCCAGCTAACAATGACTTTGGGGGAAACATTATGATTGGCCGAACATTAGTAGCAGCCAAAGAAGGGGGAGTTCCAGTGCAACTGATTAACTTCTCAAATAAACGAGTGATCATCAATCATGGAGAAGAAATCGCCAAATGCAGCACCATAAAAGAGATAATGTCAAGAAGCTGTCAAGAAGAGCAAAAGGTCTTCATGCAGAGAAACAATCCCGCATTAGTAGCAATACTTCAAGATCTTAGTAAAAGAATGAATCCAGCCGAATTCAAAGAAATCAAGAGGGTATTAACGAAAATGAGCAGCGTTTTTTCTACTGGAGATGAAGATGTTGGAAGAACAAACATCGTGCGACACAGGATCAACACTGGAAACGCTCATCCTATTAGACAGCCTCCTAGAAGACTACCACTAGCTAAACACGAGGAAGTGCAAGGAATGCTGGACAAAATGAAAAGTGATGGAGTCATTAGGCCATCTAAGAGTCCTTGGAGCTCACCAGTGGTGCTAGTTAGAAAAAAAGATGGGTCAGCTCGTTTTTGTGTAGACTATCGAAAATTGAATGAGGTAACCATTAAGGACAGCTATCCACTGCCACGAATTGATGACACACTGGATACATTATCAGGAGCCAAATCAAGTTTCAAACTCCTGAGGATTGGTGTACCGAGGCAATTAAAAGAGAGCAGCTAGAAGATCCAGCTATGGCTCCAATATTGAAATGGAAAACCGAGGGAAGGCGACCGGAGTGGAAAGAGGTAGCACCTTTAAGTACGGAGGTGAAATGCTACTGGGCGCAATGGGACTCACTATTTATGGACAACGGGATACTAAAAAGAAAATGGGAATCCGCTGATGGAAAGAAAGTGTTAGAACAACTGGTGTTGCCATCAAGTCGAGTAGAAGAGGTACTCGGAAAGCTGAATGGAAGTATTTCTGGAGGACACCTGGGAGTCAATAAAACTCTAGCCAAAGTAAGGGAGAGTTTTTATTGGGTAAGGTATCGAACAGACGTGGAGCAATGGTGTCGGCGATGCGATACTTGTGCGGCGAGCAAAGGACCAAAGACTAGAACTCGAGGAGAGATGCAACAGTACAATGTGGGCGCCCAATGGAGAGAATTGCTATAGAATCGTGGGTCCATTTCCGGAAATGACGAAAGGTAACAAATACATCATGGTGGTCATTGATTACTTTACAAAATGGCCGGAAGCCTATGCGATACCGAACCAGGAAGCAGTTATGGTCGCTGAAACATTAGTCAATGAATGGGTCTGCAGATATGGAACACCGCTCGAGTTGCATACCGACCAGGGAAGGAATTTCGAATCTCAACTGATGGAAGAGCTGTGCAGAACACTCGACATTAGAGAAACACGAACTACACCTATGAACCCACAATCGGATGGCATGGTAGAACGATTCAACCGAACCATGGAAGAACATTTGTCAAAGGTAGCGGAAGCCAACCAAAGAAATTGGGATAAGGATCTTCCGTTATTCTTGATGGCCTATCGTAGCGCAGTGCACGATACGACATGTGAAACGCCAGCGAATATCATGTTCGGAAGAGAACTACATCTTCCTAGTGACATCGAGTTCGGCATTCCTGGAGGTCTGGTATCTACGACAACAGATTATGTGGGACAACTAAGGGAGAAGATGAATAAAATCCATCAACAGGTTCGAGACCACATTAAGATTGCCAGTGACAAAATGAAAACCAGGTACGACATAAATGCAAATAGTGGCGGTTTTCAAGAAGGAGAATTGGTATGGCTATACAACCCCAGGAGAACTAAGGGAAGGTGATCTTCCAAGCTGCAGCCAGATTGGGAAGGTCCATATAAAATAATCAAACGAATTAATGATGTTATTTACCGCATCCAAAAGGGACCCCGTGCCAAGATGAAAGTGATACATCTGCAAAGGTTAGCACCGTACCAAGGTAACAGTACCAATGCGATAGCTGATATTGTTCGGGACGAACAAAACTAAATGGAGGGCAATGTAATAAACTTCGTCCAGAATGGGTTAATTTAATTTACTCATACATAACTAATACATTCTGCCTAAATGTTTTCCACATTCAAACTATTGCAAAGATGGATTAAAGAATGAGTTAACTAATACATTTTGCATAAATTAATGCAAATTAAATTTGTTATAGAATGAGTTCGCTAATACAAATGTTTACATTAATGCAAGTATGAATTAAAAGAGGTGTGGCCTATTCATGATGTACGTACTTCGAATATCGCTTTCTAGAAAGTACAGTGGGAAACAACAACTGATTAGAAGTTTCTGCTTATTTATTTTTGGATATAAATAAGCGAACAAAATATCAGATAGCCAGTTTAATTTTGCAATTGAAAGTGTTTATAAATATTCGCAAGTATAAGGAATAATCGGGTGGTACTTGAGCCTGGGTACTAATAGTGAAAGAATTTGAACCTAGTGGAATAGTAAATACAGATTTTACGATTCCGAATATTATTGATTCAAATTGTGGAAAAGCGGTGAAATTTATCGTACATAAATTGGAGACCCTAGAATTTATTGTAATTAAAATCGGAAGTTGCTGTAATTGGTTGATAAATAAAGTTTGAGATTTTGTTAACTAAAGATCCGTCTTTTTACTGTCGTATTTGTTCAATAATCGAAAAGAACCAACGCAGAGTCGTTACAATACGATTGATGATTTTGCCATTAAATTAAATTATAAGTCTAATTCATATAGCTCGGATCGCTAACTATCACCTTAAATCACAATTGAAATAGTAAACACCACATCGTTAATACACTTCGAACACACCAACCAGGGCCGGTCCTGCGTTGTACAAAAGTGCACACTAAAACAGGGCGCTCGATTTATCATCCAAATAAGGGCGCAAAAAATCAATATCAATTAATGATTTAAATTGAATTAAACCATTGAAAACATTATTTTATAAAAATCAAAATTCTTTCTTTTTGTCCACTCAAATTTTTCTTTCCATATTCATTCATATTTCGATATTTGTATACACATTCAAAACATGTAAAAAATTCTCACTTCAATTTTAAATCTCAATACACACAAATTAAACATAAGGGCCACACAAAAGTATTAATAATGTTCATTTTTATTTGTGTGCTCAAAATATTATTTTTATCATACATATTACATACTGTTCATTGCTGAACAGTTTTGAAGTATAATGCGCACATACCATAAAATGTCTGCACAGTTTTTAAATAAAGTGTACACATACTATTAATTGTCTGCACAGTTTCGAAATACTGTGCAGCAAGTATTGTTTTTTACAAGATTAACGAAATTTTGAATATAGCCATTCACAGATACTATTGATGTTCTGCACAGTTTTGAAATTAGAATAGCAAAATCGGATTTGTGTGTTTATGGTAGTGTGTTTATGATATTTTGAGTGTGTATATTTTTTATGTTGAGTAATGAGTATGGAGAATAAATTTTAGAATTCTATGAAATAGGAGATTGAGCAATTTTAACCATTAATGAATTTAACTAGTAATGAATGAAATAGTAAAAATTAGGTTCATGAAATAAAAACTAAATTTAAAAAACCTTTTGAATGGAAAACAATATAATAAATTTGTTTGTTGGGAGTATAATTATTTGTTTTTTATTTTGTTTTTCCTCAATTAAACCCATATTTTGAATTAAGATAATAGATTACGATTAGAGCATGGTTGATCAATCGTTTCTAGGAAAAAACGATTAGCGATTAATTGTTCATTTTTATCTCGATTATTCGATTGTTTTTTTTATATCAACATTTTTTGCGTATTATGATCGTTAGGCATTTAATAAAATTTTTTGTTAATTCAATGAAGTTGCAAATTTTCTTTCTGAACATGTAAACCGAAACCGGCAAAAGAAAAATTTTTGGTTTTTAAGAAATAATAGTTATTTACATATCGAGGGCTGAAAGTAGAAGATTACGCCAGCGGTTTATATTGAAGCCCGACGCGAAGCGAGGGCTTTTATTGAACCAACGGCGTAATCTTCCTTTCAGCCTATGTACAACGTTTTACGCACAACTGCACAACTTTATTGTAGTATAAATCAATTTTTGAATTTTTTAAACTCGCTAGACATTTTGAAAATTATGCTAAACATGCCATGATTTTCTCTATAAACTTCATACAATAATTTATTTGTTTGTTCTAATTTTATGAATATTTTACGGGTGAATATTTTACGGACGGTAAAGTAGAAAAATATATTAATATTTCATATAGCAACGGGATTTTATTTTACGGATGTAAAGTTCAACTTTCAGCCACGATAACTAGGATTTAAAATGTGTGTTACGATTCGTTTGTGCGTAAAGTAAATATAATACAATAAAAATATCAATTCATATTATTTTTTGTGTTTATTTTTGTTGTTAAGTTAAAAAGCGATATATACTTAAACATTGTGTGGAATCAACAAGGCTGATTGCCTACATTAAATAATTTGAGATTCCGCTGCACTCCGAGCCAAAATTATAATTTTCATTTAATAAAAAACCAAAAAAAAACCATTGTATTATATATTACTTTAAAAGAATGTCCATTATTGCCGTTACTACTATACAAAAATATTCATCGGTATAATTTTTAATTATTTTCATTCAGGAGATATGATCGTAATAGGCATAGTTTATCAATTGGTTCTTCATTTAACAATTAGTTAGTCAAAAATATGCCACTCGCGTTCAAGCTCCGTTCGGCCTAAACCGAAGTCGGAGGCACGCTTAAAAGTGCATGGTGTATTTTTTCCAACATATAAGTTTGCACTTTACTCTACTCAAACACCATCATTTCCCTTTTTATAGATGCTAAATTGTTTGTTTTCGAACAGGACCTGGTGGTCCAGATAACTGCTTTTTTAACATGAATACATCAAGTTCTTTTGACATTCAACAGTCTCGCGTTCATTACTTTTAATTTTTATATCAGATTCGATTAGATTGTCAGAATCCAGTTAAAAATAATCTATTTCAAATTTATTTAGTTAAAAGAGCAAGTTCATTTTTGTGGGGTATTTAAAATGAGAAGGCAAGATATTAGCCAGCAGGATTTTATAAGTAATGTAGCAATTCCTCTAGGTCTATATTTCTCCTTTTATTATTTTCTCTGACACTTCGTTATGAAATTGTTAACCTGTCGCACCAGACTGATTTTATAAAAATTCAAGAATATCACTTGCTTTTTTCAAGTTGCAATCTCTTCCACCTACATAGACCTAGCGATGATACTTCAATAACTTCGAGTGCTTCAACAATCTGCAAAATAATTTTAAAATCTTCATTACTTGGAAACATTTCAGTTAATGAATTAATTCAAAATCTGCTAAAACCGTACTGATAGTGTCTTGCAATTCCATAAAACATTTCTGCCAATTAAGAATCCCATCTCGTGCGGACGTCTAATAACAAGACAAATTCTTTCACTATTTTATTTTTAAATAGATAGTTTTTAAAAGGGAATTGCCGTAATAATCGCACGATTTTTCGAACTTGCTGGATAATAGTCAAAAAGCACGGTGTTATGACCTATTCTTTATTGTTAAATTATCTTTATATATTAATACGCTAGATCAAAACTTTGTGGAGCCTAAGGCTTTTTTATTCGCAGATGGATTCATTTCAAATTTTCACAGCTAACTGATATTAGTGTAACCTATAATCGGATTCGGATTCACACAAATCGGATCATAAATAAAAAAGTTATTATATACGGAAAACTTTTTATATACATATGCATTATAAGTTTACATACATATAAAAACGAAATTAAAAATTTATTTTATTTTTTTATAATTTCTTTTTTATATATTAGCGAACAACGAACAACAAAAACGAAACTTTTTTTTCTCATTCATTTCAGTCGTCTTTTGTCTTTGAACAAATGACGGTTTTCGAGTCGTCGGAATAAAAGAGATTATATGCGTAATATGCGTAATAATGTTGATTTTATGAATGATATTTTATGAATGATATTTTCTTTTTTATATATTAGCTATCGAACAACGAACAACAAAAACGAAACTTAAAAATTTATTTTTTTTTTTTAATCATTCATTTCAGTCGTCTTTTGTCTTTGAACAAGGACGGTTTTCGATATTATTTCGATTATTTTGTTTATTGATATAAAGATATTTGCGTAATATTTTTCTTTGTTTTTTTATTATAGGAGGGCTATTATTTTGAAAACGTACATTTTTTTGTTGATTTTTAAATTTTTGATTTTTAAAAAATCTGAAATTTTGATATTTTGTTGGTATTGACGAAAGGAAAAAAGTTGTTTCTGCTTTTATTTTTTGTGTACTCTGAATCGGCGTTATGCGCGGTTGAATTTTTGAGGCTTTTTCACGTAGTTTTGGTAATGGTTTAAAACTTAAAACTTTTTTTTCTTTTTTTATATTTATTTTCTCTTAGTTAGTTTATACATTTCCTTTGAAGTTTAGAGAATTTAGTTATGAATTGATTTAGGGGTCGATAGACGTAATATTTTTCTTTGTTTTTTTATTACAGGAGGGCTATTATTTTGAAAACGTACATTTTTTTGTTGATTTTTAAATTTTTGATTTTTAAAAAATCTGAAATTTTGATATTTTGTTGGTATTGACGAAAGGAAAAAAGTCGTTTCTGCTTTTATTTTTTGTGTACTCTCAATCGGCGTTATGCGCGGTTGAATTTTTGAGGCATTTTCACGTAGTTTTGGTATTGGTGTCAATGTTTTGTGAATAGGTGCCACAAATTTCATCCGACTTAAGTATATTTTTGCAAGTAAAAAGAAAAATAACTGAATAATTGAAACTAGGAGGGCCCGGCGTGCTTCGCTACGCTTATAAATAAAGTTTTTGCGTAGACATTTTGTTGACGTAGAAGCAATGATTTCAAAAAGTGGTAATGAGAAATGCTAGCATATAATTTTTAATTTTTCTTTTTAAATATATGAATGAAAAATAATCAAAACTCTAGCTGATCAGTTCGGATATATGAAAAATTAGCGATCAAATAAGTTTTCAAGTAAGCTTATTTGATCACTAACTTATTTGATCGCTAATTTTTCATATATCCGAACTGATCAGCTAGAGTTCTGATTATTTTTCATTCATATATTTAAAAAGAAAAATTAAAAATTATATGCTAGCATTTCTCATTACCACTTTTTGAAATCATTGCTTCCACGTCAACAAAATGTCTACGCAAAAACTTTATTTATAAGCGTAGCGAAGCACGCCGGGCCCTCCTATTTTTATAATATGCTCATACTTTACCGTGTACATATATTTTTCTTTTTAAAGAAAACTAATGCAAATTGAAAAATGCAATTTTTAATATATATCTGAAAACTAATATATGCGAACCGATTAATCGACAACTATGCAAATTAATTGATAAATTGGAATTATTCTGATTGACCAATTAATCGATTAATTGAAACATTCCCTAATTATGATGCGAAGACGTAAAGCTAAAGATTTTCGACGTATTATGTAGAGTTTGCAGAAAAATATTGAAAAAAATGTTTAATCTACAGCAAAATTAAAAATTTGCATACATTTTGAAATAAACATATGATGAACAAGTAAACTTTGACCAAAATATTTGTTATTTTTATGAACGAAATGTATATAACTATGACAATAAAAGAATAAACAAATATTTTGATTGGTTCTTTCCACACTTGCATGCAGTGCAACGCATCATTTCTGCGTTTCTTACCTCTTCCCCTAAACATTACCTACAAACTAAACTGGAGTTACTATATTTGAATTTAGTTTATAGGGCAAATAGGTAAAAAAAGTGCTAAATATCTATATACTTCGGGTTAGGCCCATATTCAGGATAATAAAACTAACAATAATAATTTTAATATTATTGTTAGTTTTATTATCCTAAAGAAGGGGTTTGTTTTTTTTTTTTTTTAATAAAATGTGTTGTGTAGTAGGAATTACAATATGTGTCACAATAACACATAAAAACCTTTTAAGACCAAGGTCCCACAACAACATACGTTCAAAGGTGTTGATGGAAGTAAATCTTTCTTTTTTTGTTTTTTTATATTTTTTGTTAAAGAATGGATAACTAAACAAAAAATCCTATCACTGACAAAATATGACATAGGTCAATATTTTATGATAGAATAGAGAAAATAAAAGTTAATTAAAAAGTAAATAGCAAATTTTTACAAAAATTTGCTGGAACAAAACAAAAATGTAGTTGCCAATAATCCAGCCGGTTGCATATTCCTAGATCCTGTGACGCACCGTCTTTCTTGAAGATCCACGCCCACACATAGTTATATAAAGGCTCGATTCTTCAAGGAAACAATAGCGTCGCGTCATCAAGGATTATTTTACAGCTAAGATTGAGGGTACTACCGTTGACTGAATACAGTTCATCTGCCGCCACCCCTAAGATGCCACCTTGGCTAATGATATCTCACCGCTATTGTCAGTGGTATGTGATATCTCACGTTAACTCGTATGCCAATAGCAGGGACTGGAGTACGCGGGGTTGTCACACCCGTAGATCAAAAACAAAAAAAATTTTCAAAACAATAAAAACTGATCCCTTCATGCGGGTTAATTCGGGGTTTAGCCCGAAATTTATAGATATACAACAATAAACAACATATTTTAATTCAAAATACAAGTTTAATTGAGGAAAAACAAATTAAAAAATAAATGTTATAAATGGTGTACAACAAATTTCAAAATACGTAGGTTACAGTTTTGGGATAACTCTTAAGTCCTGGAGGCGCATTTCTCAAATTTTGAACAGGGCGCAAAAATGTCTTGCACCGGACCTGACACCAACCACACTATTTTCAATTTAAAAAATAATATTTTGCTGTCTTAAAATTTTAGAAAAACGAACTTGATCGGAACTTTGCGGTATGGCCGTTATTTAATCACTAGAAACGTTATAATAAGTTGTTATATGTAACGATTTCATATTGATTTTACATATAAGGTAATGCCTCTATATAACCTGATCTAAGATATTGACTACATACAATTACTTCCATCCTCTGCGAATGAATCGTTCTTGAAATTACATACAAGAAAATATCCAAATACGTTGTGTAATTGCATATGTTCATTTATCAGTTGAATGTTTTACGTTAGAGCTCCTTAAATCATTTTCTAAAATTATGGTATCGCAAATGACTAATTCGAGCCAAGCGATTACATTACCAGATAATGAAGTTGTAATTACAGAATTCTAAATTTTGATCAAGATCAATTAAAAATATTGCGACGCTGATGCATAGGCTAACTTCACCACAGCTCTGGAAACAAAATATTCTGGATATATATTGTGAGCTAATATCCATCAAATACTTCTATTAATGGCTAGTCAATTTTATAGAGTTCGCATAGTTCTAATTATAAAAACATTAAAGAATACTACAGTTACCCAACAGACATAAATTCGGTTGTACGAATAGAAAAAGTAAAAAAAAATTACCGGAAGTGACAAACCGGAAATTGGAATGCTGAACTTTTACAAATCATACTCTAAGCCTATATACCATTTCTAATCAAAATCAAATATCAGGAACTAATTATATTGAAGTTTTAAATAAACAGGTGCTCGGGAGGCTCCCCCACCCACCACTTATTTCAATATTGTCTTTTGTCAAAGTTTCATCAAAATTGATAAATGAACGAAGTCTGTATGCTCAAACCAAACTTTAAAAACAAAATGTGAAAAGTCATCAGCTGTATGGTGGACCCACGCCACTTTGATCAATGTGTCGCAACAGTTGATCATTATGTTCTCACACTAATTGAAACGTTTCATAAGTCATAATCACTTAATTATTGTTGGCTGTATAGTGTGAATAAAGACACTGAAAAAAAATCAAAGAAGTGCCACAATAAAATGTTTACCGGAAGTGAAAAACCGGCAATTGTGATGCAGGACTGTTGTGAACAGTACTAAATACTTATGTACCAAGTTTCATGCAACTCGATTATCAGGTACAGATGTTATTGAGCTTTAAAAAGCAGGCGTTCGGGTGGACCTCAAAAGTGGTTCAATATCGCTCAAAAACTAATCAGATCCGTTTCATACATATTTGCATCTATTTTTTTTTACTTTATTGCAGGTATTAAATACAAGTTTTAGATAAATTTATTTACAAACTACAAATTATACTTATGTATGTAACAGCAACATAGTTTGCAAAAATAATAATTACAAATATTGAATATTTAAAGCAAATTTCACGAACGAAATGCATGCTCACAAACATAAAAAACATAGTGAGAAAACTAATCTGTTGTAAATAATCTGGATCCCCAACCCTTGGTCCAATGTACTCCGACAGCTTATAAAATCTTTCTCATATTGATTGAAACCTTTAACCTAAGTTTCTTCGAAATCGATTTGTAACTGAAGGCTATAAAGTTTCATCCCATCCCATCATGGAATTTCACATTACGCCAAATTTTTTCGCTATACAGAAAAAAAATCGATCACAATAGTGGTCTCGATTCAATAGATTCAGTAATCTTAAATTCTGATATCTATGTGAATGAATCTTCGGTTGGCACATAACGAACATTTTACGATTTTTTTTCCACGGTTTTGCTATAGCCAACCAGAAACTCTTTTTTATAAACATTATAACATAACGACGTTATTCGTTGCTCATTAGATATATGTGTAATATGTTAGTATGTATTGAATATAAGCACACAATATTTTCAGCACCCTGTACTTTAAAAATTGTTGGTGAATCTTAACCTTTTTTTAATAAAAACAAGTATGTATCACGCAAATCGAGGAATAGGTGTATTCTAATAATAACAAACAAAATAAATGGTCTATTTTTATTTTTATTTATAAATTTATGTTTAAATCATGTGTAGGAGAAAAAATATTTAGATTCTCCTCTCAATCCACGACACGCTTTTGAAATGCAATAAAAACAATTCGCTATCGTTTCCCGAATAAACAAAAGTTTATCGCAAATAACTTATCATTATCAAAACAAAAAAAGTTCAGGAAATTTACAATCGGTTAATAAAAAAATAAATTGAACAAAATAATACTAAGTTTACACCAGTATCTAGTTTGCTACGTATCAAATTTGCTAGCCATTTTCTAGCTAGCCATCACTTTTTAAATTTGGTACGGTGATGTAAACTCTTATTAATTAGGTATGACATATTAATTTTTAGCGCGTCTTTTTCATTGTTAGTTTTTTGGTTAGAAAAAAAGTAGTTCCATATATATTTTTTATAAAAAACTCTAAACAATTACTGTGTTCTTGCTAAAATTTTTTCACTTTTAATTTCAGCAAAAAAATCACACGAAACATAAATATATATTTATAAAATAAGTTGATTTATTTTAATTTTAAATGTCATACCAAATTTTAGTGTTCACACCGTAAAAATAATACCTATTTGCTACGTACCTAATTTGATACGTAGCAAATCATCCTACCAAATATTTGGTACGTACTTAATTGATAACTGTTTACATCGACCCTAGTCGACCTAATAAGTATAGTATAGTACGTACCTATTCAGTGGCGAAGCGTGCTTCTGAAACTAGGGTAGACATATTCAAAAGTTTTATTGATTTGCCAGTAGAAACTAATTATAGTACATTAAGATGAGAGGACAGAAAGCTAAGGTTTTTGGAGGTATGTGGAGTTTGTGAGTCGAAGCACCAACCGAGATTTGCACCCACATTTAAAATGACTTACGTCCGTGCATCATATACTATGTTTAGTATTCGCCACAAGCAAAATATTTCAAAAAAGATTGTTCAATCTAAATCAAAATTAAAAATTTTTAAAATTTTGAAATAAAAATATTTTGTACAAAAGATAAAGGATATTGTAGATTAACAAAAACATTGTTTTAAGTTTTAGGGAGCGATGAATATTAAACATAAAATTCTTTGTAAAAGTATAAATAAACTTTTTCAAAATTCTAAATATATTCCAACAATTAGAATAAAATCCAAAATTTAAACTTTTTCAACATTACAAAAATTTTCTAAAAATTATTAAAAAATCAAAAATTGAAACTATTTTCAAAATTCCAAAATTAATGCAAGAACTATAACAAAATCAAAAATTCAAACTTTTCCTAGAACTCTTAAAATATTGCAATAATTACAACAAAATTAAAAATTCAAACTTTTCCCAAAATGCCAAAAATATTGCAAAAATTATAACATAATCAAAGATGAAACTTTTTTCAAAATTCTAAAAATATCCCAAAAAGTAATCCAAAATCAAAGATTCAAATTTATTTTCCAACTGTTCCTGTTATTCAGAAGTCGTAGAATCGAATTCAAAATCACACAATCACACAAAAAATTGCTCAAGAAACATCTAACTAATAATTACAATTTTTGTCAAATATGTTTCCCATAATATGTTTCTCAAAAAATTTGGAAGCAAAATATATAAACAGAAATAGACATAAACAAAACTGTCTATCCAAGAAGGAACAAAAGTTGAAAATTTGTTGTTGTTGCTATTGCTTATTTTGGTAGTCATAATTTGAAACGTCTACTGATGTTTCTCAACAAATTTGGAAACATAAATAGACAGAAACAAAACTGTCTATCCAAGAAGGAACAAAAGTTGAAAATTTGTTGTTGTTGCTATTGCTTATTTTGGTAGTCATAATTTGAAACGTCTACTGATGTTTCTCAACAAATTGGGAAACAAAAATAGACAGAAAGAAAACTGTCTATCCAAGAAGGAACAAAAGTTGAAAATTTGTTGTTGTTGCTATTGCTTATTTTGGTAGTCATAATTTGAAACGTCTACTGCAGTGAGAAAAACATTTTTGTTTGTTTGTACATGAAACTGGGAAACGTTTATATTAAAGTTTCGGGAACATAGTTGAATTGTTTTTGTTCTAATTATTGTATTAAAACTTAATGATTTTCTTAGAACGTTTGACAAAATAGTATTAGGTCGACATTATGCGAGCAATATGAAAATAAAGTTTCATATTTGTATTATGTTTGGGTAGACACTGTCTAGTGTGTCTATACCGACGCTTCGCCACTGTACCTATTAGATACTGGTGTAAACTTAGTATAAAACAATCAGAAATTGACTGACTTCAAAAAAGAGGAGGTTCTGTGTTTCATTGTGGTTTTTTTGTTGTTGTTTTCTTTTTCTCTTTTCTGGCTATAGCGAAAAGTTGAAGAAAATTGGACATGCATGTAGTTTGTTTAATATAACTACAACTTACAAGCCATAGTTGATGTTTATATTCGGGGGCTAGCGTCAAATCTCTATTATTGATCTGGTTTCTGTTTCTTTTAGAACTTGTTTACACTTGATTCTGTGTATTTATAGACTTTTTTTCATTCACTTTCGATTACAGTTTATAATAATATGCTAATTTTTAAATCCTATGAAAATGATTTCTTTGTGTTATCTTAATTATAAAGAATTAAATGTCATTAAGGAAATTGATCGAATTGAGTCCATACTTTTTATTTAAAGCAGTTATCTCCAAATCGATTTATTAAAAATTAATTTAACATATTTAAAAGAAATAAAAAGCAGCTGTTATTGAATTTCGCAATGGTCTTTCTCCTTTTTTATTTTTTTATTTTGATGACGATTTTATTCGTTTTCGAACTTTGGTTTCTTTGTTTTATCGTTTAATTCACTTATTATAGCTTGTATTTAAAGTTTGGCAGCGTTTATAGTTTTTGGACAGACCGGTAATGACCGTTTTTATCTGACTTCAGTAATCCTTATATGATGATTTTGAACAAAATCGGAAGTGGATTCACTGAAACCTAATTAGGATTCGAAACAAATCTTCTTATCAAATATTTGGTAAGTATTTTTTGGTAGCTGCTTACATCGATTGTAGTCGACTTCAGCCGACTTGAATCAAGTAAGTTACTAACTTAAACTGAATTGTATTCAGGCATTAGCATGTGCCAATTATAAAATAAACTCCCCACTGCACGTAAATTGAGCTACTGAAGAATAGGGCTGGGCGATATTTAAAAAATTATCGATAATATCGATATCAAAAAAATATCGATAAAACCGATATATCGATAATTCGATAATATCGATATCATCGATATATCGATAATATCGATATATCGATATATCGGTTTTATCGATATGTCGATAATATCGATAATATCGATATATCGATAGTATAGATAATATATATTATCATGCCAATATCGTTATTCGGTAGATCGATAACTACCAAGGTTGGCAAATATCATGATATTTATACAAATATCAAAATATCCGATATATATCCGAAATATGAACCGTTTTTTTTTAAAGTGGCATAAGTCTATTTTTTCATATATTGAGATATTTAAGGATTTGCGTTTGCATTAATATAAAAATATAGGGGAATGTAACTAAAATTTTGTGATATTTTTTACACTTTAAACCTATTTAGTTTTATTATGTAATAATAGTTATTTAAAATTAAAAAGAAAATAATTGATTTTTTGGCTCCAAATGGACTTATACCACTTTCAATAATAACATATTCTAAAAAATAAGAACAAGAGGAAGTATAAGTCCCATACGTTTCTGACCGACACATTTTTGATTCGGCTGAAATTTTTTTATGGGTTTTGTATCGAAAAAGAAGATATGGGTGGGTGTTCAAGGATTTTTTTTTTGAAAAATATAGCGGTTCTAAATTTCGAGAATTTCGTGATGAGTTATTTTCAAAAATTCATAACTTCGGTTCTATTAAAGATAGAAACTTCTGTTTTGTTTTATTTTAAAGTTAAAAGATGCTAGTTTAAAAAAAAAAAATTAACAAAAGTTATTCACAAATTTTTATTGATATAAACAAATAAAATGTTGAAATAGATCTTTAGCTTTTGCTCTACCCATGCTCCACCCCAAATCGGGCTCTATTGAAGGTGTGATTATATATATAAAAGAGGCCATCATTATCTTTCTAAAACTACCATTAACTCAATTTTTTCCAAAAGTGGACTTATACCACTTTCCAAAAAAACGGTTTATATATCAAGTTCTGATATTTATTTTGAATAAGTTGTTTATCTTAAATATTATACAATATATGGCCCTTTCCATACTTGTGTGCAGTACAATGCATCGCTCCCTCGTTTCTTACCTCTTCGCCTATAACATAAATTCAAATATGGCAACTCCAGTTTAGCTCATATGCAATTCATCAAGCCTATTCGTCTACATCTTCGATTGCACAAGTCCAAATGACGAATACGGTCGCTCGCTTTGTCTTGTTTATTTGGTCAAGTTACATCATCACTACCCATACAAGTTTGTATAAACGGTCCAGTAATGGTCCATTACTGGCGACCAGTAATGCAGGAATGGTCGAGTGGCAACCATAACTAGACCATTAACATAATGTTACTGGATGATAATTTCGAACAATAAATTACTGTCCTTCAAGGGCAGAGAAAAAGCCAGCTATGGCCCATACAAGGTTATACAACTAGTCCAGTAATGGTAATTACTGGCGACCAGTAATTCAACAATGGCCGGGTACTGGCAACCATGACTCATAGTACTGGTAACTACGACTCGGCCATTAACATAATTTTACTTGATGATAATTTCTTACAATAAATGGTTGCCATTCATTTGCCAGAGGAAAAAACAGCAATGGCCCATACAAGGTTGTACTGGTCCAATAATGATGACCAGTATTGCAGCAACGGCCGAGGCAATCATGACAGGGCCAATAAAAAAATATAAAATATCATATGTAAATTTAAATAAATGAAACACAAAATAATTAAAATAAAGTAAAAATGTTTAAAAAACCTTTAAATTAAACCAACCAATTTTAACCAACCTTTAAACAACCTCAACTTTATTATCATAATTTTTTAGCAGAGATGCGATAATTAAACTGGTAAATTTTTTTAAAATATATGTTTCTAAAATGGATAATACTCTAGTGAATTTTTTACCAAATAACAAAGATCGCCCAATTCATGGTTCAGTACTGGCGCAATAACAATAGCCAATTAATGTTAACTATTAACGTGCCATTACTTGCCCATTTAAAGTAAACCTTACTGATTAATTTCTATAAACCGTAGATTTGCTGCGTTATGGATACAGTGATGGCCCAATAACAATAGCCAAGTATTGTTTACCATTCATGGGGAAGTGCTTGGCCATTCAAAGGTAACTAAATACTGGCTCGGCCGATGAATCGTTCTTGTACTGGCCCAATAATAAATGTCAAGTACTGTTAACCTGATTAGTTTGGCAACCCTCCTACACGGAGCATAAACGCCACAAAAAAAACAAAAAAAGTACTGTTAACCATTAATGAACCAGTGCTTGTCGAATTTCAAATTCTGGAAAAGCTGCTTGGGCGGTCATTCCATTCCACCACGTTATTGGTGGTGTATTTTCAAACTGACATTGAAATACATATTTTGGAAATGGTGTAGATTCAGTTAAAAGCGCCATTGCAAATGGAATGAAGTCTCAAATAATTATATTTTAATAAGGAAGTACATATATATGCTTTTTCTCTTTGGTGGTTGTTCAAACGTTTGCCTTAAAATCGATGGTCAAGCATAAATTAGCTAGGTGATGACGTGCATTTAAAGCAATGTCTCTCCTTCGATAAAAAAGTTTGTTAACTTCTAAAAGTTGCTCTATTTTAAAATGAACTGGAGTTTATGCCAAATTTCTACTACAACGGAAATAGTCGTTTTATCTATTTGAAGTCTTTGTAAAGCAAATGCTACTATCTTTAGATAACAAAGCATATGCTTAGCATTCATTAGAATATATTTATGTCATAAATTTAGTTATGTCAGGGTCAATGTCAGCTTTATGGTCTTGGCATGGCTGAACCAGGTAACCTCGATTTGGCATGCGTTTTGCAGGCAGTGCTGTGACTGTTAACAGTTTGTTCCAACTTTAAGGTAGGAATAGTTAATTATTTCTTTTTTATAAATATCTTGATATGTATCAGGGAATAAATATCGTGATATATATCAATGATATATATCGGATATATATCATTGATATATATCATGCCAACTTTGAAACTACCGATATAAATATCGATGTAATAAATAATTACGGTTCAATTAAATAAATATAAATATACATTTTGTACATTTGTTACAAAAACTAGTATGAATATAAAAATAAGTATAAATATACATTTGTTACAAAAACTAGTGCGAATGCGTTTTCCAAACGCTAAGGATTTTTTTTTTTTTTTTTAATAAAATGTGTTGTGTAATAGGGTTTAGAATATGTGTCACAACAACACATAAATACCTTTTAAGACCTAGGTCTAGACCTGGGTCCCACAACAACTGGCGTTCTGAGGTGTAGATTAACGCTTTTTTTAAACATCTGTGGGTTGAAGCCACCTGAGACTAAGTGTTCCGGCAAACTATTCCATTTGTACGCAGTTCGGACAAAGAAGTCTCTCTGCGATCTGCCAGTATGACAGCGCGGGATCTTTACCGTTTCACTGGTTGCGGTAGCCGATTGCCGAGTGGAACGGGGGTAAGAATAAGTTTGAGGCATGATGCCGCTGATTTCATCTGAGCACTGCTGATGACGATATTTGTAAAAAACAACGAGGTCAGCAACAGTGCGACGATGTTGTAGGGAATCAAGTTTTGATGTCAAAGTTCGATCACCTACAATTCGTATAGCTCGCTTTTGAACAGAGTCCAAGAGGGCCAAGATGGAAACAGAGGCAGCACCCCAAACTTGACAGCAGTACTCCATACAGGGACGAATATAGGACTTATAAACATGGAGCAATTGGTATGGAGTGAAAAATTTTTTGCATCTATTTAGGAGGCCGAGTTTTTTAGACGCGCTTTTTGCCATCGCCATTACATGATCGTTCCAGAGTAGGTCATTTGAAACTGTGACACCCAATAAACGAATGTTTTTACATTCACCTATTGGTTCATCACACATACTAAATAAAATATCTTTGGGGAACTCGGTCTTTAATCTGGAAACAATCAACAGCTGTGTTTTGGTGGAGTTGAAATTGACAAGGTTTTGGTCACCCCAGTCGGCGACTTTATTCAGGTCTTTGTTCACGTTTATGGCAGCGTCTCTCCGGGCAGGATTAATTCGTTCGTGCATTTTACCTTTTGAAGGAAGGGGCTCGAACGACTTGTGCAGAGTACTATCATCTGCAAAACTATTTATTGGGTTGCTGGTGATTTTCAACAATTCGTTGATATAAATCAAAAATAGGGTTGGGGACAATACTGAGCCTTGGGGTACACCAGCGTTAATTAGTTTAGACTCAGAAGAATATCCGTCTAAGGTTACCGAAATGTATCGGTCGGATAGAAAATTTTGAATCAGCTTCACAACATTGGGATGAAAACCGTACGCAACGAGCTTGTTGATTAAGTTGGCATGCCAGACTCGATCGAATGCCTTGGAGATGTCTAAAGCGATAACGTATGTTTCACCACCTTTATCAAGTATGCTGTTCCAACAATGCGCTACATAGTTTAATAGATCGGTAGTTGATCTTTTGTTTCGAAAACCGTATTGGCTGTCGGATATTAAATGATTTTCTTCCAGAAATTTTGAAATATGTGTATTAATATAATGCTCATAGACTTTGGATAGGACCGATAGTAAAGCTATTGGCCTATAATTTGAGATATCGGATTTTGGTCCCTTTTTGGGGACGGGCTGGACATTTGCCAACTTCCAGCACGAGGGAAATATACCAGATTTGTAGGATTGGTAGAATATTTTAGTTAAAGTTGGTGCAAGTTCTTTGGAAAAGGTTTTTAAAATAATGGGTGGAATATTGTCCATTCCTGATGCTTTGTTGATGTTTAACCCCTTTAAAAGTTTAGCGACTATTTTGGGTTTGAAGTGAAGTTCATTCATATTAACTCCTGAAGACTGGATTTGGGGCATTTCTTTAGGAGTTTCCAAAACAGTGGAGTTCAGAGCAAAGCGTTCAGCGAACAAGTTAGCTTTTCTTGCGGGATCATTGACGATTAAATCACCATCAATAATAGGGGGAATAGAAAATTTTGTACCAGAATTTAAAGAATTAATGGCACTGTAGAAACTCTTGTTAGAAACAGACATAGACGTAAGTTTTGAGGCTTTCGCTCTGTCAATTTCGGACTTTTCGTTTGAGATAATCTGGTTAGATATTTTGTTGGCCTTTAGATATTGGGATCGATTAGTAGGAGTTTTGTTATGAATCCAAATATTAAATGATCTACGTTTGTTTCTAAGTGCCGTTTTGGCAGCTTTCGAATACAAGTATTTTTGTTTGGGTTTTACTATGGAGAAAGGGACAAATTTATTGATAGCAAATTGGATGGTTTCTTGGGAGCTGTAGTTTTAAGTAAATCAGTTTTGATAACTGATGAGATTAAATAATGATCAGAATTTCCAATACTACCTTTCGCAACATCGACACTCGTAATATCTGGCATTGTGGTAAGATAGAGATCTAGTAGAAAACTATTATCACCGCCATTACGGGGAGTGAAAGTCGGGCTTTTAACAATTTGGAATAGGCCCTGAGACGCGGCAAAAATTTCTGCCAGTTTTCCACTATTGTCAACATCGTCGGTCGATTTGGAGAATTCCAACCATGATTTGTTGTGGACGTTGAAGTCACCGGTAACGATAACTTCACAATTAGGGGACTTTGCTCTAATCTCGTCCATAATTTTTGTCAGTATATTAAAAAAGTTTGGGTTACGTTTGTTGGGGGACCGGTATAAAGCTATTGTAAAAAAAGTCATTTCTGGAAGACAAATCTTTAAAACCATTGTATTGAAGCCGTCACCGTGTAGTTCAAAATTTGGAAAGCGCGTGTACGCAACACTCTCATGAATGAATGCGCATACGCCCTGATGGAGTTTGAAAGCTGATTCGAGCCTATATTTGGAATTAAGCGATTCTATAAAGAGGAAATTTTCAGAAACTTGTGTTTCTGTAAGGAATAGAATGTTCGGTTTGTCGTGCTCAAGATGATGTTGCACGTGGTCATGGTTAGCGTTCAATCCGCAGATGTTTTGAACATGTATTTTAAAATTTTTTATTGATTCATATATGTTTTGTCCCTGCAAATTCCGTGGACATGCCGCTTTATGGGCGGGTGGATTGCGCAAATTTGCTTTACCACTTGCAGACTTATTTTTTTTCGGTTGTACTGCCATATATATATCAAAATGTTTATTTTATTTTTTTGTGTTTTATTTTAAAATGCATGTTTTTGTGTTTTGTGTTTTATTTTGGATGCAGGAGGGATCGATTTTGATCGATTATGATCAATGTTGATCTACGGGTCTGACTACCCTGCGTACTCCAGTCCCTGCCATTGACATATGAGCTAGCGTGAGATATCACATACCACTGGCAATGGCAGGAGATGTCATTAGCCAAGATGATATCTTAGGGTGCTGGCGGACGAACTTTAATTAGTCAACGGCAGCACTTCCAGTCTTAGCTGGGCAGCGTTCCGTAGCGGTACCGCTCATTAGCTCTTCCGAGGAATCGAACCAACACGTAGTTATGTGTGGGCTTTGTGCCTCGATTAAGGTGGTGGGCGGTGCGTCTGGGGTGCGCTGCATCAGCTGGATTATTGGCATTTAGTTTTGTTTTGTTTTCTGCAAATTTCCCACAATTTGTTTTTCACTTATTATTTTGTTATTATTTCTTCATCTTATCATGAAATATTGGCATATGTCATATTTTGTAGTATGATAGGATTTTTTACTGGGATTGCAGCTCTTGTTTGGAAAACGCATTCGCACTAGTAATAAAATCTACTATTGTATTATGTTCTTTTCTTTTTACGTATTTTTGTTAATTTGTAATGAAAGCATTTTCGATATTGACATAAATAACTACTTTAAAAAAAAATTTTAATTTGAATAACTATTTTATTTGAAGCAAACAGTACTTACTATGTAATTCATCAACCATATTGTAATGTCATTCATCTATGTAATTCATCAACCAGAGTTAGAAGAGGAAGGTTGTTTAAATATTAAAAAAAAATAATAACGAAAAAAAAATTTTATTTTATTTTGTTTTTGCATGTTCTACAGAGTAGAAATAAAATCAAATCAAATATAGTGTGAGTGCGTTAGTGTTAATGTTAGTGAAGTGAATGGAAGATAACAGGCCTACAATTATATCGGTGGGATTGTTCTTTATTAAATAGTTATTTGATATTTTTTGTTTACTGTTACCAAGCGGTATGCAGGCAAAATTTATCTTTTTATTGCTTTTGAAGTTACAAATTTATTATTTTAAAGGCTTAAATTTGTAATACAAAGTATTGCCTGGTAACAAGAAATATAAAGTTTCTTTTTAATTTTTAGTAGGAATTGCTTCTTTTTTCCTTACCTGAATTAACTCTTTTTTTAATCTTCAGTTTGGTTAGTGTCTTTTGTGTCCCCAGTTTTTTGCTTTTCACTTGTCGTGCTACTGTTGCATGAAACCTGCTATCGTGTTTTTGTGACAGAGATACCCCGTTTTTTTGTACTGTGTAGAGTTGAAATTTAGGCCTGGCCGAATTTCAGTATCTATACCTGCAATGTCAAAGGGTAAGTCTTTGTCTCAACAAAAAGGCAGCAAAGTGAACCAACAGCTTAGCATTGATTTCACTAACACAAGAGGTCTCAATTCGAATCTAAACGAGGTTCATCACTACATCGAAAAAAAGAAACCTGACATATTGTTTCTTACCGAAACAGTTGTCAGTGGTAAAGCATCGAAATTGGATCTCGATAAATACCGGATACCTAGTTACGAATTGGAACATTCCTTTTATAACAAGCATGGTGTCTGTGTGTTTGTTCGAAATTCACTTTCATGTATGAGAATTAAGGCTTACGAGTTGAACTCTAAGCAGCATAATTCTCTAGCACTGAAGATCTCAGGTCTTGATGAAACTATATGTTTATAATAGGATTATACAGATCCCCAAATTCCCCCTCATGATGTCCATTTTTCGATCAAATATCGGCTTATCTAGAGGAGATTACCACGGACTACCCCAAAGCAAGACTTGGAGACTTTAATATTCATAATGAAGAATGGCTTAAGTATTCATCGCGCACTGACGACGTAGGAAAACAAGCCAAACTGATACTCGCAGATTATCACGGTTTGACGCAAATGATAGAGTGTCTCACTAGAATCCCAGATAATTCACATCATAACAGTAATTTGCTGGATCTGTTTTTGACAAACGAGCCAGATACTACGAAGACGAAAGTTGAACAACCCCTCGGAACATCGGACCATTTACTAATATCAGCAATAGTGCAATTTACATCACCGACACCAATTAAAGCAAATCCTCGTCGCGTTTGGAATTATAAACGCGCTGACTGGGAGGGACTGAGAAACTTTTATGATGAAACACCTTGGAAAACTATTTGTTGTGTTGATCAAGATCCTAGCACATCGGCAATAAGAATTTCTGAAATCATAAAAGACGGAATGCGGCGGTTTATTCCAAATCGATTAATCACTCCTAAAACTGAGCCTTGGTTCACGCGGGATGTTGATGAGGCAGTGAGGAATAAACGCAAAGCATTTAAGATGTATAACTCAAATAAAATCTGAAACCCATAGCGCATATAAGCAAGCCAGAAATATTAGTATAAATACAAAATAGACTTGCGGACAAAGACGCGTTTATCCAGAAGAAAGCAAAGAAATTCGCCGAGCATCCATCTGGCTCACGTAGTTTCTTCCAGGCAGTTAAATCAGTCCAGAGCAATTTTATTCGATCCTCTATTCCAGCCTTAGTTCTAAATGACATTCTCACGAGCGACTCGAAGGAGAAGGCGGATATTTTAGGTCGTGTTTTCGCAGACAACTCAAACATAGTTGAACCTTCCCATTCTCCTACACCCATTTCCCCAGTTGCAATGAAAATGAAACCAATTATTTTTCGTTGCAATATTGTACGGAAAATGCTTCTTTCTATCAATATCAACAAATCTGCTGGCCCCGACGGTATTCCACCACTCATCTTTAAAAATTTTGCTAGGGAACTAGCTCCAATTTTGACAAAAATTTTCTATTTATTTTATAAAACCGGAATATTTCCCGATTCTTGGAAGCTGGCCAGCGTTCAACCCATATCAAAGAAAGGCAGTAAGATAGACCCTAACAATTATAGACCAATTGCAATTCTGTCGGTTTTGGCTAAATTATTTGAAAAATTTGTTAACAACTACAATCTAATAGATTATTTGGAAATGTCGCGAATTATTGATGATAAGCAGTATGGTTTTCGTAAAAGTCATGCAACAGGTGATCTGTTAGCCTACGTATCCCATCTCTGGAACAAATCGCTTGAAAACCATGCTGAAACATTCAGTATTTCACTTGACATTTCTAAAGCATTTGATAAAGTGTGGCACAAAAATCTCATAGTTAAATTAAAATCATATGGCATAGACCATCTTACTGTCTCATGGATTCATAGTTTTCTTACAGGTCGCCAATTTCATGTTAATTTAGATGGTATCACATCTAATATTTTCACAACCAATGCTGGGGTTCCCCAAGGTTCTGTACTCTCACCAACCTTGTTTCTTCTATACATTAATGACTTACTTATTTCCACAGTGCACCCAATCCACAGTTTTGCTGATGACAGCACATTGCATGCATCTCCTAAATTTCGATCTCATACTGCAGTTGTCACTGATAGAGAGCTGCTAATTGATTCTATCAACAAAGACCTGGATTGTATAATGGAATGGGGTGATCGTAATCTTGTTTCATTTAATCCAATCAAAACCAAACTATGCCGTATTTCACGAATAGAGCGACATAAAAATTTCCCTATTAAGATAAACCATGAGGAATTGCGTGAGGTTGCATCAGTTAGACTTCTTGGAGTGGATATTCAATATGGAATAAACATGTGTTCAACCTCGCTAAATCTGCAATGCAAAAATTAGGATTCTTGAGTCGATGTAATAAGTATTTCAATCACGATCAAATTCTGCTAATCTTCAAGTCCATTCGTCCATGTATGGAATACTGCTGTCATGTTTCGGGAGGTGCTTGTCAGTCAACAATAAAATGTCTAGACTCTGTACAGAAAAAAACAATACGGTTGATTGGTAATACCGAACTAACGGACCAGCTTGATTCACTCCAGCACAGAAGAAATGTGGCTGAATTGTTAATCTACTATAAGTATAACTTTAGCGAATTCTCCTCTAAGGAAATTCAAAATATCCTTCCATCATGTGCGCAGTATAATCGACAATCAAGAGCTGCCGAGTTATCCCATCCATTTGTTGTACAAATACCTCGTTGTAGAACTGTGTCCTTCCAGAACGACTATTTTAATAGAGTGGCCAAATTGTAGAACTCAATGCCATCCTCTGTATTTCCCGATGAATTTTCCGCTCAGGCATTTAAAGAAAATGTCCATTATCATTTAAAACAATTAGTATAGTTATCCCTATATCCTCATTTCTTCCATTTTCCTCATCTCCTTCCTTTATAGTTGACATGGTATCTTGGAATATTCAAAGAGTCTGAATAATGAATATTTCATATTTAGTGTGCTAAACATGTCTAACTAATTAATAAAAAAAAAATAATAATATTGAAATAATGGAGGGCATTATGTAACGCAAAATGGTTTAAATAAAGTGTATATACTATATAGTGTTACGAGTACAGAAAAATCTAGACGATTACGGTCACTTCCAAGAAAATCAAATCACAACAAAACGCAATAACAAATGAATGAAATGAATAGTGTTGTTGTTGTTGTAAATATTCTTAGAATTAAGGTCAACATAAATAAATGATTTTATGAATTAAATGAACGTAACGTAAAATAATCGAATATTCTACTATTTTCTCAAGGTTTCTAAAAGTGACCTAGAATTTTCTAGAAATTAAGCAAAACAGTATATAAGAAATTGTCTGTGGTAGATAAAAAAAAAATTAGTTTTATTTTAAACCTGCGATAGTGAAGTGATATTTACAACTAGTTTTTGTAAATAAAGTTGTAAGTGTTATTGAGTAGAAATATTTTGTGTATTATTTTGAACGTTGTGAACTGGAAATTTCTACAATAAACCGTTGGAGTTCTGAAGCTGTTGAAAGAATATTCTAGTTAGGAATATTGTTTGCTGTATTGTTTTCCTGTTGTTGTGGAACAATTAAGGTGTTGAATACTTAATAAAACCTGGTGTGTTTGCTTACTAATCAGTGATCGAACTCTGAAGAGATTTGGGAATTACGTTTATCGAATTGTGAGTTAGGCCAATTCGAAGGTAGTTTGGAAAAACGTAACAATAGCAAAAATATCGATATAAAAAAATATTTATAAAACCGATATATCCATATTCAATATATTAATAAAAATAACAATATATCAATATATCGAAATTATCAATAATATCGATAATATCGATATATCGATAATATCTCGATGTATCGATAATATCGATAATATCGATATATCAATAATATCGATACATTGATAATATCAATATATCGATATTATCTATATTATCGATATATTGATATATCGATATATCGATATTATCGTTTTATCGATATTTTCGGTATCATCGATAATTATCAATTCATCAATTTATCGATATATCGATATTTTTTCCCGGCCCTACTGCAGAATATATTTCTAATTGAATTGAATAAAGTGAAGGAAAAGCAAGAGTGGTTGTGAATATAAACAATATTTAAAAATTAAATCGGTACATATTGGTTTGTGTCTAAATTTTTAATTTTGTATTTTTAAAATGTCAAATAAACCATCCAATATTATAAAAAAAGGGAACAAACATACCAAATAAGTATTACGTCTGCGATGTAAATGACTATCTAATATTTCGTTTGACTGTATACGATTAATCATAACTGTATATTGTATAACGAGCACAGAATGATATTAATACTTAGTTCAAGTTTTACCCTATATTTTTTCTACTATCGAAAATTAGAAATATTTGACATTTTGCTACAAGAGATGAAAACGCTGCTTTTACGTGAGTGAAAATTTGTTCACGAAATGCGTTACCCTTGTAACAAAAAAATGATAGAAAACGATAGAAATCGATAGACCGTTTTCCTTCGTTTCCTATGCGGTTTTTGAATGAGAATTAATGGGTTGGAATCGTTTTTTTCCCATAGAAACGGATGCGGACTCTTACGATTTGTCTTTTGTCGCGGATGCAATTTCTATCGTTTTTGGGTGTTTCTTATCGTTATTTTCTGATAGAAATGAAAATCTAGTGAAAAAATGGAACCGTTTTCTATCGTTTCCTATGCAGTTTTTGAATGAAAATGGATGGGGCTGTATCGTTTTTTCCGATAGAATGTTTGTATCGCTTTAATCGTTCCCTATCGTTTTTTGGTAGATTATCTGAATCGTTATCAATGGAATATTTTACACTATTTTATTTTCTGTTAATTCCTATCCGTTTTGATCGTTTCTTATCGTAAAAGCCGAATTTTAGTGCAGTATCCAATCGTTTTCAATGGGGTTTTTCACATTTTTTTTGTTTATTCCTATCCGTTTTAATCGTTTCTTATCGTAAAAGCCGAATTTCGGTGCAATATTCTATCGTTTTGAATCGTTTTCAATGGGTTTTTTCACATTATTTTTTGTTTGTTTATTCCTATCCGTTTTAATCGTTTCTTATCGTAAAAGACGAATTTTAGTGCAATATCCTATCGTTTTGAATCGTTTTCAATGGCGTTTTTTCACTATTCGAAACGAAGATGGGGAGCTACAAGTAGACCTTAAAAATATTTTAGATACTTGGGCCGCTTATTTTGAGAATCTTCTCAACTTAAGTGACCAGCAACAAGTCGGGCGACGAGCAAAGCTTATTCGTGCGTCAAAGGTACATGTAGACGAACCAACCAAAGAAGAATTCGAAGCGGCGCTGTCAAAATTAAAACGCAATAAAACACCTGATATCGACGATATAACATCCCAAATGATTGTACATGGTGGTGAAACTCTTTCCTTAAGATTGTTTGAACTGGTTCAAATGATCTGGAGGACTGAAACCATGCCGCAGGACTGGAACACAGCTATGCTGATACCAATCCATAAAAAAGGTAATCGCCTATAATGTGCAAAGTACAGAGGAATCACTCTCTTCTGCACAGCATATAAGATCCTTTTCTACATTTTGCTATCAAAAATCAATCCTTTTGATGAACAACTGTTTGGAGAATATCAATGTGGCGTTCGGCGGGGCCGAGGTACCACCGATGCACTTTTCTCGATGAGAATGATTTTTGAAAAGTGTCGAGAGTTCAACATACCTGTGCACCAACTCTTCATTGATTTCACTCAGGCCTACGACTCTCTCGAACGAGAGACTCTATGGTCTGCTCTGGTGTCAATGGGAATTCCTGGTAAACTGGTATCATTATGCAAAATGACAGTACAGAACTCTCAATGCTGTGTACGAGTAGAGAACGAAATATCAAAGTTTTTTAAAGTCGACTCCGGTTTAAGACAAGGTGTTGCTATCTCTCCTATACTTTTTAATTTAGCCTTGAAATATGTGTGCCATCAAAAGAAACTACCTACTAACAACAATATCTTGTCAATAAACTCAGTACAGATGATCGCTTACGCTGACGATGTTGTCATCCTCGGCCGAAGCGAAGCTGTTATGAGTGAGACTTTCAAGTCGCTTGTGAGTGGTGCTAGAAAAATTGGTCTACAAATTAACTACAATAAAACCAAACATATGAATGTTTCAAGAGAGGCTGAGAACAAAGATTTGATGTGCGGCGATGAACGAATTGAGGGAGTTGAATCTTTTAAATATTTGGGATCAATGCTTGACTCAAACAACAGTATACTTACAGATATAAAAGCTCGAATCGCTGCAGGTAATCAGACTTTCTACTCAATTAAGCCTCTCCTTGGGTCACCGTATGTATCAACTAACACCAAGCTTAAGTTATACAAGACATTTATTAGACCGGTGGTGATGTATGGGTCACAAACGTAGACCCTTACACAAAATGACGAATCGCATTTATCTGTATTTGAGCGTAAGATCATACGCTACATTTTGGGTCCACTTAAGACAGACGATGGAGAGTATAGAACCCGGTATAACTTTGAGATCAGAGACCTTTTTGAGGGTCCTGATATAATAGGTTGTATCCGTTCTAATAGGATTGCTTGGTTTGGGCATGTTCTACGAGCCGAATCACAGTCTGGAACGATTAAAAACTGTACGTTAGTACTCCAGGGAGTAGGCGACCGCGAGGTAGACTACGACTACAAAGGGAGACCGACGTAATAAACGACCTTAAAAAAATCGGCTGCCATGGTAATTATGTCGCTGTTGCGAATGACCGTGATGAATATTCACAGCTGATTAGCCTAGCAACGCTCCTACATGGAGCATGAACGCCGATTAAAACAAAAAGAAAAGATGGTACAATCAGCAAACTACTCAAAAACCTCTCCATTTAGCGTTTCGAGAAAATATTACAGTCACTAATTCATATTTCTTTCGAAATTCCAAAAACATTGTAAAAATTAAATAAAATCTAACTTTTTCCAAAATTCTAAAAATATTCCAAAAATTATTACAAAGCCAAAGATTAAACTTTTTTCAAAAATTCTGAAAATATTGCAAAAATTATAACAAAATCAAAAATTGAGCTTTTTTCAAAAATCCAACATTATTCCAAAAATTAGAATAAAATCAAATATTTAAACTTTTTCTAAATTCTAGTAATATTCCAAAAATTCTTAAAAATTTAAAAATTCAAACTTTTTCCAAAGTTCTAAAAATATTCCAAAAATTCTTACAAAATCAAAGATTGAAACTTTTTTCAAAATTCCAAAAATATTTCAAAAACCATAACAAATTCAAAAATTTCCATGTCACATTTACGTCATACAAAGTACAAACAGCTAAATTTTTTTTCCAAAAAATTGGCTAAAAAAGTAAATGAAAATTATTTTTTTGACATACGTGACAATATTTTTTTGACAAACTTATAATGCAATAATTCTCTATAGTAATAATAAAATTTCATGTCATACAAATAATTAATTTTATTTTTTCCAAAAAATTGAGTAAAAGAATAAATGAAAATCTTTCTTTTAACACACTTGACAACATTTTTTTGACAAACTTATAATGCAATAATCTAGTTTTTGGTCTCACATACCAATCCTGACCATCAAGATTTCTCCAAATTCAATGTTTCTATTCGTAATCACTTAAAATTATCGTTTTTTAAGCAAAAAATATGCAAATTTCCAGTTTTGACACACTTGACGTTTTTTTTGACACACTTCCGGTACAGTTATTGAACACATCGTCCTTTCGGCTCTTCCCATTGAGTAAACCAATTTTTAGAAAAAAAATTTGAAATCCGTCCAGCCGTTTTCTAGATTTCGTCGGTTGTGGCGGCCGGCCGGCAGACAGACATACACTTTTTTTTGTTACTTTTTTAGAATCAGTAGGTCCTAAAACGTCGAGAAATACTAAAAAAAAGTGGGGGTAAGAATTTCCGTTTTGGCTCATGAATTTTTTCTTGCAATACTTAGGTTGTTTCAAAACCGAAGTAATATCCCATAGGTGACGGTAGATGCTGATTGGTTTGTTTTTCTTGAAAAAATTTAAATCGTAAATTTCAGATTCAAACCGAATGAAATAAACGATAGAAAACGTTTAAAAACTTGTTTAGTTTTACCGAAAAATTTCAATCAAAACTTCAGATTCAGAACGATTAACAACGATAGAAATTCTATCGTAAAAAACCCATTGAAACCAAATCTGAAATATCCCATAGGTGACGATAAATGCCGATTGGTTTGTTTTTCTTGAAAAAACTTCAATCGTAAATTTCAGATTCAAGCCGATAGGAATCTGAAAAGGGAAAAATACGATAGGTTACGATTGGTGCTACACATGGAATGTACCATAACAAACTATTCAAAACTTGTTCAGTTTTACCAAAAAATTTCAAGTCGTGATCTTCAGATTTAAAACGGTTAACTACGATAGAAATTCCATCGTAAAAAAATCATTGAAACCGAAAAGTAAGAAATCCTATAGATAACGATAGATTACGATTGGTTGATTTCTCCTGAAAACATCTCAATCGTAAATTTCAGATTCAGCCCGATAGAAATCTAATGACGGGAAAATACGATAAGTTTACGATACTCGGATAGAAAACGATTCAAAACTTTTTCAATTTCACCAAAAATAATTTCAATCTAAACTAATTAACGCTGGTGTACCTCAGGGCTCAGTATTGTCCCCAACCCTATTTTTGATTTATATCAACAAATTGTTGAAAATCACCAGCAACCCAATAAATAGTTTTGCAGATGATAGTACTCTGCATAAGTCGTTCGAGCCCCTTCCTTCAAAAGGTAAAATGCACGAACGAATTAATCCCGCCCGGAGAGACGCTGCCATAAACGTGAATAAAGACCTAAAAAAAATCGCCGATTGGGGTGACCAAAACCTGGTCAATTTCAACTCTACCAAAACACAGCTGTTGATTGTTTCCAGATCAAAGGCCGAGTTCCCCAAAGATATTTTATTCAGGATGTATGATGAACCAATAGGTGAATGTAAAAGCATTCGTTTATTGGGTGTCACAGTTTCAAATGACCTACTCTGGAACGATAATGTAATGGCGATGGCAAAAAGCGCGTCTAAAAAACTCGGACTCCTAAATAGATGCAAAAAAAATTTCACTCCATACCAATTGCTCCATGTTTATAAGTACTATATTCGTCCTTGTAAGAGTACTGTTGTCAAGTTTGTGGTGCTGCTTCTGTTTCCATCTTGGCCCTCTTGGACTCTGTTGAAAAGCGGGCTATACGAATTGTAGGTGATCGAACTTTGACATCAAAACTTGATTCCCTACAACATCGTCGCACTGTTGCTGACCTCGTTGTTTTTTAAAAATATCGTCATCAACAGTGCTCAGATGAAATCAGCAGCATCATGCCCCAAACTTATTCTTACCCCCGTTCCACTCGACAATCGGCTACCGCAACTAGTCAAACGGTCGAGATCCCACGCTGTCATACTGGCAGATCGCAGAAAGACTTCTTTGTCCGAAATGCATACAAATGGAATAGTTTGCCGGAATCCATTGTCTCAGGTGACTTCAACCCGCAGAGGTTTAAAAAAAGCGTTCATCATGACCTTAGAACGCCAGTTGTTGTGGGACCTAGGTCTAGACCTAGGTCTAGACCTAGGTCTTAAATGGTATTTATGTGTTGTTGTGACACTAATTGTAAACCCTATAACACAACACATTTTATTCAAAAAAAAAAAATCGTGATCTCCAGATTCAAAACGATTAACTACGGTAGAAATTCCATCGTAGAAAAACCATTGAAACCGGAAACTGAAAAATTCTATAGGTTACGATAGATTACGGTGCGTTTTCTATCTGGCAGATATAGTCTATGCGTTTAAAACGATTAAATCTGATAGAAACGGATAGCAAACGATAGAAAACTATTCGTTTTCAATCGTTTTCTATCGAATTCTTTCGATTTTTTTGAAGTAAAACTTCTTTAGGCGCGATATGAGAATCTTGCAACGGAAGTACAAAAAACGAATATAATATTCGGCAAATATACGATACAATTCGATTGTGACACACATATTTTAAATATTCACTGGTTTTTGAAGTGGAGTCAAATTAGCATTTTATATTGATGTAAGAGCAAAGTTGAATTTGTTTTTGTTTTATGTTAAGGACATGTTAAGGGCATTTTGGTGGCATTGGCCCACAATTGGCATTTTTCGTTAAATTTGGCAAATGGTGCCATTTTATGAGAAGTCATCCAAAATAAAATTTTTTTTAATCTGTACTTTTTTTTATCTACCTTAACTTAAGTATAATTAAAATTATGTTGCCTTAATTTAAATGCCCATTTTTGGGCATGAAAAAAAAACATTAATTTTGGCATTTTTTTGACATTTTACCATATATACGGTATTATTTATGCTATTATCATGTATTTTGCATAAAAGTGAAATATGCAATTCAAATTAATAAAAAATATTTTTTTAAATTATACATAACCTACAAATCTTTTTTTTCTTGCAATGCCCTAAATTGCTTTTGGTAAATAATTAAAATTAAACTAACAAAATATACGACATAATAATAAAAAATAGCAGTTGAAGTAGTTTATAAGTAATAGTTTAAGCAAAAATTGTAATAATAATTTAAACTGAGGATGGCATAAGTCGAAATCGATATTCAATAAAATAAAAAATCAAATTGAAATTGTTACTATAAGAAAGTTTATATTATTATTAATAAACTAAAAATTTTAAAAATAAACAGCAAAAAGTATATTTTTAAATATTGCATTTTAATTCAAAAGTGACAAAAGCACACAAACAGTGAATAATATGGAAAACCATAATAACGCATATAGAATTTTCAATTGAAAACATAATTGGCGTAAAATTATTTATGCTGTGTATTTTATATGTTTGAAAAATGTTTGAAAAAAATTGAATATTACATTTTTTCAAAATCTCATATCAAATATTTACAATAATTGTAATAACATTTTAATTATTTACCAAAAGCAATTTAGGGCATTGCAAGAAAAAAAAGTTTTGTAGGTTACGTATAATTTTAAAAAATATTTTTTATTAATTTGAATTTGAATATTTCACTTTTATGCAAAATACATGATAATAGCATAAATAACACCGATAACACCGTATATATGGTAAAATGTCAAAAAAATGCAAAAATTAATGTTTTTTTTTTTCATGCCCAAAAATAGGCATTTAAATTAAGGCAACATAATTTTGATTATACTTAGGTTAAAGTAGATAAAAAAAAGTACAGATTAAAAAAAAAAAAATTTATTTTGGATGACTTCTCATAAAATGGCACCATTTGCCAAATTTAACGAAAAATGCCAATTGTAGCCGAAAAAATTAAAATTTTTTCCTAAAAATTAAATCCCATATTGAGACTATTAAAATACATGTTTCCTGAAATTTTCATGAAAATTCGACGATTTTTCCGCCCCTTATCATAAATTAAGTAAAAAAAAAAAGTCACGCGATTCGGTTTTTTGAGGTTAGGTTACACTTTTAAAGTATTTAACCCTCCTAGATGGATTTGAAATTTAATCACAAACATTTTGCATTTTTTGTTTTTTTTTTATGATCATTAGAGCCCGAAATATTTCAAAAATAGTGAAGCGACCTACTCAAAAAACACCAAAAAACCAGTTTTTGCCATTTTTGAGGCACTTCCGGACCTCCAAATTTGCTAAATAATTACATGCCTACTAACTTTTATGTCCTTAATATAAAACAAAAAAAAATTCAACTTCGCCTTACATCAAATATATCACTTTTTATTACTAATTTGACTCCACTATTGGTGCATTATAGAAATAGTTCATATTTTTCGATGCTTAAAAATTTAACAGAAATTCAATTGAAAAAACATAATTTTGAATTAAATTTAATGATTTTCAATCCGAATTTTTGGAGTTTTTTCATTTAATTTAATATCAGTTTTCAAAATATTATATGTCTGCTCCATTTTTGTTTACAATGGATGCTTAGACTCGTAAATTAATAAAAATGGCTGCATATTTGGCTTTTTTAAAGGCAGAGAAATAAGTTGTCGCAAATCTTGGTAGATGGCATATATAATGAAATATAAGATGACAAAAAGCACCGTTTTGAAATTTGAGCAAAATCGAATAACTGGTTCAGGAATGGAAGCATGTTTGGTGGATCTTTTTGGTTTGTATGGTCAAGTCATTCATTTGTGCATTTGTTATTATATTTTTTATTCACTTATGCAGTCTCGTACTACCTAAATGTTATATGAGTTGGATGTGTCGATTGTAAATGGTGGTCATGGTGATCATTGTGGTCATGGTGGTCATGGTGGTAATAGTGGTCATGGTGGTCATGGTGGTCATAGTGGTAATGGTGATCACGGTGTTCACGGTGGTCATGGTGGTCATGGTGGTCATTGTGGTCATGGTGTTCATTGTGGTCATGGTGGTCATGGTAGTCATGGTGGTAATGGTGGTCATAGTGGTCATAGTGGTCATAGTGGTTATGGTGGTCATGGTGGTCACGGTGGTCATGGTGTTCACGGTGGTCATGATGGTCATATTGGTCATGGCGGTCATGGTGGTCATGGTGGTCAAGGTGGTCATGGTGGTCATGATGGTCATGGTGGTCATGGTGGTCATAGTGGTTAGGGTGGTCATGGTGGTAATGGTGGTCATGGTGTTCACGGTGGTCTGGTGGTCATAGTGGTCATGGTGGTCATAGTGGTCATGGTGGTTATGGTGGTCACGGTGGTCATGGGGGTCATGGTGGGCATGGTGGTCATGTTAGTCATAGTGGCCATGGTGGTTATGATGGTCACGGTGGTCATGGTGGTCACGGATGGTCATGATGGTCATGGTGTTCACGGTGGTCATGATGGCCATGTTGGTCATGGCGGTCATGGTGGTCATGGTGATCAAAGTGGTCATGGTAGTCATGGTGGTAATTGTGGTCACGGTGGTCATGGTGGTCATGGTGTTCACGGTGGTCATGATGGTCATGGTGGTGTCACGGTGGTCATGGTGGTCATGGTGTTTAGAGTTTGCATGAAAGTTGAACTTTACATCCGTAAAATAAAATCCCGTTGCTATATGAAATATTAATATATTTTTCTACTTTACCGCCCGTAAAATAATCACCCGTAAAATATTCATAAAATTAGAACAAACAAATAAATTATTGTATGAAGTTTATAGAGAAAATCATGGCATGTTTAGCATAATTTTCAAAATGTCTAGCGAGTTTAAAAAATTTAAAAATCAAAAATCAAAATTACGCCCTTTACTTAATTACAAATTACGCCGTTGGTTCAATAAAAGCCCTCGCTTCGCGTGGGGCTTCAATATGAACCGCTGGCGTAATCTTCTACTTTCAGCCCTCGATATGTAAATAACTATTGTTAAATAGAAAAATGAGTGCGTGTAATCTTTGCACGCAGTTGAAATTAATTTCTTTGGCTACTGTGGCAGGTATTAATAAAAAGATGAAATATAAAATAAATATGTCATATTGCAATATAGAGTTGCGTTTCTTGATAATATAATTTACTGTGTAATAAAAAGCAATATTTACATAATGTATTACAAAGTCAATTCAATTATTAGCATAATTGAAATATGAAATTAGAGGTTTATGACAAATTTGCTAAATTGATTGAGAAATGCATCAATTGTTGTACCAATTGTTAAATTAAGTGGACATGTATTCATCGTGAAATTTAATTTGTAATACGTTGTAAGACTTTGTAAAACATGTAAATATGGCTTTTTATTACACATTGTTGTAAATTATATTATCAAGAATATTAGAAAGAAACTCTAAATTTCAATATGACATATCTATTTAATTTTATATTTAATATTTTTATTAATACCTGCTGCAGTGGCCAAAGAAGTTTTACTTCAACAGCGTGTAAAGATTACGCACTTCATTTTTTATAAGGGTAGCGTCACGAACGTAAAATGCTTTTATCTCGCGTAGAAATACAATTTTTTCTATGATAGTTCATTTAAAAATAATATTTATTAGAAATTATTAAATTAGAAATCGACAAAATAACATTCAAAATTCATATTCTATTTTTTCATGGTTGCTTTGTTTTAAAACTTTGTAAAATTATATGAAAATACCATAGCAACTACAAATTGTTATTCTTTTTATACTAGAGGAAAAAAACATATTTTCATAGCGGATTAAGCCTGCTTGAAAATAGACTTTTCATCTACTATCATAAAAAAAATTAATTGTTAAACCAGAAAGTGGATGAGATTAATTCAAATTTGTAAATGAATATGTTATGATTATTTTTGTTTACCATATTTTCATAAACTGTTACCATGGTACTATTTTTGGTTGTTTGATGTTGTATACATAATCTCTATTATCGAAGCTCCAACATATACGCATCCTGCGTAGAATTATGCACTGTCTCACTCTAACTAATGAGCTTTTATGGATGCTCACAAACTAAAACAAGTTACTAGAAACAAAAGATTTGGTGGAGTATAAAACGCGTTTAGACATTTTCAAAGTGCTTTTAGTGCTTTTTCAGAGTTTCTTCAAAAATGTTTATAATTTTTTAGTTGTAGTTTTTAAGTGTCATAAATCGCATCTCATCGCATGATATCATTTCATAATTATTGTTATGTTTAAGTCTATTTTAATCAAAATTCAAAAATCTTAGCATGCAATTTTTACACTTCCTCTTAAGTAACGAAGGTTCAACGAAAATCAGGCTTGTTTATCTGATCAATTTATTGATTGGTTACATGGACTGAAAAATAAAATTTAATGTATTTTGATGTTGAATAAACCGTACGATTAAAAAAAAAAACGAAAATCAAAGAAACATAAGTTATTTACTACCTATCTTTTGTTGGCGTTAGGATTAGAACGATGCGGCGTAAGCCAACTGTTTCTTTAAGACAGTATTAGCTACAAATCGGATTAAGATAAGAGGAATTCGACCAAACTAAATATCATTCTGGCAATCGAATATTCAACTACTTTTTTTTAGGTTTATGAAATAGTAAATATTATTAGAATTTAAATCTATACTGTGTATTGAATTTGTTCATAAATAATATCATAGTGTGACCAATATTATAACCAATTGTGTACCAATATTATAACATATGTATTACATAATTCACATGCACTACATTTACATATGATATTATACTCGCAACCTAACCATACGCTAAATAAATTTTTTATTTATATCAAACAAAACAAGTATTTTATTTGATTTCGTATATCAATAAAAAAACATTTTAATAGCAGTTAAAGGAAACAAAATATATCAAAACTTATGCAGAAGTTTAAACAAAAAGATAATATTTTTAGTCAGCTTTATCATTTTGTAAATTTGCGTGATCTTGTTCGGTACATATATATTCATAAGACTTCGTGAATGATTTAATGTTAATACAATAATAGGCACTAGATAAATTAATGTTTGCCATATTATTATGCAAAACTGTTAGACGAATTGGTTAACAACATACTAACCAGGGTTTTACAAGCAACTTCATAAATGTTTGTGTCTTACAAAAATTAATTTGTGTGGACAAGTTCACAGGATAAAAGTCACTAGCGACAAAATAAGTTTATGCCCAAGATAAATAAATAGGCACTAGATAAATTAATGTTTGCCATATTATTATGCAAAACTGTTAGACGAATTGGTTAACAACATACTAACCAGGGTTATACAAGCAACTTCATAAATGTTTGTGTCTTACAAAAATTAATTTGTGTGGACAAGTTCACAGGATAAAAGTCACTAGCGACAAAATAAGTTTATGCCCAAACTGCGCCATTCCAAATCTTATTTAATTAATATGCTTTTAACACTTTTCTTATTAATTTTCACTACTAAATAAGAATTATAAAAAGATGCTAACGCTGAAGTGAGAATAGCAACTAAGTTGATTAAAGCTTTTTTCCAATACTCAACCATTTTTAAATTACAATTCAATAGTATCCTATCATATATAGGGTTAAATTTATTAGAGTATTATGTGCAATTTCTAAAAGTTAGTTTTAGTTTAGCTTCTTTCGGAAATAAGAATCAGTTCTATGGAGGATTGCAACAATTTGGAAACTATTTTAACCGTCTCGTAGGTACTTTTCGGTGAAGATTGTTTTTGACTATTGTAGGTTTGCGTTCAGAATTCAGCCTGGTCACTAACTTGGTTTTTCCCGATAAATTCACGAATAAGTTCTCTAGTTGACAAGGATAGCTTCGGATATTCAAAGAGTCTAATGAAATTTCATTATGAATATTTCATATTTATTGTATTAAACTTGTCCAACTAATTCATATAAAAACCATTACAGCTATATGTTCTTAAAATTAATTCATTTTGTAAACATTAAAGTAACACAAAACCATGAACTCAAAGTTTTATCAATATCACAAAAAAATGGAGTTTGTATGCTATGAGGAGTTTAGGTAACAATACAGCGGTATCGGTCCGGTAGAAACCAGGATGTCATACAAAAAATGGCCCAGTTCTACCAGAGCTATCTTCAGGTGATCAAAGCTTGGGATTTTCAGTTAAGGTAAATCATAGAAAAATTGTGAATATTCGCGTGTTCACTTATCTTCCGTAAGGCCTCATCATTCATCAACTCACCCTCACCTTAATACCTACCAAGAGTTGAAAGTGTCTACGGTTACATTAAACACTTAAGCATGTTTTGTGAATTAAAGCTGAGAAAAACATTCTCTAGCTTTATTTACCACATAAGCGCATAAGTAAGGACAACTAACTAAGATTTGAAACATTCTGAGATTTGAAAAAAGTGACATTGATTTGTAGTTAAGGTGTTGTCCGTTTGAGTTTGCCTCGATTATCGAACCATTATCCATACCAAATTAAATCTAAATCAAACTGTAGCTTCGGAGAATTGCCATTAGCTGGCGTAAGAAAAATTAACAGACCCAAATTTTTATTGGTTAGTTGTTGGTTATAATTTCTCCAATAAATAAATTAAAAAACAATACTGAAATGATTAGTACTTCTAAATTAGTTGATATAATTTGTTCCATATCCTTCAATATATTCGTTTTAGATTTATATAACAAAGAAAGATAAACAAATTAATTTAAAACCAGTTATATTCAGATTTGTCCAGCATTTATGTGATAAATGAATTCTCTTATTTAGATAAAATAAAAATGTGGACATTAGTTACGAATTGCATTATTCTGAAAATAAATTAATAACTGGATAAAGCAGACTTTGTTTGCAGAAATCAAATTTTAATGGATATTAATATATTTCAATTTATAAATTTACACAATAAAAACATTTAAATATTTAATTGAGATTTAAAAACTTACAAAAAAATAGTCTGTTTGGCTGATATTATTCATTTTAATGGGGAATTTTACGAAAAGATCGATACTAACGAGTTCACTATGCGGCATATTTTCCCCTAAATTATATTCACCATCGTAAAAAAAACTTTAGTTCATTATTAAAGAGGAGAAAACAATTTGTATTTTCATGAATTTAGAGATAAACCCTTATTATAATGGTAACGGTAAAAATATCAGATGGATATTAAATAATTAATACATAGAATAAAACCATGTAAAATAAAATTAAATGCAGATCTCGTTATATGTAATTTAATTTAAGAATTAAGAATTGATTTAATTTGAAAGGTTTGAGTCTACAATTGTGACGTTTCTACATTTTTATAATATATCGTAGATTTGCATATAATTTGAGTTTGAAGTCAGTTGACAAATACAATAATCTACGACGATACTTAATGCAGTAGACGGTTCGATTGTGTAACGCGATTTGATTTTAACGATTTCTTTCTATATTGATTTCAACTTTCTTAAATTGTTAATCACCGCAGAACAAATCTTTTAAGTTTAAATATTTAAAAGTTTGTTTTTTCATATTTTGCATAATTTGTCCAGTACCGCTTTCCAACTCAAATTTTTGACTCTTTTAATTCTAAATACAAAACGTATGAAGGACTATCACCGCACCCTAGTTAAGATTTATATCTTGTTTTTTTTTCGCCATTAAATACTTTGTTATCTACTTTGATACAGTTTTGTTTTGGACTTTCATTCTGCATGGTGAAACACTGAACGAAAAATTATTTAATTTTATGCGAACTTCCAATATGAGTAGGATAGATTTTTCCTTTACCCTGTGTAAGTCTTATATTTTTCTTGAAAAACACATTCAAGAAACATATACAACTCACAATGAAAAATAATCAAAATTCGGCTAAAGACGGATCCCAACCTTGTTTTCCGATAACCGTCTATATTAATTTTTCTTAAGCGACGAGTAGTTTTTTGCATACCTTTCAAAAAATCTGATTTCACCTGATTTTTCATTTTCCTAGATTTTCAATCACTAGTGCAATGGTCCCTTCGAAACAAAGAATATTTTCGACGGCAGACTGTAATAAAAAAGTGCAAACCAAGCTACAATTAGTATTTTGTTATATTCAGGCAGAGAGCATTAATAAACATGAAACCATACCGTTCACTGAGTAGGCATCATCAACAATTAATTACTCAAGGCATTCATGTTAAAAATTTAAAAAGTTTACCTGTTGAAAGCAGTATACTTTGTTACACCATAATGAAAAAATAAAACACATTTTTGTTGTTCTGAAAAATGACAGATTTTTAATCTTAGTTTTTTATTTATTTCAGTTATGAATCAGATTTCAGTTTAAATAATTTCATATTTTTATGAAAACTACAAAAAAAGTCAAACAACTAAATTATATATATTTAAAGTTCATGAACAAAATGATTTAGTTAATTTTTTGCGTAAAAAAATAAATACAAAAACATAAATTATTTTTGAAGTGGTTTTATCAATTGACTTGTGGTCAATGCGAGAAAAGTTTCTATTAAATAGTTTTAAGTACTAACGTCTTCTTTATAAATTAAGTGAATTACATATGAAACAAGATATTCGAGAAAAATATACATCTTGCATATTATGTATGGAATAAATCGTAATGCGGCAAAGATCATCTTCGTTTTAAGGAGAACTGGATATTTTTAATTGATTATTTGATTGTTTAGCTTCGTAATTCTAAAAGAAACAAAAAACACATTGTTATGAAATAAATCAATACTTGATACATGTGCAAAGACAAAGGAAAAAGTTGATGGAACTTTCACACTTGAATTTGGAGTCTAAAAATTTGAGAGAAAAATTTTCGAATATTTTTAAATGTGTAAGGGATGACATTTTTAAAAAACTGTTTACTTACATCTTGTGCTATTTTTATTAAAATATTAGATGTGGCCGTGCCAGTTTGATCAACCAATTTTTTTAGGTGGCCACCAGATCGTTGCAATAAATCAAACGGGTGCGCAAATTCGACAACACGTCCAGCATCCATCACTAAAACTCTATCATTATCCATCACCGTATGCAAACGATGTGCTATAGTTAATACTGTGCAATCAGAAAATTTATTACGAATTGTGGTTTGAATCAATTTATCCGTTTCTGGGTCAACGTTCGCTGTTGCTTCATCTAATATTAATATTTTATTATTTTTTAAAATAGCACGTGCTAAACATACTAGCTGCCTTTGTCCCATACTAAAGTTGGAACCACCGTCTGACATTTTACAATCTAACCCTCCGGCTAGTGAATTTACTGCTTGTTTTAATTCCACTTGTTGGAGTGCACTCCACATTTCATCATCGGATTTTTCTTCAAATGGATCTAAATTATTTCTCATAGTACCAGAAAATAAAACTGGATCTTGAGGAATTATTGCAATTTTACTACGAAGGTCATGCAGACCTAATGTTTGTGTATCGATCCCATCGATTTCTATTTTACCCTCGATTTCAGCCAAACGGAATAAAGCTTGTATAATTGAAGATTTTCCAGCACCAGTTCGCCCTACTATTCCAACTTTTTCCTAAAACGAAATTAATATTTTAGTTATAATGCAGATGTTAGTTTTTACACAATGCTCACCATTGGCTTAACACTAAAGTTAAGATTTTTCAACACAGGTTCACTTGAACTTGAGTAACTTAAAGATAAATTATTAAATACAACGCCACCAAATTCAGGCCAGCCGGTTGGAGGTCGGTATTTAGGTAATGTTTCTAATGGAGGCTCTGCTGGTAAGTCAGCATACTCAAGAACTCGTTCAACAGATATCATTTTATTTTCTAATTCAGCCGTTTGTCTCATCCCCCATTGTGTCATACCAATCAATGTCACTACTTGTGATATTACAAGACCAACGTTTCCGCCCAAATCATCTAGAAAAAATATATTAAATTAGTTTTTAAATTAGCAGGCGGTTAAAAGTCAAGCGAATTACTTCTCGATATGGTTAGAAAGCTCAAAGTAACTAACGCAATATAGAAAACACAAACCAAATCAAGCCATAATGCAAATGCTCTTGATGTAGCATAAAATAAATACAATGCTCCGGTATTGTTGTCTTGATGATGATTAAATTCTTGATTTAGAATCTCAGCCGCTTTGAATGCTCTTATTGTAGATAATCCTTGAATTGTAGCATTTGTATGTGCATATATTGGACTTCGACTTAATGATTCGATACGATTAATAGCACGAGATGTTCGAATATATATTTCACGTAGCAAATAGAATATAACTCCCATTATAGCGGTGGGTATAAATAACCATGGATTGATCATTGATACAATTGCTGATATTGCTGTCATTTGTAAGATGAACTAAAATGTTGAAAAGAAAAAGAAAAGTTAAGTAATATTATTTAAAAATGACTCTACGCAAAGTTCGTTATGGCATGCCTTCTACACACAAATTTAAGACAAATTGGTGAAAATCTATATACTAATTGCATGAATTTGGTAAAGAACGTGTGTTATGCAATATCTTGAAAAAACGCCTTTCCAACTTTTATATTCAATTTCTAAAGGTCTGCATTGGCAGATAAACTAAAAACTTTAAAGTAAAAACACTAGTAATGAACTGAACATATACGCGACAATTTGTTAGACGACTGTTTACAGTTAAGTTTGTAGAGGACAAATATGAATATTTGGCTGTGTTTGCAGAAAAATCTGGTATTTTAACAACGATAGGCGAAAATTTTGCAACATTAACGGCCGTTAAGGTAGTTTAATTAAAATCGTTTTCCTAATATTTTTCGTTTTTAAACCGTAGATTTCCATGTCATTGATCAAGTTCTATCTCTTATAAGTGATCAAGTTCTATTTCTTTTAAGTTAACTTATGTTCGTTGTCCGCTGATTTATTGTAGAATTTAGAGGTTACTTAGCAGATTACATTAAGTCAGAAAATTGCTTTATACTTGAAAACAATACTTCTTGTGTTATTTGATTTTTTTCTTTAAAAATTTGGTGTTAAGAAAAAGCTTCGAGGGCAAAAAATCTAAACAAGTATTTTCAAGGTTCGTTCTTAGTGTTTTTTGTTTTAAGATTTATTTGCTTTAACAAATTAAAACCAAAAAAAATCTCAAATATAAGGTTGTCGCAGAAATGAGTGATATGCTGTCTATGTAGAGCATTTGTTATCACTAGTACCACCTTGTCCGCGACAACAATAATTCCAAACCTTATTTTGTATATTTTAATAAAAAATTGAAGACAAGTACTTACGTCTAAACTATCGATCAATGAATTGGGTAAAAATGTGTCAACTGCTCCAATATCCTTAGAAAAACGATTTAATATTCTTCCGGAAGGATTATTATTAAAGAAATTCATTTTTGCTCTTGTAATGCCACGAAATAATTTATCATGCAAATAAATTGATGCTCTTAATCCCATTTTAAAAAATGAAAAGTTTCTTGTTAAAACAATCCAAACAAGTAGTACCATCATTACTGAGTACACAATAATATATTGTTCTCTTACAATTTCAACGGTCAGATCAAATGTATTTGGAAAGAAAATTCCAAATTGATTTGTAATATTTATATGGTTTGTATCATTATAATATTCTTGGAATGTTTCGTTGGAAGACAAAAAATTGTTTTCTAAAATGGAGAAATTACTACTACTAATTGTTGAGGTTAAGTTAGATGTATTCGTCGGTTGAACTGCCATAGACTCTTCCCAATTTACCCTAGAAAATAAACGATCGATTATATATGTTTCATAATTTGATATGATAATTATACACACCATTGAGCAACAAAATAGTCTACTCCACTAAGAAGCCCTTGACACAGCACAAATGATAATAATACTAATGCAACTACGGTTATACTTTTTACAGATTTAAAATAACTTGAATATATTCCCAATCGTACTGAACCTTCAGTTAAAACTTCTTTTTCTTCTTCTGGATCATCATCTAGTTGTTCCCGAAGTGGTTTTAAATGTTCCAACTAACAAAATAAATAAACTCAGTGATAAAAAGTTAAAAAAATTTAAGAATTTTAAACATACTTCCTTATCAACATTAGTTTTTTCAGGATCGACATTTGATTCTTCGTGAATAGTTAGAGCCAATATTGAATTTCCTTTAGATTCCTTCACTTCATTGAAAGAGCCTTGTGCTTCAATTCTACCAGCATCCATGAGTACAATGTGTTTAACATGTTTTAAATACTGAAGTTGATGTGTCGCTAATACAACACATTTATCTTTTAAAAATCCTTGTACACATTCATTGAAAATATGCTTTCCTACATGCGTATCCACAGCTGATAATGGATCGTCTAATAAATATATATCAGCTTGTTTATATACCGCTCTTGCCAAACTGACCCGAGCCTTCTGACCACCACTTAAAACCATTCCTCTTTCACCAACAATTGTTGCATCTCCGTAGGGCAGTAAATCAAAATCTCGTTCTAACGCACAAACACGACAAACTTCTCGATATCTTTTTTCATCAAAGGTTTCAATAAAAACTATATTCTTCCGAATACTTCCTTCAAATAACCATGGTTCTTGTGCAGCGTAGCTTAATTTTCCATTTACATAAATCGTACCATCATCCAATCCTAACTCTCCAACAACAATATTTAAAAGGGTGGTTTTACCACACCCTACAGCTCCGATTATCGCACATAATTTCTGAGGAACAACATTCAAATTTATAGAAAATAGACCAATTTTCTTTTCTTTGTGTGTCCAAACAGCAGTTGCCCCATTTATGATTAAACCTTTTTCCACTGCATTTACGTTCTCAATTCGATTCGATGCTATCAGTTCTGATATTTCATCAACTTCTTCTATATTTCCTAATCGCCGAATGTTATTCTTTTCTTCGTTTTCAATATTTTTATTTCTATATTCAAAATCACCGTTGCTAATTTTATTGCTGATTATGTCATTTTTATTTTTGTCACCTTTCTTAGGTTTTCTTAATTCATTATTTGAAGTATAATCATCAGACATTTCCTTATCTTCGCGTCTTTGAAGAAATTCTTGTATGCGTATCACTGAGATGTACGCTTCGGTACATGAAGTTATAGCCAATGGCCAAAAGAAAACCATAGATAAATTTAGAACAGTGAAAAATGACGACACAATAAATACTTTTCGAGCTGTTATTATGCTACCGAATATTACATATGTAATTAAGCTTAAAAATATCGACACACGTGATATCACAAAAAACGAGAACAAGCCAGCACGAATATATGCACCACCACGAATTGCATTAATCTCTTTTCGCCGAACTTTATCAACCATTTTAGCAAACGACCTTTCCCATGTATACATTTTTATCACCTGAATTCCTTGAATAATCTCATTCATAAATCGAACGCGAATATCTGTACGTTTTGCTGCCTGGATCCGATATGTTGCTGATTTCTTACCAATCCATGCTTGTAATGGAATAAAACTTAACATAAATGCCATTCCAATAATAGCTGAAATTCCTATTTCTCGATATATAAAATAACCCAGAAACAAAGCTTCTAAGGGACCTTTCCATAAATCATGTACAAAACAAAGACCAATATCAAATTTACCAACATCATTGGTCATTAAATTTATTACTTGTCCATTCATTCCATCATATACTGTTGATTTTGATAGTCTTAAGGTTTTTTTATACATCAGCGAACAACATCCTACTCGCAATTTAATGGCAGCTTGAATGATATAAAATAAAAATGGATGAAATACAACTGATTGCAGGAATGATGTAAGTATAATGCCAATAGCATAAATATATGCATCTCTCTGAGTAATGTCAGTTTGTTCTGGTGCAAAATATGCTACTAATCCACCTAAGCACAACGGTTGAACAACTCTAAATTGAAATTAATAAAGAAAATATATTAGACTTAAAACAAAATCATTTGAAAACACGTTTTCTACCTTGTCACTGTTTCAAATAAAGAAAAGAGCAATCCCCAAGATATAACTGGCAAACCATAGGCTCGCAAAAAGAGTCTCATCAGACTTGAATTTTTTCTTTTCAGTTCTTCGTTCCATAATTTAGTAAATAGTTCTGATACTTCATTACTATGATGCTCTTTAAGAGGTGTATACACATCTGTTTCTTCTATTTTTCTTTTTAATCCTATTTTGAATATATCATTTAAAAATCTGAAATGGAATATTAAATTGTTTTTATTTATTTATCCAGTAAGTAAATATTAATTTATGTTAGTGTCAGATCAGTTTATTGGAGTGTATAATCCAAGTCATGTTTATGTCTAATCGGAGACCTGAACTTAATGGTTTTTATTTTATTTTTAGATATTTTTGTAATTCATTATAAATGTGCCAAGCGCATTAATAGTTACGCGATAATTATTGCAGTTTCTGAGTGCAAGTTATGTTTTTACGATGTTGGACAACAAGCAATGAATTCGACACAATTTTAGAAAGATTAACAATTGATTTGTTAAACTATGTCGAATAAAAGAGAACGCATGTTGTTGTGGGACCTGGGTCTTAAAAGATATCTATGTGTTGTTGTGGCACATATTGTTGTTCCTATAACAAAACACTTTTTATTATAAAAAAAAATTAATGGAACAGCATAAATAATAAAATTGGTGAAACATACAAAAACCGTTTTAGAGTGACCACAGCATTTTTAATTCCAAACTGTCGTATATTACGATTTTTACTATATTGCAATCCTTTAGGAACCTTTCTATCCATAGGTTCTTAAAGGATCATAATTTTAGTGTTAAACTCTCTCGTCGAATCTTTTAAAGGAGACTTTCGTGTAACTAAGGTGTGCGGCAAATACTTCAGGCTGTCGTTCACTATTGTCGTATTGCGTCTTAAAGAATCCTAACTACGATTTGTTTTGAACGTTGAGTTTAAGATAACGATAACTTCATAACAAAAATTTATATCTAATAAGGTCCGCAATATTTGTAGATAAAGTAGATCTCACTAATTTAAGATCGAATAAAGTTATATGAAGGCTCATTTTTCGAGCAAGCTATTGCGCTGCGTCGCCAAAAAATCCTTCTTAACTGATTAAGATTGATAGTGTTATCGTTGATCGATTAGTTCGTCAGCCAGCATCAGTCTTCATCGTTATTTGGTTAGCGATATTGGGTCAAGACCCATCAGTCTTCATCGTTATTTGGTTAGTGATATATCACTACTATTATCAGTGGTATGTGATATATAATGTTAACTCATATATCAATAGCACAGAGTCGTACGCAGGGTTGTTACACTTGTAAATTCAAAATAGACAAATTGTAGAAATTCATCTCTATGCGTATGCTAATAAATAACTGTTTAGGTAATTAACAATTAAATCATAATAATTTGTTAGTGTTTAACATTTTTAACGAACCTTAATTAATTTTAAATTTGTCTCAAAATTTTTGACATAGGCGTTTTATACATCGTATTTTATACGTGTATTATTATTTAACTTTCTACCTTATATTATAAAAATTAATTTAATTTAATGACAAATTGACGTTGAACACTTTCTAATTCTAATGCTAGCCGCGTTCGATTTTCACTGAAACAACCGAAAAATTGTATGCATTTGTTGTTGTTTTTTCAGTTATTTCAGTCAAATCGAACGCACCAACTATTATCATCCGAATTCCGAAGTGACAAAGAAAATATTATTTCTAAGTGTTAAAATACCTCTTTTTTGTCTAAAAAATTGAGGTTTTCGACTATGTTTTTGGACATCCAATTAAATCGTCAACATTAAAATTTAAATTCAAAATGTTGATCAACGTTTGGTTTTATTAATTAAAATAAATAATTAATAATTGTTTAGAGTTCTGTCAGATACGAAATATTATCCTTTTGGTTTATGCTGTCTTTAATTACGCCAACGTTTGCTTAGTAAGAAACATTTGTTTAATGTAAATAAATCATTCTGTTGACATTTTGTGTAAATAAATTTACAAAAAATGTAAAATGACAAAAAGATTTAAAAGAATAGAGTTTAGACTAAATGTACGTTCAAAAACACTAAAAATCATAGTCAAAAATATTTGGCTAATCACAAGCCACGTCCACAGTTAACAGTAAGTAACTATAACTATTTGTTTCTGATCGAGCTTCAGATTATTTCTAATATTGTTATAGAGTTTTGAAATATTGTTAATTGAATCAATTTTCAGTTGCCGTCCTAGTTAAATGGTTAAAGCACATCAGACCTGCTGCTAAATTCTTATAGTCACAGAATTTAGCAGCAAGTCTGATGAGAATTTTTATTACTGAATTTTTATTACTTAATCGCAAAATACGTCATTTTTCACATAGTTCCAATTGCTGAATTCTGAATATATGTATTAAAATAAAATGTTACCATTATATCTAACAACATTGAATAAAGTGGTAGAATTTAATGCTATATACATTGATTTTCATCATATGTTTATACATATGCTTATAACTTTCATATATTTTTACCCAATTCAATTTTCAAAACAAAAACTAATAATTTGATTAATGTAATCAACCACATTGATAAATAATAATTTAAACCAATGTTCTTTCTTTTATATGTTTAGTTAACGTCATCAAGATATACGTGATAAAAAATTATATACCCACTCCTTAACATTAGTTGTCATCATACTCGTATTTTAATTAACAATAATTAGTTTTATTACAATTGTATTTAAGACTCTTTGAAGGCAGTTTAAAAGATTTAAAAGATAATCAATGAATATATCATTCATTATATTACCTAACCGTTAGATGAACGAACTGTCTAATAAAATTGGTTAATGTTTTATTCTGATGTTGATCTTATGTTAACGAAAGTTAATGTCGAAGGTAGTAGTTTATCTAAGCTTGCACGATTATTGAATCTGAGAAAACGATTACGTTGACAACTAACCTAATTTTTTTTGCAAAGGTTTTTTATAAATGCAACTTAGTAGTAGTTTTAGCAAAAGTTTTATTTGAATTGTTCGCACACTTCAACACAAATCTGAGTAACTGACCTTAAATGAACACAATTCTTCGTAATACATCATTTTTTCGATTTTGTTAGTATGTATGTTATCATGTGATTCACAATCATTTCATGTTTGAATTGAAAATAAATTCTAATCATACAATCATACATATATTTTTTAGATTTATTGTTATTTGATAATTTATTTGATTGGAGTGAATTAAGAATCCTAGTTAGATTTCATTAAAACGATGAAATTGATTTCAGATTGTTGTGGGTTGGTAACTATTTCTTATCTATTAAAATGCTTTTAAAATAATGTGATGATTATACTGTTTGACTAACAGAGAAATTAATTCACAGACAAGTATTGTCAGTCCAAACTCCGATTTAACTGTATGAAATCAGATTCAAGCAATAATTACTGTGTAGGAGCACCAACCGACCACCATAACTAATATTAATGGTGACTGATCTTCTGTCAAATCGTTTTTTGTTTGTTTGTTTTCCTTTATTTCTCTGAGAGAGAAACCGGTTTGTCTTCCCAAAGACGTACGAAAATTTTTCATTTGATTCAAAATTGTACAATTATTGCAAATTTCTTTTAAATCTATAAGAAAAAAACCTACCACAAAAAAATAATAGTTTCTCCCTCACTGCTACTATATAAAAAGAAATAAGAAAAATGACAGATTAGGATTTGATTCTAACCAAACATATAAATTTTAATCTTTTATCTATTAAAAATAAACTACGCAATAATGAAAAGTTGGTCGCCAGCTAGTTTTCATAATATACTTTCAGGATGTATACATAACTTAAATATTTGAACATTGGCATTATAAAATAATAAAATATTCACTATTATAAAATCACTGGAAATAACACAATAAATGTAAAATACTCTCGTAATTATTTTCATTCATTTTATAAAAATTAGCACAACTAAAAATAATAGATTGTACTTTTTGTTTCGTTTTAAATTATTTAATTGTTTTTAATTTATAATTTAATACAATAGTTGGTTGTTGTAAATAAACAGAAATGCAAATGGCGAAATGAGAAATTGAATATGACATTTTTGTGAACACGATTTCTTATGTCTCTCTTCATACAATTTTAAAGTTATGTTCTCTCTATATTTATATATACTCTAAGAGGAGCACACTATATTTTCCGTTTAACATAAAATACTTGTTTAATAAGAAATAATAACCAACTAAACAGTTTTTGATTTAAACAAAACTAGATTTATTGGTTAAATGGTAGTTACACAAATTTGTTTTAAGTTTTAACTAAAGTGGTCAAATTATTAATTAGAAAAATTAATGAAGCTTAAAAGGTTTTCCCCAAAACATAAATTATTTTAATTAGAATGGTTGAATTTTTAATATTTTACTTTTTATTCCAAGTTTACCTAATAAGGAACAGACGAATATGCCAAACATCTCTAAAAATTTATCATAGTGTTAAACAGGACTATCATCGTTAAATTTTGTCACTCATGAGTCATCATGACCCTATAAATATTACATTTTAACGTTTTTATTGTTGCTAATTCGTTCAGGTTAAGTGAAGCACACTATTATTAATTACTATGGCGTCAACGGCGCTATAAGTTTTATAAAGAATCAATATTTCGTGCAAACAACCCATATATATATGTACTAATTAAATATAATTACATATGTCGAAACAAATAAAATCGTTTTTATTTATTTGTATTTGTATTCAAATTTATCTTGTATTTGACAAATCTCTATCTACAGCTAAATCTTTTTAAAAATTCGTATAATGCAGTGAAAATTATTCTAAATGGAAAGGGAAAATCATGAAACAATTTTGCATGAAAATGCCGCTACTTTCGGTCATATATCGTATTCATATACGTATTCTATTAGCATATTTGATAATTAAGTATTACTTATTTATGATTATTAATGCTAAATAACTTAATGAAGAATTATACCCATGGAATATAATTATCGAGATATTATTATTGTTTGTCTGGAGTGACCCAGAAATAAAATCCTTAAAGGACTAAATTTTATGTTATTTAAAATCTGAAAGAAATAGATCAATTAATAAGTGAAAAGAAATAAAATGTCACAAATTTGCGTTTGTATTTTGGAACAATTATATTCGTTCTTTGATTCGTTCCAAAAGTTGATTCACTCATCAATTTTGAGCAATTTCTATATTAATCAAACCTCTAGACTCTAACTATTTTATTTAATAGGTTAAACTATCAGCAAAAAGCAGTTAAGGCATTAATAACTTATTATTTATCATTGATTTGAGTTTTATGTTTATACTGATGCCGGTTGATACTACTATTGTTTATTGTTTTACATTTTATGCTTTCAGCTAACTTTCATGGAATTGTTGTTATCACAAAACAAACACAAACGTTACAAACATTCATCGCAGAACCATGTTTGACTACTGTCTGTGAGAGTGCAATGGTATACTATTATTTGATTAGTATCGCAATAATAAGCAAGAGCAATAATTTATTAGATCGTGGAAGTAAAAGCCTTCCCTAGCCATAATTTCTAAATAGTTTAACTATTACTCGCGACTCGTGAACAATCACCAGTTCGTTAACCTCTAACACACACAAATTTTTATTATTAATCTAAGATAAAAGAGTTCCGGAATTTGTTATTCAGTTCCTTAGATTCAGGTTTCCATTTGGAAAGCCCTAGTTAAAAGCAAATGTGATTTTTGTAAAAAATTCACCAATGTCAAATATGTTGGTTGATCAAAGAATATTATTTTTAAGCTGGCCTATTGTTAAAAAATAATACACATAAATTATATACAGCAATGAGTTTGATTGGTGAAAAGAGCATACAATTTTAAAGATCTTTTTATCCTCTACTGATCCGCAAACCAATTCAAAAATTAATTTTGTTAAATTATTTATCTAAACACGAAAATAATAAAAAAAAAACAAGGTAAACATAACAAACTTGATAAATATTTTAAATAAATATTCAAAAAACGAAATCTTCTTTTATAACTAATCTTCTTTTATAACTAATCAAACTAACACAAGTTTAATTTAATTTTTGAAATCTAACCATAATTATAAAATAACTTAATATTTAATTATAATAAACAGTATTATTATGTTACTATTCAAGATAAAATCTTTTGTAACATTTAACAAAAAAAAAATAACAGACTTAAATTTTAACAAAAATGCTCATATTATTCATTCGTTCGTGATAATGAACTTGACCATCAGATATATGTATAGCGAAATTTATTAAGTTAGATCGGGTCGTGGCCGTATGGACCAATAAAAAAAAACTAAATAATGCTTCCAATACGACATATGGAGAGGATTGTTTGTATATATAAGATACATGTATACGCCCGTATAAGAGACGTTATTGGTTGTTGGATTTGACAGGATCTGTCCTGATTTAACTGATATCTGATCTTGTCATATTTGAACTAAGCTTTTTGTTAACCAATGCAAATATAAACAGATTCGTTAGAGGTTTTCTTAAAATTTAAAAAAAATACAATTACAAGTTATTAGAACTGAATGTATTCATTAGAGTTAAAGAAAAAATGGCTTTGAAAAGCGAAGCATCCGTAAAAAAAACATTTACCTAAGTCCATGACTAACCACTTAACACTCTCAGCCTGCGACGATAATTGTGTGGTTAGTCATTGACTCTGACCAGAAGGACACCAATTCGTTCCCCCGAGCTTGAATTGTGATAAAAGTTTGTCACGGCTCTTTCGTTTTGCAAAGTAATTTTTCATTCAACCTCATTTTGTGTTTAGAGGTTTCTCAAACTTTCGGAAAACTGTATCTATCAACAACATTCGTTTTTTCTTCTTCCCACATTTGCAAAAAGATAAAAAACAGTTTGACCTTTTCTCCAATCATGAAAAGGATGCGTCTATTTTAAGTTTGAATGATTAATTTCTTGGAGATGTAGCCTGTCGGATCGACCTGTTTGGGTTTAAGTTTTCTGAAATGAAAGCCTATAATGAGGTATTGTTTTGGGTATTATTTTTCAATCCCATCTCGCATCGTTAAACAATAATGAAAAACTAATATATAATCGACTGGTAATAAATAGATGGACCATTGCACCAAAAAACAAAACATGTTAAATAGAAGGTTTTTGTGATGTTGCATTAAAATAAGCAAATTTTACACAGAAATAAAACAAACTAGGGTACAATCCTAGTTTATCCCTCCAAATAGATTTGCGTTTTTTTTCAGATAAATAGAAAGATTAGGTCCTCTGCATCCTAATTATGAAAAAAAAAATTTGCGGAAATGAGGGGTCAAAAGTTATAAAGGATCAAACTTTCAATTTTACCTTGGTCCCCCCTTTGGTTTTTTTTTTAGTTTTTTTTTTTTCATTTTTTTTTTTATTTTTATTTATCAAAAATTATAAAGGATCAAACTTTCAATTTTACCTTGGTCCCCCCTTTGGTTTTTTAGACTTTGAATTCAATTTTTAAATTTTTTTTTGACTCAATTCTGCGATCTTACACAATTTCGATCAGAGATAGCACCGACCCCCCAACGCGACCCACCCCACGCGCCCCCTCCCCCCCCCCCCCCCCCGCGTCCTCCCCCGCGTTTTCCGCGTCCCCTGCGCGAGGGGGACGCGTGGGGGGGGGACGCGTGGGGGGGGGGGCGCGTTGAGGGGGGTTCGGTGCTATCTCTGATCGAAATTGTGTAAGATCGCAAAATTGAGTCAAAAAAAATCAATTCAAAGTTTAAAAAACCAAAGGGGGGACCAAGGTAAAATTGAAAGTTTGATCCTTTATAACTTTTGACTCCCTCATTTCCGCAAATTTTTTTTTTTCATAATTAGGATGCAGAGGACCTAATCTTTCTATTTATCTGAAAAAAAACGCAAATCTATTTGGAGGGATAAACTAGGATAATGCCCAAACTAGCCTTAAATGTAGTTGCAAACTTAAAATTAATTAACTTAATAAAACTAATTTTTTAAAATGATAAATATACGTAATATAATATTTAAATTTATATAAATATATATACTCACAAAAAAAATATTTTTGAAAAAACTGTTGACCGCACCACTGGATTTTCAGGCCTTTTGGCTTTATCAGCTCTATTCATTTTAATTACCTAGGTATATTAGTCTATCTATCTTCTCTTTTTTATTATTTTTTTTTTGATAAAAAAACTTAATTGACTTGATTTATTTTCACTTTTCTTTATATGCTAATATTTAATATTTATTATCACAATATTACGATTTGTTATAGTTAAAAATAAAAATTGACTTTGTTTTTTGTACTCCTTCGTCTTATTGTTCTGTTTGTTAAGAACTGTAGATGAGGTGTAATAAAATCCTATGCGTAAAAAAAAAATTAAAAAAAACATTAAAATTATACTACAATTGACAATTACTATATTGTTTTTGTTTTTTGACAAAATTAGAAAGTATCGCTAATTAAAATCTGCCAACATAAAAAATCATAAAATTCAAAAATGTTGGGTTGTTATTTTATCATGTAAATACTATAAATACGCATGCAATACAATCACACTTTTCTTTCGTTTAGCATTTTGTTTTGATTGTAAATGAGAAATTTTCTGCCGTTTATTCGCGTATAATTAATTATACTATATGAAAAGGTTGCATTACATAAATACAAACTGTTAAAATAAATTAAGTAGTTTTGTGTAGCTCATTTTGTCTATATTTTATCAATTTAACAGCCCAAATATGCAGTACACGCTGAGATCGAAAGAAACTACTAACAGTAAATATCTGATATTTGCCGGTATCACAATCACGTTTTATTTATATGATATGTCCTATGCCGACATAAGAATTCTTTTAGTAATTGGTTTTAATAATAAGAACATAAAATAAAAGAATTGGGGGCGTAGAATTCGATATCACAGAGATATTTGTTATGTTTACGTTTGTTTGTGCATATTGGTTTTGAAAAAATTAATTTCATATTAACAGTATATGCCGTTCTGTGCTATGGAATTTTGGAATTTTTTTTAATAATACAACATCCATAATCCTCTTAAAAACAAGAAAAAATGTATTTTATGAGAAAATAGTATAATTTACTACAAGAGATGAAAGGCGTAAGTTAACATTTGGTAACGAGACGATTTTGTTGCTTTGATTTAAAAACTCTGTTAAACATGATGTTTCAACCACTACCACAATTTGTTATAAATGAAAATATTCACCACATATTTTTGTCTCAAAAAAGTACTATACGACAAAGTACTACATTCATGGAAATTTAAATTTCAAATTTATATGTAGAAAAAATTTTGTTTCTACTCATATATATATGGCTTTCTTTTACAAACCGAACAGATTTGAACAAAATCTGACCGACACATTTTTGATTTGACTAAAATTTTTTATGGGTTTTATATAGAAAAAAAAATATGCGTGTTCGAGGATGTTTTTTTTTTGGAAAATATAGCGGTTCTAAATTTCGAGAATTTCGTTTCTGTTCTATTAAAGATCGAAACTTCTAGTTTGTTTTATTTTAAAGTTAAAAGATACTAGTTTACAAAAAAAATTAAAATTAATAAAAGTTATTAACAAATTCCTGTTGTTATAAACAAATAAAATGTTCAAATCGATCTTTAGTCATTGTTCCACCCACGAAATGAGTTTTTAGTATGACTCGTATTCTACGTTTCATTTCCTATAAGAAACGTATTTTAAATTAATAGAGAAAAGATTTTTACTGTTGGAAATAAATTAATTTATCCAGCGCGGAACAGGATAAATTTTTATAAATAACAGTTTTTTTTAAATTCCATCTTTATACTTTAAAATAAAACAGATAAAAAGTGTCTATCTCTACCAGAACGAAGTTATGGATCTTTGAAAATAAGCCTTTAAGCCAAAAATCACAAAATTCTCGAAATTTAGATCCACTCTATTTCCCCTAAAAAAAAAGAAGAAAAAATCCTCGAACAACTATATATTTTTGTTTATATAGAACCCGTAAAAAAATTTTCAGATGAATCAAAAATGTCTTAGTCACATTTTGTTCTAATCTGTTCGGTATGTAAAAGAATGACCCATATATGGAATTTTATGTCGTCCCGCGCTCAATATACTAATTTATTTCTGTCGGTCAGAAAGGTGTTCGGTTTGTAAAAGAATGACACATATATGAGAAAGTTGAATTTGTTTGGGTGGTTAAACCTATGTGAAAGTACCCCTTTTAATTCTAGACATAAAAAAATATATCGAAGAAAATCGACGAACAAGAACTTCAGTCATTTGCGGTCAAAATATCTCGATGTAGAACTATGTCCTTCCAGAACGATTACTTTAATAGAGTGGCCAAATTAACGAACTCATTTCCCGCCTCCGTATTTCCCGATGAATTTGACCCTTAACATTTAAAGAATATGTCAATCGCCATTTAAAACAATTGAATTAGTATAGTTTAAAACAATTTTTTCCTTTTTCTGGCACTTTTTCAGCCATGGACCTTTAAAAGTGCGAGAGAATGGAAAATATTGTTTTAATTAAATAAACTTTGAAATCGGCCGGTAGAAAAAAATTAGTATTGTTATTCCCATATACACATTCTTTCATTTTACCCATCAGGAGATTCCTTTCTAGTTGACATGGGTTTCGTTCGGAAACACCAAATCGCTTGCTTATTTTCTAAAATAGGCAACTATCATTCCAAGGGGCGTGGCTATCAGTTCTTCAACAAGAACAAGAATTGGCATTTCGTTTCCGAACGAGCAGTTGCCTAAATATATATATGAAGTATTAAAAATTAATAATTATGTATTAAAACTTATCACAATAATTAGAATAATTTAACGACAGGAAAAACAAACTAAACACAACACAAAACATGTTTGGTTTGTGTGAAAATAGTACATTATGATGCTAGGACGTAAAGCTAAAGATTTTGGACGGATGTGGAGTTTGCAAATTGAGGCGCTAGCCGAGATTTGCACCCACATTAAGTCCAAAATAGCTTACGTCCGTGCATCATATACTATTTTTTATTCGCCGTAAGCAAAATATTTTAAGAAAAGTTGTTTATTCTAAATTAAAATTATAAATTTTCATAAATTTTAAAATAAAAATATGTGGAACAAGTAACCTTTGACAAAGTATTTATTATTTTTTCCAAATTATTGTGTGGCTATGACAACAAATGATAACAACTATTTTAATTGGATAATGAAATTTTGAATTTGAGGGTTGCTTTGATAAAAAATTTTATTTTTGATAGAATTTAAGCAAATACAAATGCTTTTTACTTTTTTGGACGTAGCTATGACAACCAAATAAATAGTTGAAAAGTGATACTTTAAAGCCGCAAATCACAGTAATAAAGTAACACTTTAATATGTAGGCGAATAAAAAAATATTATTTGCAGATTTCAAATTATGAAAAATAAAAACAAATGATTTAGTTTTGAATTTTTATTTGATTAATTTTTGCATTAAAATATTGATGCAGAAAAAATAGTACATTATAGAACAAGGTTGAGAAGTAAGCTATTATTGACCGAGTACTTTTAGATCCTGAGGCGCGTAGCGCCGAGGGATATAATGTTCGAGGTCTATATTAGTCTTCTCAACCGATATATAGAATTTTTTTAACTACTAACACTAATTATCATATTTGCTTTGATTAGATTTTGATATTAGTCGTTTTCCATTTCATTTTTTAAATATCTTAAAATATCAAGTAGCCTGGAAGTTTAGTTTCATACAAATAAAACGAAATAAAGGAATGCAATTATTATTTGTTTGTGTTTTTTTTGTTCATTTCAATTAAAAATAAAGGAAAATTTGTCATTATTAACCTAGGTAGTTTTGTTATTATTATTGCCCTAGCTTGAGAAAAATTACTTCTCATTGGGGCATTCGAGTAAATAATGACGATTTCTCAAGTTAGTAGTTAAAAAAAACTATTTTCATATTTCTAGTAAATAAATGAGACACACAAAATAAAATATAAAATTTATATTTTTAATAAAATTTTGATTAAAATCAAATAAAAACCGCAAATTTCACTTTAGATCTCAGTTCTTATTTTGGATCTCAAAAACAGCGAGTCCAAAATAGGCGATCGAATCGCCTATTTTGGAATAGAAATGGAGTTTCCGAACAACTTTATCTGATCGCTTATCAAATCGCTTGCTTAAATAGGCAAGAAATAGTTTAAGAACGACCATTTACAGCCACAAACGTCAAAATAGGAAAATAAGCTAGCGACGAACCCATACCGATATTCAAAGGGTCTGAATAATGAATATTTCTAAAAATGTCTAACTAATTAATAAAAAAAAAATATATGTAATAGTAATTCAAATTAAATTTTATTTAATTCCATATTTAGTAATACAATTAAATGTTATAGAGATACCTAATTTATTAAAAAGTTTTATGTATTGATTTCAAATACTTTAATAAATTATAAAATTTATCATTTGTTATATTGCCATCATTTTTTTACATCTTTACTGTTTCATGGAAATCAAATTTCCATGAAATTTCCATTTCAATTTGCAACAGAATTCTGAAAACTTGTTCAAATTTTCAATAGAGGTATCACGATGGTTTTTTGGTTAAGAAATAACAAAAAATCGGTACGATATTTTTTAATTACGAGATTTTGTTCATGTCGTGTTTTCTGCTAAGTAAAAGTAATGTTATTTAAAATTTGAACTATGACAATACTTGTCCATCTGTGATGAAATATATTTTAACATAGTTCAAGATCAACCGTACCTCTTTTATAATTCTATTCAATTGTTTTAAAATGTTTATTAAAAAAATATGCCGCATTGCAACATAGATGTTCACAATTTTTTTAATTGATGATTTGTGTGCATTCAACTATTTTATATACGTATAGTACATTTTTCTTATTATTCATCAAAATCTGCGGGTGTGTTTCTTTTACAATACAAACAATTAAAGTAATATGTACACAGTTTCATTCAATTAATAAAATGTTTTGAATTCATTTATATTAAATTAAAATCTATATTAACTAAAATGTTTATACAAACCAATTTAAATTAATTTATTGTTGAGTTGAAATTCAATTCATATAATAATGAAAGAGTGTGTTACGAAATAATTTTGAAGTTGAACTCATTAAATTAAAATTTAAATAAGTTGGTTCAAATAAATTATTTAACTTAAATATATCCAAATATTAGATCATTTTGAAAAATGCAGGGTGTTCGCTAGGAAGGTATGATAGTTTTGTTTGTCACTATTGCGTAAATAAGAGTTTTTGCAATCTATATTTAGCGAAGTGCATATGAGCCAAATTTACTATAGATAAATATTCCAAAAACCAACTTTTTACACAACATTAGATTATTATTGGTTCGAATAAAATTGTGAAACTGAAGAAAGAGTTAACATCATGCTCGGGCAAATCTTACTAAAAAGTTCACGTACAAAAAAGAATCAAAGTGAGCACACTGTATGACGTATCATTAAATACTGCGAAATTTCACTTTCAGTGTGTAAAGAAATTGTTTTCAAAATATAAAGATTTTAATCTATTTTTAGTTTTCGTTTATATTTTAGATTATGTTATCAAACCTGGGCATTTTGATATTTGGTTTGGTTTGAGTTCAGTTTTGGGTTTGAGTTCAGCTCTGATTTACAAAGTTTTTAAATCAAAACAACCATAAAAATAGAATATGAATTTTGAATGTTATTTTGTCAATTTCTAAATTAATAATTTGTAATAAATATCGTTTAAATAAATTTTTCATGTTTGATTAAAGAATTTGTATTACAATTGTCGAAACATTTAATTCTGTCTTACTTATTGTACAACAGTCAAACATATTGACATTGAAGACAAACTCTTTTATTGCTTTTTATTTGAGATCATTTTGGAGCTTACTTATACTTAAACAAGATCTAGATTATTATTTCAAACTTATTATTTCAGAGCCAATGTTTATCATTAATTAATCGCAAAATTGGATATGTAGGTATATAAGCTTGTGAATTGGAAGTACATATTGTTAATTTCCCGAATCATGTTAATAGCAGTTCTTACTCACAAATGCTCTTTCAACGCGTTTGAAACAATTTTTGAAGGTTGATAAATTGTATTGATTGACAATTTTTTGTGTGGATTTAGTAAATTAAAATGAAAACGATAGAGGAGTTTCAATTGCTGGTTGAAAGCCTTATTTCGATGAACTTTTGAATGCTATGTTCGATTTGTATTTGCACAGAACAGAAGCAGCATATTTTTAAATTGAAGTATGTACAGTCAAAACGTCAATTTTTGAAAGACGTCATTTTACCACTGCACATAAAGATGTGTCTTGTTTTCTCCGATGAAACTAATGACGACAAGTAAAACAAGTGTAATCTTTTGATTGTTATATCGGTAATGTTTTGTTAACGTACTTATTATACGCAGTCAAAACCTGTTTTACTTATGTCGAATTCTTTTTGACAAAAAAATGCTGTAATACGCCCCTTTTTTATCTCAGATCAAGTTTTTTTGACATTACGTATTCTATTTGACAAAAACAGTTATCTTGTTTTGCCCTAAAATGATTTTTCTGAATCTAGATTTTTTCGTAGATCAAGTTGTAAATACAATAAAGTTACACAAATACATTTACACATCTGTCAAATTAGTAAACAAACAAGAAGCCATTTACTTATTATTATTTTTTTAAAGTGAAATAGTTCAAGTTTAAATATTGTTTAAATAAATGTTTTGTTTAAATCGTGTTTTAAATTAAAAATGAATAAAAAATCATTTAATTAAATACTATTAATTACAAAAACATTAAATGACAGTTCACAAACACAACTACAAAACTAGATCAAATTTTTTCATATTCTTTTTATGAAAAAAAAAATAATTTTTTCTGCTCTTCCAAAAACAAAACGACATCAATTAGTTATTTTTAAACACAATTTTTGCTCTCTTTAAATTAAGATTTAAATTTTTATATCATAATTCATAACGAACGAAGTTAAACGAAAATAAACTAGGAGAGATGCCTTTCTCTTGTTTTAATAAAAGTGCTGTGTAATAGGAATGACAATCATTCCATTTATATGCAGTTCAATCAAACAAACAACGTTTAGAGATATTTTGAGTAACAAAACAACTCTGCAAAAAATAAGACTTCTATTGTATGATAAAAAACAAAGCCAAAGTTTAGAAAATACTTTTGACTTTTAAAATATGAGTTCAACGGAACGATTATTGAAGTTATCTATGTAAGATGTAACACTAGCATTCGATAAATTCGATAAAACCTAAACCTACTCATAAAAAAAAGATAATGCGATTGTTTTTAATGAATAATGGATGAAAAAATTTCATTCATAAAATTACTATAATTTTATATTTCAGAAAATACTATTTTTACTCAAAAGATAATAATTTTACAATTCTTTACATATATAAATTGATATTACAATTCACAGATAACGAAAAAATGTGGTTTATCATGATTAATTTTAAAGTTTGCGTTTGCTAGGGAAGGTTCGATATTTTCGACAGAGTTTAAAGGATTCTAAATAAGCATAAAAAGGCCTGTTGGTCCGCCGTCACAACGACGACCATTCAAAAACTACTAATATTTTATAAATCGAATGTAGACTTATGCTGATGGTCTGCAGTTATATACAAGACTTGGAGAAGCAATCGCCTGCTCCATCTGCATAAGAATATTTCATAAGAAATTTAAGTAACTCCATTAGTTTGAATGCTCAAATGTTGAATTCTCGGTTGTAATACCACGAGTCATTGAAATTTTTTCGAAAATTTTTTGATTTTACGAATTAAATTATTTAGCAACACTGCGAATCAAAGCGCACAATAAACCACGAGTCCGAAGGACGAGTGGTTTAAGTAGTGGTTTGATTGAGCAGTGTTGCTTAAAAATAATTTAATGAGTAAAATTGAAAAATTTTAGACAAAAATTTCAATGAAGAGTGGTATTTAATGAGATAATTTTTTTTAAATTATAATTTTATTTAAAAGATAATAATTATTAGTTTCTAAATAAAGTTTTTTCTACAAATTATTCAGCTTATAAAAAATTATGTAAAATTGCAAATAATAAAAATGTCCGTTTTCATTCATAAATGATTGCTTGTTTATGTTTATTTGTCAAACATAAATTACAAATTTATAGCATTTATGCGCCTACTAAGATAAAATTATATTTCATTTTGTTAGAAAAAAATATGACAACAAAGAATTTTCATAACGACAAAGCAAAATTATCGACGACAAGAAGAATTGCCGACAGCAAAAACAAAGCCTACTGTTTGAATACCATAGTTTGTATGAATCAAAAATAAAATATCTGACAGCAAAAAAAAATTATCAACATAATGATTCTCGTTATAATGACATTATTCTTTAAGTGCATACGCTTGATCAGTAATATTATAACTAAAAACAATAGCAAGATATCAGTTTCATATCACACATGGTGCCTGAGATTTCAGAACCTTTATATTTTTTGTATAAATTTAATAATGTACTGAAAAACATTGATTTGTTTATTCTCAGATCAGTCTAACATTGTAGGAACAACTTATATTCGCTTACCAGTTTACATTAGCCATACTTTCAGGTTTTGAGTTCTTGAATCTCCACGCCAATTTTCATTTTCACAAAAGCACTACCGATCATCTAAGAATTTCTATTGTCAAACGATTAAAATAAAATTTTCATTCTAAGTTTGTGTTACTTCCCAAGCAGGGTTTGCCCGACTTTGAAATACGGCCTAGCACTGGCACATTAATAGTTAACAGTACTTGGCTATTGTTATTGGGCCAGTACTAGAACCATTCATCGGCCGTTCTATGATTAACAGAAAAGAGCCACCTTTGAACGGCCAATCTTTGAACAGTACTTGGCAATTGTTACTGTTAGTACACTTTTCATTAAATTGCCAATAAATGGCCCGTTAATGGTTAAAATTAATTGGCTCTTGTTATTGGGCCAGTGCTGCAGCCATGAATTTGCCGATCTATGTCATTTGGTTAAATTTCACTAGAGTATTATCCGTTTTAGAAATATATAGTTTGAAATATTTCACATATATGTAAAAGCCCGATTATCCGACATTCACATCGAATATTCAGTTAACCGGAATTTTAAATTTTTGAATTTTTACGCCTTTCACAAGAAAAATGTTTTTTTTTTGTTTTGTTTGTATCTTTTAAATTATTTCAATTTTTAAAATATTCTTATTATTTATTTTATTTACTTATTTTTGTATTTGTGCTAAATATTATTTGCAATCAATGTTATAAACAACTTGAAATATGCATACAAAAATAATTTTCTAATATTTTATTTGAAAATATATTGACGAGAAGCCTAACAAAATGTTTATATGAAGTATTATATGAAATCGTTCTTATATTTCATTTACGTTCAAGTATCCGGAATTTTCGATTATCCGGACCCTTCAATCCCCGAGCATTCCGGATAATCGGGCTTTTACTGGTATTTTAGTTATCGCTTCTCTCCTGAAATATTATGATAATATTGAAAAGGTTGGTATATGTTTTAAATTTTTTTTTCATTTCTATTTTATTTTAATTATTTTGTAAATAATTTATTTAAATTTACATATGAAAATATTATTTTAGATTTTTTTAATGGCCGAGTACTGGCAGCTTCATGGTTGCCAGTACTCGGCCATTGTTGCATTACTGGTCGCCAGTAATGGATCATTACTAATACTGAACCAGTTGTATGGGAAGTTTTGAATTTTTTTCGGTCATTTTTATTTTATTTTAAATTATTTTGCATTTATTTTATTTAAATTTACATATGCTAATATTTTATATTTTTTTTAATGGCCCAGTCATGGTTACCAGTACTTCTCCATTACTACAATACTGGTCATCATTATTGATCCGTTACTAGGCCAACTGTACAACCTTGTATGGGGGCATTGTTGTTGTTTTTTCTCTGGCCCATGAATGGCAGCCATTTATTGTCCGAAGTTATCATCCAGTAAAATTAGTTAATGGCCCAGTCGTGGTTGCCAGTACTCGCCCATTGCTGTATTACTGGTTGCCAGTAATGGACCAGTTGTACAACCTTGTATGGGTTATGTTTAGGAAAAAGCTCTTAAAGTCTTAATGCAACAAAATAAAACCTCAAGGTGTTTCAACATAATGCTCATGCTACCGGCTAACGAGTCATGTACCATTCAGTACCATACCAAACATATAACAAAATACAATCCAAGATTATTGTATAATATATTGTCAACTAATGCTGACTACATTTCAGATATGATACATTAATTATTCTAAACACATAAGATTAGCATTTCTCAAAACAAATTATTTGATTTCTCAAATCAATAAAAAAATAAACGAACTAAAATTTCTACCAGTATTACTAAAATAACAAACAGTATGTTAAATTTTCAAACTTGCAAAAACTACTTTTAATTAAAACTTATTTAAAGATTAAAATTCCGTTTCTAGCAGCTGCATTCAATAGATTGAATTGAATGTATGTATTTAATATTATTTTAGTTAAGTAATTTTAGTTTTCAAAAAGTAAATTTAGATCAATCTTTTTTTTTTACTTAACTAACTTGGTTTAGGCTACTAGGCCCATATCACCCTTATACTACCACCTTATGTACTACCCACCACCAATACTTACACTGAAAAAAAAAATTGAAGTTCATGACAACCTCATCTCGAAGTTGGCAGTTGATTATTCATACAAAGAAAAATTATTTGCAAACAATTTCACTGTGATTGAGACAACTACACGATAACATTTTCCTAACAACAGAATGAGGTTTATTTAAAATATAAATTGTTATATCCAATATAACAGTAGTTGAATAAAGATAATAACTATTTCCCTGAAAAAAATTTTCTTTTGCCTTATATCACGAATTTTTCATTTTAAAGTTTAAGTATTTGAGATTAATTGAACTATATTTTATTTTCACATAAATATTTCGTGAGATTGTCTCAACTTCATCGATTTATAGTTGTAGAGTTGTTGAAGCAATTTCGTAGTTTGATTCGCCATATGTGACCGCACGGTAAGGTTGAGACAAATGCATTTCGATTGGAAATAGGACATGTTTTTTTCAGTGTAATAACTAAATCGGCTCTGTAATTCTTATCCAGTAAATCCATATTGAATTTGACTGGCTTCGAACGGTCGACTCTAACAATGTGATCAGTGTTTTAACACACTCGGCTATACATCACCGTTAGATCAATCTTAACAACACGTCAAATTTAATTCAAATAGGATTTAAGCATATGATTCTAATAAAACAAACTTTTTACTACATCATTCTGTGCATATATCGTCGGCTACAAAGCATTTAGGTGTAACTACAATTTAGAAAAATGGAAAGGAAGCTCACAAAACGATTTATTGCAACCCTAAACAAGTTTTTAAAAAAAAGTTACTATCAATAATTAAAAAAAATTTTTTTGATTTATTGATAAACAAATTTTATTTTCAAGCTTGTTTATAAGCGCAATAAATGGTTTTGTGAACTTCCTTTCCATTTTTTGATTTTTCTAAAATGTAGATACACGTAAATGCTTTGTAGCCGACGATATGCAACTAAGAGTCACTAGTGAGTAACTGAACTTTATTAATATTTTTCAAACAAAATAAATGGCATAAACAAAGAATATGTATTTAAAAATCTCATTTCCTTTGTTTGCTTTATAATAAAAATTATAGAATAAGGTTGAACAAAACAGTTTTCCTAGTTTTTGTTACATCTTAATAAAAAAAATAAGTAATTAAGAAGATTTATTTTTGTACTATAATATAACCTAAATCTGAGTCACTATTTGAGTTTTCAGTCAAGATTTTGACAAAAAATTAGTATTTATTTTTATAATGTATATGAAATAAGTGGCATATTTAAAATGAAGAGCAGTGAATGTGAGCTTCTTAATATATCATACGTAAAAGTCATGATCGAGTGTTTAAACCGCACATCTAAATTAAATTAAAGATATACATATTTTAGATTTTTGAGATCAATTAAACTCAAGTAAGTAAAGAAGTAATTGGAATTTTTTCAATTCAAAGGTATGGTTTGAAGTTTTTCAGAAAAAAACTCCAATTCACATTTTTCGTGTTTCGGATGGGATTCGAACCTACCCTCGATATACATATGTTTTCAATAGTTTTTTTTTTTCAAAAGTCATAAATCGATGCATATTGCATATATTCATGTTTTAGAACCAATAACTAAAATTATTTAGAGAAACATGGGCCAAACCAAAAATATGATGAAGAAAGCTTTTGGAATCTCTTTGGCATATTTCTTGTATCATAATATTTTATTGTTATAGGAATTAAAATGTTAATAGAAAGAACATTTCGAGAAACATTTCGAGATAAAGAATTTCTAAAACTTAAATTTATTATAGATATGAAGTGTGTTTTAAATTAAATAAAAAAAATTATCTGTGCTGTATATCACTGAAAAAAAAATCAAAGGAATGACAACTTCATCTCGAAGTAAACAGTTTATTATTCAAACAATGAAAGAATGGTTGCAAACAATTTCACGGTGATTGGGACAACTACATTTAAACATTTGCCTGACAACAAAACGAGATTTATTTAAAATGTAAAGTGCTACTACATGTAATATAAACGTAGTTGAATAAAGTTAAAAACTATTTCAATGAAAAAAATTTACTTTGGTCTTACATCATGAATTTTTTATTCTAAAATAAAAGTAGTTTAAATTAATTGAACTTTACTTTATTTTCAAATAAACATTATGTGAGGTTATCTCAACTACACCGTTCTGTACCTGTACGGTTGTTGAATCAATCTCTTAGACCGATTCGGTATATCCGCCCGCCATTGGGGCTAAGACAACTGCATTTCGATTGGAAATAGAACATGGTTTTTTAGTGTACTCAATCAAATCTTTTTGCAATATTGCTAACAAAAATAAATATTTACGATGTCGTCAATTATAAAGAATATACAATGATATTATTATTATAATTTAAGATTACACTCTGACAAAAAAAAAGTTGAATAGAAGATATATGGTAGTGTCACGATTAACGGTCGGTTGTTGGTAGAGCGACGTTGATAAATTGCTACTCGTTCGATTCCGTTTCTAGGTTCAGAAACTCTGCGACAGTCCTTGGGCGGTATACCAGATCTTTCTTCGTCGGCTTTGTTGCATTCTCATGAATAGGTTGTCTTGTCAACATCATGTGGTGTGCTCTCACATGAGGGACATTTGTCAATAATTTGGAGATTGATTCTATTCATATAATTATGTAATATTCGGGACAACCGGATCTTAATTGCCCTAGAGTGCATCTAGTACTGTGAGGCAATTGATTCTCTTCTGCAGTGATTTGTAGCGGTTCATTCAGGACTCGATGATGTAGTTACTTATTGTCTCCTAAACAGAACGAAGCCTTTTAAACCCACTTCTATAGGTATGCTCATCGATATCCTTAGTGGTTAGATCCCCCATAACATCGAAAGAGTGAAAGAGTTTAGCAATTTTTCTTGTGGCTTGAGGCGGTGTAGTTATTGATAAGCTGTCATTGCATGGGTGTTGTTCTATGTGGCAAGCCCATAAATATTGTCAGCATTTCATTGCAGGTGGTCTCTTTGAGCCATCAGGTGGCATCCAGTAACGGTTCGTAAAGCTGTATTTTGTGGTTTGCATCTTTTTTCACTACGTGTCAGCAACTTGTAGTGTCCATATAGGTGCTGTGTAGTTTAAAATGGGTCTACCTACCTTTGTATACTGTGACTTGTGATATTTGTGTTCTAGTCCTTGCCTTATGAACCTCCAGTTATCATCCAGTAAAATTAGTTAATGGCCCAGTCGTGGTTGCCAGTACTCGCCCATTGCTGTATTACTGGTTGCCAGTAATGGACCAGTTGTACAACCTTGTATGGGTTATGTTTAGGAAAAAGCTCTTAAAGTCTTAATGCAACAAAATAAAACCTCAAGGTGTTTCAACATAATGCTCATGCTACCGGCTAACGAGTCATGTACCATTCAGTACCATACCAAACATATAACAAAATACAATCCAAGATTATTGTATAATATATTGTCAACTAATGCTGACTACATTTCAGATATGATACATTAATTATTCTAAACACATAAGATTAGCATTTCTCAAAACAAATTATTTGATTTCTCAAATCAATAAAAAAATAAACGAACTAAAATTTCTACCAGTATTACTAAAATAACAAACAGTATGTTAAATTTTCAAACTTGCAAAAACTACTTTTAATTAAAACTTATTTAAAGATTAAAATTCCGTTTCTAGCAGCTGCATTCAATAGATTGAATTGAATGTATGTATTTAATATTATTTTAGTTAAGTAATTTTAGTTTTCAAAAAGTAAATTTAGATCAATCTTTTTTTTTTACTTAACTAACTTGGTTTAGGCTACTAGGCCCATATCACCCTTATACTACCACCTTATGTACTACCCACCACCAATACTTACACTGAAAAAAAAAATTGAAGTTCATGACAACCTCATCTCGAAGTTGGCAGTTGATTATTCATACAAAGAAAAATTATTTGCAAACAATTTCACTGTGATTGAGACAACTACACGATAACATTTTCCTAACAACAGAATGAGGTTTATTTAAAATATAAATTGTTATATCCAATATAACAGTAGTTGAATAAAGATAATAACTATTTCCCTGAAAAAAATTTTCTTTTGCCTTATATCACGAATTTTTCATTTTAAAGTTTAAGTATTTGAGATTAATTGAACTATATTTTATTTTCACATAAATATTTCGTGAGATTGTCTCAACTTCATCGATTTATAGTTGTAGAGTTGTTGAAGCAATTTCGTAGTTTGATTCGCCATATGTGACCGCACGGTAAGGTTGAGACAAATGCATTTCGATTGGAAATAGGACATGTTTTTTTCAGTGTAATAACTAAATCGGCTCTGTAATTCTTATCCAGTAAATCCATATTGAATTTGACTGGCTTCGAACGGTCGACTCTAACAATGTGATCAGTGTTTTAACACACTCGGCTATACATCACCGTTAGATCAATCTTAACAACACGTCAAATTTAATTCAAATAGGATTTAAGCATATGATTCTAATAAAACAAACTTTTTACTACATCATTCTGTGCATATATCGTCGGCTACAAAGCATTTAGGTGTAACTACAATTTAGAAAAATGGAAAGGAAGCTCACAAAACGATTTATTGCAACCCTAAACAAGTTTTTAAAAAAAAGTTACTATCAATAATTAAAAAAAATTTTTTTGATTTATTGATAAACAAATTTTATTTTCAAGCTTGTTTATAAGCGCAATAAATGGTTTTGTGAACTTCCTTTCCATTTTTTGATTTTTCTAAAATGTAGATACACGTAAATGCTTTGTAGCCGACGATATGCAACTAAGAGTCACTAGTGAGTAACTGAACTTTATTAATATTTTTCAAACAAAATAAATGGCATAAACAAAGAATATGTATTTAAAAATCTCATTTCCTTTGTTTGCTTTATAATAAAAATTATAGAATAAGGTTGAACAAAACAGTTTTCCTAGTTTTTGTTACATCTTAATAAAAAAAATAAGTAATTAAGAAGATTTATTTTTGTACTATAATATAACCTAAATCTGAGTCACTATTTGAGTTTTCAGTCAAGATTTTGACAAAAAATTAGTATTTATTTTTATAATGTATATGAAATAAGTGGCATATTTAAAATGAAGAGCAGTGAATGTGAGCTTCTTAATATATCATACGTAAAAGTCATGATCGAGTGTTTAAACCGCACATCTAAATTAAATTAAAGATATACATATTTTAGATTTTTGAGATCAATTAAACTCAAGTAAGTAAAGAAGTAATTGGAATTTTTTCAATTCAAAGGTATGGTTTGAAGTTTTTCAGAAAAAAACTCCAATTCACATTTTTCGTGTTTCGGATGGGATTCGAACCTACCCTCGATATACATATGTTTTCAATAGTTTTTTTTTTTCAAAAGTCATAAATCGATGCATATTGCATATATTCATGTTTTAGAACCAATAACTAAAATTATTTAGAGAAACATGGGCCAAACCAAAAATATGATGAAGAAAGCTTTTGGAATCTCTTTGGCATATTTCTTGTATCATAATATTTTATTGTTATAGGAATTAAAATGTTAATAGAAAGAACATTTCGAGAAACATTTCGAGATAAAGAATTTCTAAAACTTAAATTTATTATAGATATGAAGTGTGTTTTAAATTAAATAAAAAAAATTATCTGTGCTGTATATCACTGAAAAAAAAATCAAAGGAATGACAACTTCATCTCGAAGTAAACAGTTTATTATTCAAACAATGAAAGAATGGTTGCAAACAATTTCACGGTGATTGGGACAACTACATTTAAACATTTGCCTGACAACAAAACGAGATTTATTTAAAATGTAAAGTGCTACTACATGTAATATAAACGTAGTTGAATAAAGTTAAAAACTATTTCAATGAAAAAAATTTACTTTGGTCTTACATCATGAATTTTTTATTCTAAAATAAAAGTAGTTTAAATTAATTGAACTTTACTTTATTTTCAAATAAACATTATGTGAGGTTATCTCAACTACACCGTTCTGTACCTGTACGGTTGTTGAATCAATCTCTTAGACCGATTCGGTATATCCGCCCGCCATTGGGGCTAAGACAACTGCATTTCGATTGGAAATAGAACATGGTTTTTTAGTGTACTCAATCAAATCTTTTTGCAATATTGCTAACAAAAATAAATATTTACGATGTCGTCAATTATAAAGAATATACAATGATATTATTATTATAATTTAAGATTACACTCTGACAAAAAAAAAGTTGAATAGAAGATATATGGTAGTGTCACGATTAACGGTCGGTTGTTGGTAGAGCGACGTTGATAAATTGCTACTCGTTCGATTCCGTTTCTAGGTTCAGAAACTCTGCGACAGTCCTTGGGCGGTATACCAGATCTTTCTTCGTCGGCTTTGTTGCATTCTCATGAATAGGTTGTCTTGTCAACATCATGTGGTGTGCTCTCACATGAGGGACATTTGTCAATAATTTGGAGATTGATTCTATTCATATAATTATGTAATATTCGGGACAACCGGATCTTAATTGCCCTAGAGTGCATCTAGTACTGTGAGGCAATTGATTCTCTTCTGCAGTGATTTGTAGCGGTTCATTCAGGACTCGATGATGTAGTTACTTATTGTCTCCTAAACAGAACGAAGCCTTTTAAACCCACTTCTATAGGTATGCTCATCGATATCCTTAGTGGTTAGATCCCCCATAACATCGAAAGAGTGAAAGAGTTTAGCAATTTTTCTTGTGGCTTGAGGCGGTGTAGTTATTGATAAGCTGTCATTGCATGGGTGTTGTTCTATGTGGCAAGCCCATAAATATTGTCAGCATTTCATTGCAGGTGGTCTCTTTGAGCCATCAGGTGGCATCCAGTAACGGTTCGTAAAGCTGTATTTTGTGGTTTGCATCTTTTTTCACTACGTGTCAGCAACTTGTAGTGTCCATATAGGTGCTGTGTAGTTTAAAATGGGTCTACCTACCTTTGTATACTGTGACTTGTGATATTTGTGTTCTAGTCCTTGCCTTATGAACCTCCAGCTTTTGATGCATTGTTTCTGCTTTTCAGCTTTGAGTTATGCATGAGCATTGAGTCTGAGTAGTAGGTCGAACGTTACTCCCATAGCAATATTGGATTTTTTAACTGTAGAAATGAGCATGTTGTCAATACGGGTGTTTAGTTTTGTATTTAGGTCCGTCCAAGTGGTGAAAAGTAAAGTGGTGTATTTTTCTGACAATAGGATCAGTTTCCTACTTCTAAACCATTCATTAACGGAGTTTAGTTATTCGTTTAACTTATTGGTGAGTTGTTCAAGAATGCTTCCTGTGGCATGTTCCGTACAGTCGTCAGCATATGATATGATGGTAATACGTTCTGGTGGAGTAAGGAGACTGCTAAGGTATTTGTTAAAAAGTGATGGTAAGGGAACTCCACCTTGAGGTACTCCTTTTCTTAGTCCTCTCATTTTTGAAAAGTAGTTACACAACCAGCGCTTTTCTATGCCTGGTAAGCTGTTATTTAGGACGTCGTTTAGTAGATCGGTGTGCGGCACTGTGTCAAACGCTTTTAATAAATCAAGAGCGACTAACATTGTTCTTATACTGTTTTTGGTTCAGACCATCGCTGATTGGATTTTGGATTTTGTGGAGAGCGGTAGTTGTGGTGTTTTTCGGGAGCCATGTTGGTGTGGAGCTAGGTTGCAGTAGCGTGATATCCAAGGTAACAAAAATGCTTCAATCAGTTTTGCGATAGATAAAAGGATGGTTTGAGTTTGGGGTTGAGTTTTTTAATGGCATTTTCAACTATGACAGTTGTAAAATCAACGGTCGGTAATACAGTAATGCAGTTATCATGCCATTTTTTGACCAATATAAACAAAGATTTAAATAAATAACAAGGTAAGAAAACTTATTTGAATCTATATGTTTGATGGACTTTAACCAAGTGCCTTCAAGAAACCCAAAACTTGTCAAATGGAGAATTTAGAAAGTTATCGAATATTTAAATGTTCAATCAACCAGACATAAGTATATTAAGTATAATATACTTAATTAACTGATGTATGAACTAAGTTTTTAAAAAGGGATCCAGGTGTAATATTAGCATAGTTTGATAAATAAAATTTAGTAGTAGTCGAATTCAAGAAACAACATTCGTATTCGTAATTGTCGTTTAAATTAAAAATTATATTTATTATTAAAAGTTTATTTTTAAGCAGCTTTTATAAATAAAGTTCTTATCAAATAAAATAGTTTGCTAGACGCAATCAAAGTGCAAAAACATTCCTTTTTATTAATATTTAAGATTATAATACTCTAAGATTATCAATTACCGTTTAATGGTTTTGTCTTATATTTTGTATAGCAATCGATTTGCAATTATTATTTTGGTGAAAAAAGAAGTTTACAATAATTGCAATAATTTCCAATATCATGTTGAAGAGACGTTATAATAAATTGAAAGATTGTTTTGTGGCACAAATAATTTTTTAGTTTTTGTTATACATATTACTTGAAGATAATATTTCAAATATGGAGCTGCAGCTAAATTCTGTAACAGAAGCGATGAAGTGTTAAAAATTTCTTCATTTCTTTGCATTAAAAAACTTATCACCGCTTCAAAGTTACAAAATGGGCTGCAGCCTTTCTTTTACAAAGTAAAGTCATATAAGAATGAATGATTGAATAAATTAAGGCCACGTTTAAAATGTAGACATTGATCTAATCTAATCATCATTACGTTTGTATTAAATTTATTTTATTACTATTTTATTTTATAGACGGAAAATGAGAATATTTCACAATTTGTAGGCTTTTTATGTAATCAATTACTTTACTGATACCTATCAGTTTTTTTACTATCGAAAAACAATAGCAAATCGCTTATATATAGTTTGAATTTTTTGTGGAATTCCGAAAATTTACAAATTTGCAAAAAATTATAAAAAATACTTATCTCAACTATGTAATTGTCACGAGATAACCAATAATCTAAAATATATTGTATCATATAGCACCGATATATAATACGGTTAAAATGTCATTTAAAAATGCGTTAATTCCAAATAATTTTATATATTAGATGTAACACTAAGCTTAAACTTGAATAACAATTATACTAGAATTTCGTTGACAGAATTGAATTCAATTTGTTATTTAAACCAATTTTGATTGTTTCGTACTTTAAATACGCTTAGATTAGATGAAATAAAGAAATATTCCTATTTTATTCCGGTTTTCAAAATAGCGATGTTTTTAGATATATAGAAAGATTAGGTCTTCTGCATCATAATTATGAAAAAAAAAATGGGGACGTCAAAAGTTATAAAGGACCAAACATTCAATTTTACCCTTTGAAAAAATTGAAACTGATAAACTATGTTTATTTATTTAATTATTTTTTGTAATATTTTTAAAGAATATTGGCAACTTTTTTGTTCATTTTTTCCACTTTTTAAATTTTCTAAGTCAGCCTGATTAATAGGGTTGAATAATTCTTCGTTTTTATATTGATTTTATTTGCCTCGCTTCTGCGACCTTCCAGACCTTCGAATTACGATCAAAGATATTTTATTATATAATAGGATTTATTGTTTAGTTGTCTAATCTTAAAAAAAAACACAAACTTAACAAAAACAAACATTTAAACAAAAAGTTAAACATATAATGTTAAATGTGCCACCAATCCGCCTAGTTGGCGTAGTGAATAGCGTATCTGCCAACAACTTCGAATCATTGTAATTATGAGGAAATTTCGAATCCCAGTCTGAAACACGTTAAAGAGAAATGGAGTTTTACTCTGGAAAAATATGAATGGGCTGAAATCTCACAGCTCTGAGATATCCAGACTTCGGTCTGGGTTAAGGATTTTGATATATATTTCGGCAAAACACTTTTATGAGGACATTGTTTTTAGTTTTGGGCAGCGATGTAACATGTAACAAACATAAAACTCTTTGTTAAAGGACATGTATTTTTTATCTCTGTTTAGAAATTTATTACAAAACGTTGCCGGAAAATTATAACAGATCATAAATTAACATAATTTAGTGAACAGATGATACAATCAGCAATCTACTCAAAAGCCTCTCCATTTAGCGTTTCGAGAAAATATTACAAAATCACAAATTCATATTTCTTTCAAAATTCCAAAAAAATTGTAAAAATTAAATAAAATCAAAAATTCAAACTTTTTTCAAAATTCTAAAAATATTCCAAAAATTATTCCAAAATCAAAGATTAAAACCTTTTTCAAAAAATTTAAAAATATTGCAAAAATTAGGAACAAAATCAAAAATTAAAACTTTTTTTCAAAATTCCAAAAATTATAATAAAATCAAAAATTTAAAATTTTTCAAAATTCTAAAAATATTCCAAAAATTATTACAAAATCAAAAATACAAATTTTTTCAAAATTTCAAAAATATTTCAAAAACTATAACAAATTCAAAAATTTCCATGTCCAATTACATTTACGCGATACAAATAACTAAATTTTTTTTTTCCAAAAAATTGGGTAAAAATTAAAAAAGTAAATGGGTAAAAAATAATTTGGGTAAATAAAAATAATAATTGGCTATAAACAATAAAATTTTTTTAAATCAAAAAATAAATAAAAATCTTTCTTTTGACACACTTGCCAACATTTTTTTGACAAACTTCTAATGCAATAATCTAGTTTTTGATCTCACATACACATTTATCATTCCTACTCATTTTCACTTAAAATGAACGTTTTTTAAACCAAAAATATGCATATTTCCTAGTTTTGACACACTTGACGATTTTTTTGACACACTTCCGGTACAGTTATCGAACACATCGTCCTTTCGGCTCTTACCATTGAGTATACCTATTTTTAGAAACCGGAATTTTTTAAATCCTTTCAGCGGTTTTCTAGATTTTGTCGGTTGTGACGGCCAGCAGGGGGTAAGAATTTCACTTTTGGCTCATGAATGTAATACTTAGGTCTTTCAGACCGAAGTAAAATCCAAAAAAAAATTCGAATTGAAAAATTCAAAACGATTTCCTTAGTTACTTGAGTTTAATTGCTTACAAAAATTCTTAATAATTCAAAATCTATTCAAAATTCAAGTCTCTTGAATTATAATTATAATTCTTAAAATGTTATTACAAAAAATAAAATAAATAGTATATTATTGAATTAGGAGCTAAAGTCGTACTTGTGTTGAGTCTATAGTTTAGCGGCCGACCGTAGGGAGGCCGACAATTATAGGCGAAACACAAAAAGTCACTTTAGCTCCGAATTCAATACACTATTTTTTCGGCAAACGTTTAAATTTGTTTAAAAATATGAAATTAATGCATCAAATTTTTTATAAATATGTTTTAGGTAATAAGGGATTTAGGTAATAAATGAACTGAAATGCATTCTGTTTTGAACAAATTAATAATATCATGTTATTTTACTTTACTGCCGCCGTAAAAATATGAAAATTACTTTACAGCCGCCGTAAAAATATGAAAAATACTTTACAGCAGCCGTAAAAATATGAGTTACTTTACAGCCGCCGGCAGATAAAGTAAAAATGGCGTTACTTTTGCAGCCGCCGACTAAAAAGTAAGACTTTAGCTACTCCCCAGCGCCAGTAAAGTTAAACTTTACAGCCGTTTGCCAAAAAATAATTTATCCGAAACGAAAATGGCATAGTGGTAATTTAGAGCCATAATTATTATTATTCATGTACAACTCATATATGTATAATAAATAAATTGAGATCATGTATTTAAGTTTTGTAATAATAGTTTCATCGTCGGATTATACTATAATCTACTAATAGTATACAGTTATACACAGGTACAAGCGAATCTAGATATTTTACTCGATTGGCACTGCTCACAAATAGGTTCAACATGTCTGTTATAGTGTTATGTAATTGAAATCATCTCCCATTCCCAACAATAATGTGAACATTTTAGTTACTAAGGTCAACAAATACATCGTAGTTCTGACATTTTATACATTGGTACACTCAAAAAAATATATGTGGTTAAAAACTAAACACATATGAGGTTAATTTTAACAATGAAAATTTTCTTTAAATTTCTATAGCCGTAACCGCATAGTGGTTAAAATCGTTCCTTTCTAACCTAATTAATAAATGTTGTCCTAACCACATTGAGTTAATTATTGTTAACCAAAATAAAAGATTTCAACATAAATACAATATCGTTTGAAGCAACTACATTATGCAGTTATTAATTGTAACCACCTTAAAATACCAATGCACCACTTTAAAATAACCACATTTTTGGTTCGAATTTTTATATTTAGTAATTTTAACCGCACCATGCGTTTAAACTTGTATTATATGTGGTTATTTCAACATTTTAATAATTCATTCGTTCGGCATTTTTACCGATGCATTGTGTTTTAGTCGTTTTTAATTATCGAGTTAACTTCTTTGTATTCGGTACGAAATCTCGGTTCATGAATAGAAATTATTAATAATTATTTGAAAACAATCAAATTTTTATGATGTTAGTAAATTATGAAAAGTGTTTTTGGTTATTTAAACTAAACAAAATGTGAAAAAACTACAATTTTAGTTATATAATAAATTATGAAAAATATTTTGGTGCAATTTTTGTTCTTGTGCTAAACTAAGTTTACAATTAAAATACAATTTAAGGATGAGATGAGCAAACATAATTCAACGTATCAAATTTTGTTCAATGAGCCATTAAAACCCAAATTTCATTTTCTCATACACTACCCAAAAGCAATACAAAAATCTGGTTCATTAAAAAACCTGTGGAGTTATAGATTTGAGGCGAAACACAGAGAATCTAAAATTTATTGCAGAAATATTAATTCTAGAAAAAACATATCCGTGTCATTAGCAATAAAATATGGAATAAGATTTAGTAATTTCATTTATTCCAAAGATATATTTTGTAGTCCTTTAGTTATTTTAAAAAAATTTGAAAACTCTGTAATTGAAAAGAAAGTATTTTTTACTGATATTAGAAGTTCTATTTATTTTAAATCCAGCGACAAATTGAAATTAACGACTCAAATTGAATTTAAGGGTACAATTTATAAAACTGGCTATTTTGTAACTACAAAAGCCAATAATAATGATAATATGTTTAATTTATATGAAATAGTAGATTTAGCTATATCTGTAACAAATGAAATTTTTATTATTGTTAATGAATATGAAGTTAAACATTTTTCAAAACATTTACAGTCATATATAATAGGTGAAAAAAATAAAAAGCATCTTATCATAGATATGAAGAATTTGACAGGCCCTCCAATTCATATTTATTTATTACCAAATGGAGAAAATGCAATACGACTAAAGAATTATTTTTAAAAACCTTAGTCAGAACATAACAAACAGTTGAATTTACATACCCTTGAAAATGTCAAATTGATATAATGAATTAAAATAATTAAAAGTAACCAAATGAAATATGTACATAAAAAATAAAATAATTTTTAAATCTAATTCATAAAAATATTGGTTTATTAATAGTCCAGGCACATTGACTCATTTACAGAGATAAAAAAAGAAAAATGTTATCCAGATACATACGTTTTCAAATGGTTAAAAGGGTTAAAGTCAACATAAGGAAAATGTGTTATGTGCCCAAGAAGGTTAGGGGATGATTTTAGGGGTTGAAAAGGGGTGAAAATGGATACATCTCGTGTTTTTTGCAATTTTACGCGAAATTTGATGTCCTACTGAAAAATAATAAATACAAAAGTTGTAGATCTTAAAAAAATCTACAACTTTTGTGTGGGTCATTTTTTAATATAACCTCAAAATTTTAGAAAAAAATGCAAAAAATCAAAAAAAATTTTTTTTTTTGTTTTTTACTTGTCAATTTCTCAAAAATAAATATTTTTTAACCAAACTTGCTGAAAGTACTCCTTTTTGTGTCCCAAACAACAAAAAAATATTTTAGATTGAAATACTAAAAACTGTTTGAAAGATTCATTTTTTTCGGTCCGAAACACGTTGTTTTCAAAGTTACATTTTACTACTTACAATCATCGTAGAGAGGTCATACAGGGCTCATTATTTTCGTTTTGACGTCTACTTTTTAATGAAATAATAAAACAATACAGCTTCCATTTAAAAACATGTCTAAAAATTGAAAAATATAAAAAATTTAATTTTGCAAAAACAAATTTTTTGGTTATTGTTAATAATTTGTTATAAATAAAAAAAATTTTCAAAAACTAATAAGACCATTGAATTGTACGGAAAAAACACGAAGAAACATATGTTTTACTATTTAAATACATTTTTTATTTTTGTACAGTACTGCTATAAATATTGTAATAGCATATTTCGTGTAGTTGAAAGATGGCATGTAAGTACATACAATGCCATCGACTTTTACTTTAATAAGAAAAGTTCCTCATTTCTCGCGATGAAATTAATTAATTCAATTATTTTCTACATATTTTGATAAATAAATCGTCTTATAATTAACTTTTGTATACAATTATTTAAAACATGCTTTTAAATAATTGAATGATTTTTTAAAAATGAAATCTGAATCTAATTTAACTTGCACCGAATTTATAATTGAAATTTATATCAACAAAATAGATTGTTAACAATACTACTACTACTAATAATAATAATAATAAAAAAATAATGGAGGTAAATGACAATAATGAAAAACTCAATTTTAATCAAGTTGATTTTTTAATGAAATATGCTCAAGTTCTGATAAATATCATACATTTACACTTTATATACATAAATATTGTTACGTTTTTCTAACCTTACTTCGAATTGGCCTTACTCACAATTCGATAAACGTAATTCCCAATCTCTTCCTGAGTTCGATCACTGATTAGTAAGCCCAAACACCAGGTTTTATTAAGTATTCAACACCTTAATTGTTTCACAACAACAGGAAAACAATACAGCAACCAATATTCCTAACTAGAATATTCTTTCAACAGCTTCAGAAACTCCAACGGTTGATTGTAGAAATTTCCAGTACACCACGTTAAAAATAATACCCAAAATATTTCTACTTAATAACACTTATAACTTTATTACACTTATAACTTTACACAAAAAGATCACTTTTATAATTTTAACTTCACTATCGCAGGTTTAAAATAAAACTAATTCAAAACTACAAGAGGTAATTTTGTTTTATACCTTCTGCAATACTTCTAGATAATTCGACATCACTTTCCAGAAACCCTGAGAAAATATTAGAATATTCGATTATTTTACGTTATGTTGATTTGATTCATAAAATCGTTTATGTTGACCCTATTTCTAAGAATATGTACAACAACAACAATATTCATTTCATTCAATTGTAGTGTTTTGTTGATTTTATTTTCCTGGAAGTATATTTGGCTTTGATTTATATTGAAATTTCTATTGATAAAATGAAATGTACAATAAATATAAAATTCGATGCAAGATAAATTCATTTTAAAAAATCATTCAATTATTTAAGAGCATGTTTTAAATAATTTTGTACAAAAATTAATTATAAGACGATTTATTTATCAAAATATGTAGAAAATAATTGAATTAATTAATTTCATCGCGAGAAATGAGGAGCTTTTCTTATTAAAGTAAAAGTCGATCGCATTGTATGTACTTACATGACATCTTTCAACTACACGGAATATGCTATTACAATGTTTATAGCAGTATTGTACAAGAATAAAAAATGTATTTAAATAGTAAAACATGTGTTTCTCGTGTTTTTTCCCGTACAATTCAATGGTCTTATTAGTTTTTGAAATTTTTTTTTATTTATAACAAATTATTAACAATAACCAAAAAATTTGTTTTTGCAAAATTAAATTTTTTATATTTTTCAATTTTTAGACATGTTTTTAAATGGAAGCTGTATTGTTTTATTATTTCATTAAAAAGTAGACGTCAAAACAAAAAAAATGAGCCCTGTATGACCTCTCTACGATGATTGTAAGTAGTAAAATGTAACTTTGAAAACAACGTGTTTCGGACCGAAAAAAATGAATCTTTCAAACAGTTTTTAATATTTCAAACTAAAATATTTTTTTGTTGTTTGGGACACAAAAAGGAGTACTTTCAGCAAGTTTGGTTAAAAAATATTTATTTTTGAGAAATTGACAAGTAAAAAACAAAAAAAAAAATTTTTTTTGATTTTTTGCATTTTTTTCTGAAATTTTGAGGTTATATTAAAAAATGACCCATACAAAAGTTGTAGATTTTTCCAAGATCTACAACTTTTGTATTTAACATTTTTCAGTAGGACATTAAATTTCGCGTGAAATTGCAAAAAACACGAGATGTATCCATTTTCACTCCTTTTCAACCCCTAAAATCATCCCCTAACTTTCTTGGGCACATAACACATTTTCCTTATGTTGACTTTAACCCTTTTAACCATTTAAAAACGCATGTTTCTGGATAACATTTTTTTGTTCTCCATATTCAACGTGCCTGGACTATAAACTAACTGTATAATGAATTTTGTATACATTTTGTATTTCAATTTATTTTCAATTTTATTTATTTTCAATTTATATACATGTATATATTTTTGTATTTCAATAAACAATTTCAATTAAAATAATATTCGAATTCTTTTACTTTACTATATACGTATGCATTTATATAAATATGTACACATATATATATATATATATATATATATATATATATATATATATATATATATATATATATATATATATATATATATATATATATATATATATATATATATATATATATATATATATATATATATATATATATATATATATATATATATATATATATATATATATATATATATATATATATATATATATATATATATATATATATATATATATATATATATATATATATATATATATATATATATATATATATATATATATATATATATATATATATATATATATATATATATATATATATATATATATATATATATATATATATATATATATATATATATATATATATATATATATATATATATATATATATATATATATATATATATATATATATATTATATATATATATATATATATATAATATATATATATATTATATATATATTATATATATATTATATATATAATATATATATAATATAT
>OY856188.1:213415808-213481382 GCA_963693315.1 Diogma glabrata
ATGATAAGTTTCGGTTTTCACTTTTAAAAACCGAAATGTTATTGTTTGGGTTTTCGTCAGACAATTTATTAAAAATTACACTATTTGTTTTAAACCATTCCCATGTTTAAGAAAAAATGCCGAGTCAGTTAATAATGAGTAGAAAGTGTTTCATTTCATCGCGTAGCGCCAAATACATTTAAAGAACCAATGGCAAGACGGATATGAAGTTTTCTACCGAGGTTTTATTACTATTTTTTTTGAATTTGGTTTTGGCTTGATGATTTTTAGAATGTGATATCGGTTACAGTTTGATAATTTTTTAAATGTGGTTTTCGTTTTGACGATTTTACTTCGGTCTAAAAGACCTAAGTATTGCATTCATGAGCCAAAAGTGAAATTCTTACCCCACTTTTTTGGTATTTCTCGACGTTTTAGGACCTACTGATTCTAAAAAAGCAAAAAAAAAATGTATGTCTGTCTGCCGGCCGTCATTAACGAAATCTAGAAAACCACTGGAGGGATTTCAAACATTTTTTTTCTAAAATTAGGTATACTCAAGGGACAGGCCCGAAAGGACACTGTGTTCGATACTGTACCGGAATGTCAAAAGTCTGTGTCAAAAAATCATTAAGTGTGTCAAAAATAGCAAATTTTCATATTTTTGGCTTAAAAAACGTTCATTTTAAGTAATTACTGATTTCGAGTAGGAACATTGAATTTGGAGAAATCTTGATGGTAGGGATTGGTATGTGAGATCAAAAACTAGATCATTGCATTAGAAGTTTGTCAAACAAATTTTGTCAAGTGTGTCAAAAGAAAGATTTTTATTTTTTTACCCAATTTTTGGAAAAAAAATTTAGTTGTTTTTATGAAGGAAATGCAATTGAACATGAAATTGGACATGAAAATTTTTGAATTTGTTATAGTCTTGAAATGTTTTTGGAATTTTGAAAAAAGATTGTATTTTTGATTTTGTAATAATTTTTGCAATGATTTTAGAATTTTGGAAAAAGGTAGAATTTTTTAATTTTATATATATATTTTTAAGAATTTTGAAAGAAGTTTACAGGCTGATTCTGAGTTAAGAGGTCTTAGCTATGATTATTTTTGTTATGACAATTTTTTTAAGAGGAATATCTTAATTGCGATTCTGTGAACGTCGTCATAAAAAACCTCATAATAACTCTACAAATATATTTTGGAGATCTTTCAAACGGCTATTTTTATAAACAAAATTATTATAAAATGTCATATTTTCTTTTTAAATAATTTAAATATAAATTAAAATACCATATAAATTATTATTAAGAATTATGGTATATTATATAATAATTTTTTATAAAAATCAAGTTTATGTTTTATAAAATTTTTACGGTGTTAATATAATTTTTGTTTGTGAAAATATTCAACCGCCATTTTCAATAATCAAAAATGTATTTTATTTTATAATAATTTATATACAATTAATATAAAATCATACCATATATTAATTATTTTGCAATAAATTTGTGAGAAAAGAATGAGTTTTTCCTTAAAATTTATATAAAATTTGGAAAATTTTTATAAAACAACATGAGAGTCAAAGTTTGATATTGCAAATATGAAATTTTCAATCGCCATTTTATGTAAAACCAATATCAACATATATCAATACATATTTTGTTTTACAATTTTGATTCAAACTAAACTAAAATATAGATAATTATTATAAATTTTATAATAAGTACATAAATAATTCATAATTAATATTTTATCCTTTATTAATATAATTTTTCATACAAGAATCCAAATAAAAAATATGAAAATTTAAATTATGATGCTTAAGATGACCATGTTTGATGATCTTACGTTAAGAGGTTATTTTTTGACATCTCACAGTTGTGACTACATACAGAATCGCATTTAAGAGGTTTTAGTCTTAGCTAAGAGAAAAGTCTTTGCTATGACTATTTTTACATCTGTGAGGCAGCGCTGTCGCGCTGCAAAAATTTTCGGTACCTTAAAATTTTTTAGTCAGTGTCTCCAGGTGCCTTGCCGAAAACTGTTATGCAAAAAAAAATGTTTTTCAACAAAAATATTTATTTTAATTCAAATTCATAAAAATTCATTTTGTAAATTCAGTACATATCTTATGCTTAGAATAGTAGATTTTTATACAAGTGGTGAAAACGTCTCTTTTTGCGTGACGTGACTGAACGGTGTGTCCACGAGACGCGATAGCGTCGGGTGGAATAAGTTCAGGAACGCAAAAACGTTTTTACCACGCGTAGAAAACGCTATTTTTGCTACGCTTGTAAATATAAATGATAATATTTACAAATTCATCTACTAAAAACTTTCAAAACGACATATCTAAATTTGACTGTGTAAAAAATAAACAATTATATATCGCATTTTTACCAGTGTAAAATAACTTTACTATTGCGTTCGCCTACAGATGGAATAATAACAGGCAAACACAATAATAACGTTATTTTACACTGGTAAAAATGCGATATATAATTGTTTATTTTTTACACAATCAAATTTAGATAGGTCGTTTTGAAAGTTTTTAGTAGATGAATTTGTAAATATTGGGGCCTATTCAGTAAAATCTTCTATCGAAAGTTTATGTTATTCTTTTATTTTTTGTATGAAAGTTTATAACGGGAAAATAAAATTTCATAAAAAAAATAAAAGAACAGCAGAAATTTTCGATAGAAGATTTTACTGAATAGGCCCCATTATCATTTATATTTACAAGCGTAGAAAAAATAGCGTATAAAGTATAAATTTAAAAAAATGTAGGTAAATTTTCAATTAAAAACAAATAAAAATAAATTTTTTAATAAAATTTATTTATGTATTTAATAAATTTTTTTTAATTTTTTTTTTTTTTGGCGGAAAGAACTCAGAGAATATATTTTATAGCTGACAGTTAATTATCGGAGGAAAAAATTATACGATATATCTGATACAAATTTTATTTTATCGCTCCGATCTCTCCGATATAGAAAAAAAACACACTCATTATTAGTTTAATTAATTAATTACACACAATTGATATAATGATTAGTTTCGATTCGATTCGATCAAAATATTCAAAATATTGAATCCCTTCAAACTACTGCGATATTGACAGAAATAAACACAGCAACAGAAACAGTAAATCAAATTCAATCTCAAATATTCAATCCTTTAAATAACCACCACCTGTAGGCGACCACCGAAACTTATTTACTTTCAGTCCTAGTGACTGAAAACATTTTCAGTCACTACTTAGAAAAAGTTTCCCTTTCACATAGGTGTTACTATATATTAAAATGACATTTTCATAGCTTGAAGTAGAAAAAAAATATTAATGCACTTCGTTTTATCACTTGGTCTAACAATTATAAATTAAAAAAATATTACAGATGAATAATGAATGCGCTTTAAGCCAATTTATATTTATTAAGTAAATTTTTTGGATGATGAAAAATCCCATAAGCTATTGCCTTCGGTGAGCTGCTTAGCTATCATCAATGCGTTGATGGTTTCTGTCTTCAAACACTTCCTATTTTGTGTTTTGATGTTGTTAAAGTTGATTAATTAATAGAGTGCCTCTAAACTTCTTTTAAAGTGCCTTTAAGTGCCTCAGTGCCTCACATTCTTCATAAGTGCCTGAAAGGCACTAAAGTGCCTCTTTTGACAGCGCTGCTGTGAGGGTATGTCAGAATCAGCCTGTTAAATTGTTTAATTTTGTAAGAATTTTCGGAGTATTTTTAGATTTTGGATTTAGAATTTAAATTTAAATTTAGAATTTTGAAAAATTTAAAATTTTTGATTTTATTATAATTTTTGGAATTGAGAAAAAAAGTTTCAATTTTTGATATTGTTATAATTTTTGCAATATTTTTAGAATTTTGGGAAAAGTTTGAATTTTTAAGAATTTTTGGACTATTGGTCATTAAGAAAAAGTTTAAATATTTGATTTTATTCTAATTTTCGCAATATTTTTGGGATTTTGAAAAAGTTTGATTTTATTTAATTTTTACAATATTTTTGGAATTTTGAAAGAAATATGAATTTGTGATTTGGTAATACTTTCTCGAAATAAAAACAAAATACATATACTTTAACAAAGAGTTATGTTTGATGCAGTGGCGAAGCGTCGGTATAGACACACTAGACAGTGTCTACCCAAGCATAATATAAATATGAAACTTTATTTTCATATTGTTCGCATAATGTCGACTTAATATAGTACTATTTTGTCAAACGTTCTAAGAAAATCATCAAGTTTTAATACAATAATTAGAACAAAAACAATTCAGCTATGTTCCCGAAACTTTAATACAAACGTTTCCCAGTTTCATGTACAAACAAACACAAATGTTTTTCTCACTGCAGTAGACGTTTCAAATTATGCCTACCAAAATAAGCAATAGCAACAACAACAAAATTTGAACTTTTGTTCCTGCTTGGATAGACAGTTTTGTTTCTGTCTATTTTTGTTTCCAAATTTGTTGAGAAACATCAGTAGACGTTTCAAATTATGACTACCAAAATAAGCAATAGCAACAACAACAAATTTTCAACTATTGTTCCTTCTTGGATAGACAGTTTTGTTTATGTCTATTTCTGTTTATATATTTTGTTTCCAAATTTTTTGAGAAACATATTATTGGACACATTTTTGACAAAAATTGTAATTAGTAGTTAGATGTTTCTTGAGCAATTTTTTGTGTGATTGTGTGATTGTGAATTCGATTCTACGACTTCTGAATAAGATTCTTTGATTTTGGATTAATTTTTGGAATATTTTTAGAATTTTGAAAAAAGTTTCAATCTTTGATTATGTTATAATTTTTGCAATATTTTTGGCATTTTGGGAAAAGTTTGAATTTTTAATTTTGTTATAATTATTGCAATATTTTAAGAGTTCTGGAAAAGTTTGAATTTTTGATTTTGTTATAGTTCTTGCATTAATTTTGGAATTTTGAAAACAGTTTCAATTTTTGATTTTTTAATAATTTTTAGAAAATTTTTGGAATGTTGAAAAAGTTTAAATTTTGGATTTTATTATAATTTTTGGAATATTTTTAGAATTTTGAAAAAGTTTATTTATACTTTTACAAAAAATTTTATGTTTAATATTCATCGCTCCCTAAAACTTAAAACAATGTTTTTGTTAATCTACAATATCCTTTATCTTTTGTACAAAATATTTTTATTTCAAAATTTTTAAAATTTTTAATTTTGATTTAGATTGAACAATCTTTTTTAAATATTTTGCTTGCGGCGAATAAAAAATATAGTATATGATGCACGGACGTAAGTCATTTTAAATGTGGGTGCAAATCTCGGTTGGCGTTTCGACTCACAAACTCCACATACGTCCAAAAACCTTAGCTTTCTGTCCTCTCATCTTAATGTACTATAATTAGTTTCTACTGGCAAATTAATAAACCTTTTGAATATGTCTACCCTAGTTTCAGAAGCACGCTTCGCCACTGGTTTGATGTACATCGCTGCCCAAAACTATAAAAACAATGTCCTCATATAAGTTTTATGCCGAAAACTTTATCAAAATGCTTAACCAAAATCGAAGTTTTGATATCTCAGATCTTGAAATTTCAGCCCCCTCCATATTTTTGAATATGGTTTTGTTTTATTGAGGTTCGTTTTTTCGGTTTTGGTTTTGCAATAGCTGTTTGCATATGTGTTTATGTTACTATGTTGATGAGTGGTTGATTTACAAATTCTACGAATTACAAAAATCAAGATTTTAACAAATATTGATATGTCAATTTGGCGATTTCCTTGTAACTAATTCAACAATGAGTGAATGTATTTGTTGGGAAATAATATTAGAAGTTAATACACATAGGCAATGTATATCCAAGTGTGTTAAGAAACCATTAAATCATATGCACATAATTTAGCTGATGGTTAAAATCGTAGTCACCTTACCTCCATTATCTAAGAATTGAGTTACAGATGCTATTTTAATGCTAAGTGGGGTAATGGATAGTCAAAATGCTTAATAATAAGTTAGGTTACGTCAGCTTACCAAAACGGCCTCTATAGTCGTAAAGCTAACCAACTAATTACATACACAAATAAAATTAAATTTATGTTGATACATGTTACCGTTGAAATAATTTTTGCATTTTTTAAGTGTTTCACTGTTAAGTTATTTTCATTTTGTAAAATTAAAACATTTTTCAATGAATGCAAAACATAGATCGGTAATCTATATATATAAAAATTAAGATTTGTTTGTTTGTTTGTTCGTATTTGATAATCTCCAAAACCACTGCACTTATTTGAAAAATTCTTTCACTATTTGAAAGGTACATTATTCTCGATGAACATAGGCTATATATTATGTATATAAATGGAACCCCAGGGCTCTTATAATTAATTTAAGGGATTTTGCCTTTATTATTTTTATCTAAATATATCGTTTTATACATTTGGTTTGCTTTGATCAATTTTTTTTTACATTGAACATAATTTAATGAAATTGAAAAATGAAAGTATGATCTGACAAACAATTATGTTTATTTATATATCAAAACGATATATATTGGAATTTAGCACATGATCAAATTGTTTTATCTACACCAAATATGTTGCGGGTATGCAATTGTATGTGATACATGTTTCTAAAACTAAGTGAAGATAGTGGATAACATCGATTATAACGATTTAAAGCTCAAAGTTACGAAATGGAATTCGCACAAATACTATACAAAGAAGCATAGCTTATGTACAGTCAAAAACGGATGGCAATCATGATGAACAAACTAATTAAAAATAGTGGCACTTAACCGGCAACACGTTTGCAATAGTGATTTGCAAACGGTAACAATGCATTAATACCAATAAATTTTATATATCTTGAATTGAATTCTATATATTTTCTATGAATTTTATATAAATTTAGGATCTATGGGTGTGACAACCCCGCGTACTTTGGTACCTGCTATTGGCAAATCAGTTAACGTGAGATATCGTATTCCACTGGCAACGGCAGTAAGATATCACTGATATAAGGGGATAAGTGATATTTTAGGGGTGCTGGTGGATAAACTTTTTTCAATCAACGATAGCACACTTAGTCTTATAGTTATGGTATATTCTTTGGTGACGACACGCTTTTTTAGGTATTTTTAAATAAAATATGTTGGGTAGTAGGAATTACAACACAACGTGTCACAACAACACATAAGAACCTTTTAAGAACAAGGTCCCACAACAACATGCTTCTAAGGTGTTTATAGACGCAATTTTTTTATTTTTTATATTTTTTTTTAAATAATGAACGTTTTTGCTTGCTCGAAGAAACGAGTTTCCATATAACTATTATGTATGCTGGATTGAGGAAAACAATGCGTTACATGATCTTTGTATATGCTTCTAGAACTAGGAAAATTAGTAACCCAATTTTAGCTTTGTTCGTGCAAATTTGAAAAATAAAGTATTTTATTTTTATTTCCTCCTTCCTATTATGAAATATTGCCCTACGTCGTACATTATTATGTGAAAGGATTTATTATTTGGTTTTCCATTCTTTAAAAAGATCATAAAAAACCAAAAAAAATCAAATTTGCGTCCATCAACGTCTTAAAAAACATGATGGTGTAGAACCTAGGTCTTAAAAGGTTTTTAGGTGTTTTGTGACATACATTGTAATTCTAAATATGTCAAATACTTTGAAGTTGCACAAATTTTTTTGAAATGTTCGGTGAAAAAGATGACGAACAATGTCATTGAAGCCACAATTTTAAATGGAAAATTCGAACCGGAAGATGTAGTGTTGCCACGTATTCCAACAGATATGGCATTTGAACTCAAACGTTTCGTTTCCAGTGCAACTGACTTTTACAATGACCATCAACAAATCACAAGGACAGCTACAGCAAGTATGTTGACTAGATTTGGAGAATCCGTGCTTCTCACAAGGACAACTGTATGTGGCTATCGCGTTAGGAAAACCATTCCGTTAAACGGAAAAACAAAAAATAACATGCACCCACAAGTAATCGAATAAATAAATAGAATTAAAACGACATTTTGAAATTATATCCATATTAAAATAAGTTAATAAAAATAAAAATGACACAATGGAAATTGGATGTTATCATAATGAGTTTTTTCGAATTTTCTTTCTTACGACATAGTGGCAATATGCGACGAGCATAATGTTAAATAAACAAAACTTTTACACTATTTGGTGTAAAAAATAAAAGTTTGGGAAATTGTGTGAGTGATTTGAGAGATTTTTGTGTGTTTCGTGTCGGGAACAAATACAATTCATGAGCACTGTGAACATTTGTGATTCTATTTTTATTCTGTATAATGTTCTATATAGAGATGACACACCTCTACTAATTCAACAAGTCATTTAAATTTTTTTATTGCTTACTTGAAAACTTATTTGATCGCCAATTTTTCATATATCCGAACTTAGCAAGAGTGCTGATTATTTTTCATTCATATTTTCAAAAAGTACAATTAAAAATTATGCTATCATTTCTCATTACCACTTTTTTGAAATCATTGCTACTACGTCAACAAAATGTCTGCGCACAAGCTTTATTTATAAGCGTAGCAAAGCACGCCGGGTCCTGCTAGTATACCATAAAAAAGCAATTAAAAATTTAGTCTTTTAAGTCTTCATCAAGCACATACAATTCATGCAAAATGTTAAAAAGTATTTTTTAACAAACACATCCTTTTGGAATCGTTAAAACAATAAACTTTTCAAATTAGTTGAACATCTTTGATAAAAACAACTAAAACAATTGTTATTGGTACCGATAATAAAATAAATATAAAGGAATAATTTCATTAATTTAATACAGTAGTAAATATTTAATTATATGGCGTTTGGTATCAAAATATTTCAATTGATACTAAACTTCTATCCTATGAAATATTGAACCTTTACAGCCTTACTGACGACACCTTTCCACCGTTTTGCGGATGCCAGTGACTTCCATGGCTCTCAGGGATCTATTAATCTTCGATCACATGCAGCAGCAACCAATGATTACAATAATTGAAAGTTGTTCAATAATTTTATCATTTACCTTAAAGTGTATAATGCTGGAGTGCATTCTTGTTGAGTTCAATCCAACCAAAACCAAATTATGTCTACTTTCATTGCTGGAGAACATAGAGATTGTCACACCAATAATCGGTTCAAATATCCCTTTGTAGAAGAATTTCTTTTCAAAATGATTATTTTAATGTTATTTGTTAAGTGGAATTCATTGACTATATCCGTTTTTCCTGATGCATTCAAATTTTATTATTAGACATTAATCATTATCAAAAAATGTCCATCACCATGTAAAACAATTAGCCTAACTATCCTAACTAAAATATCTTCATTCTTTTCATTTGCCCAAATTCTTTGCTGTTCTAATTGACATTGTATTTTCGGCTATTAAAATAGTTTTAGTAATAGTACATTATAAACCGAGGTGATAAAGTAAATTTTCTACATTGAGGTGAATATTAATTCGCGAGAAACGAAGTTTCGAGCGAATTAAGAGCCGAAATGGAGAAAATTTGCTTCACCGAGGTTTATATACTATTTTTTTTACTACTTGATGTAAAAAATGCACTAAAACTCTTAATTATATACAAAATAAAATGTCAATTAATAAGCAAATGGTGAATAACTAAAAATTTTGATTTGGTAAAACATTGTTTATCATATCATTGGATTGCGTATTGGATATTTATTATTCAGGGCTGCTTAGTTAGAATTTTATTTTCAATGAATTTTCTTAAAACTATATAAAAATCACATATGCTTTGCATTAAAAAATATAGCTTTTATTTATTTATTTATTGAAAATCATTCAATATTGATGAACCAATTTTGAATTTTTTTAGTCTACAACTCACAACTAAGCTAAATTTCAACAGAAATGTTCAACATGAATTAAAATTTCAAATTAACTAACCTGTAGGAAGAAACTAAAAAATTTCAAAGATGAACTCAGTTTAACAAACAAACAAGAGTTATATTTTTTTTTTATTATTTACCAAGGTGCTAAAATACTTATTATTAGGTGTGGGGAATCTGAATTAGTAACCATAGCTGAGAAAAATAACTTTTGTCTTGGGTTTTTGAGTAAATAATAGAAATTTCTCATGCAAGTAGTAAAAAAAGAATATTTTACGTTTAGCATGCTAAACATGTCCAATTAATTAAAAAAAGTATAAAATTCACAGCGCAAAATAAACATCGAAATAATTCTTTATCAAAACCAAATTTACATATTTCAAGCTCAGTACCATAAATTAAATTTATCCAGTAATTTTATCAAAGTATCCATATATAATATCATTCTTACAAATGTTTTCGCTTTCCATACAAATCAAATCATCCTCAAAAATGTTATATCGATTTTTTCTTCATTCATCATCATTTGAGTATCAAAATTGAACTCTTTTGAGTCTCAAATGAAAACGGATCCTCAATTTGACGAGATAAATTTGAGAAAAAAGAGTTCACTTTATCTTTTTTTATTTTGTTTTTACTACAAAACGAACATCAATCTTTAAAAGAAACGAAAAAATGAGTGATCATCGTTTATCTGAAATTATGGTTGATCTTTGACGAATTGAGTGGAAGAAAGAAATGAAAAAAGAATTCAACAAAAAAAAAAATTTCTTCACTCAAATAAATTGTATATTCAAAATATTTTCGATTTTGCTTTTTCATGATAAATTTAAATCTTTAGAAAAATGATAATCTTCTATCTCTGCTCAAAAATGTTATATCGATTTTTTCTTCATTCATCATCATTTGAGTATCAAAATTGAACTCTTTTGAGTCTCAAATGAAAACGGATCCTCAATTTGACGAGATAAATTTGAGAAAAAAGAGTTCACTTTATCTTTTTTTATTTTGTTTTTACTACAAAACGAACATCAATCTTTAAAAGAAACGAAAAAATGAGTGATCATCGTTTATCTGAAATTATGGTTGATCTTTGACGAATTGAGTGGAAGAAAGAAATGAAAAAAGAATTCAACAAAAAAAAAAATTTCTTCACTCAAATAAATTGTATATTCAAAATATTTTCGATTTTGCTTTTTCATGATAAATTTAAATCTTTAGAAAAATGATAATCTTCTATCTCTGCTCAAAAATGTTATATCGATTTTTTCTTCATTCATCATCATTTGAGTATCAAAATTGAACTCTTTTGAGTCTCAAATGAAAACGGATCCTCAATTTGACGAGATAAATTTGAGAAAAAAGAGTTCACTTTATCTTTTTTTATTTTGTTTTTACTACAAAACGAACATCAATCTTTAAAAGAAACGAAAAAATGAGTGATCATCGTTTATCTGAAATTATGGTTGATCTTTGACGAATTGAGTGGAAGAAAGAAATGAAAAAAGAATTCAACAAAAAAAAAATTTCTTCACTCAAATAAATTGTATATTCAAAATATTTTCGATTTTGCTTTTTCATGATAAATTTAAATCTTTAGAAAAATGATAATCTGCTATCTCTGAAAAATACGTTACATTTTGATTAATTTAATTTAATTATGCTTTACTATAGACAAAAAAATTACGCTATTATACAAAGTTACTATATTAAAATAGTTACATTTTATTATAATTATTATAGTTATTATAGTTGTTATAATAGTTATTTTATTTTAAAAGTTATTTGTAGTACAAAACTGTTGGAAATCGGTGCCAAGCCCGAGACATATTAGTCGGTTTTTCGTCAATGTGGCACCGACTTCGAACAGTTTTGTACTACAAATAACTTTTAAAATAAAATAACTATTATAACAACTATAATAACTATAATAATTATAATAAAAAGTAACTATTTTAATATAGTAACTTTGTATAATAGCGTAATTTTTTTGTCTATAGTAAAGCATAATTAAATTAAATTAATCAAAATGTAACATATTTTTGTTTCTAAAAGCAACAATTGAGTTATTTTTCACTTTTTTGTGCCTCTTTTGTTTTTTCTGAAGTCGGTTCTATTTTTTTTTTTAAAAGTTTTTTTATTTTTTTATTTTTAGTGTAGTCATAAAGCAAATGTCGGCTAGAAAGCGTTCTAAAAGTAATAACTTCAAATGCTGGAAAAACTTTCATCAGTGACAATCTATTAATTATGGTTTTGCAATTTTTTGCACAAACGGCATACATGTTTTCCGTGATAGAAAATTATTTACGATAACCTTGACAAGTATAGCAATATAATACTGCCCAAAATATCCAAATCCAAACAGAATAATATGTTTTGACGAAATCAGCAAAAATGCATTAAAAATATGTTTTTTTCTAATTTTCTGAATAACGATATTTTTCACATCAAAGAAACAATTATGAGACCCTCTGGGAATGAACTCAAATAGAATAAAATTTAAATCATCTAAATCATACGAGCCGTTTTTGAGAAATCGGTGTACTACATATAAAAAAACCTACAGTGAAACACAGAACCTCCTGCTTTTTTGAAGTCGGTTAAAAAGTAACTATTTTAATATAGTAACTTTTTTAATAGCGTAATTTTTTTGTCTGTAGCAAAGCATAATTAAATTAAATTAATCAAAATGTAACGTATTTTTGTCTATAAAAGCCATAATTGAGTTATTTTTCACTTGTTTGTGCCTCTTTTGTTTTTTCTGAAGTCGGTTCTATTTCTTTTCAAAACGGTTTTTTAATTTTTTTATTTTTAGTGAAGTCATAAAGCAAATGTCGGCTAGAAAGCGTTTCAAAAGTAATAACTTCAAATACCGGAAAAACTGTCATCAGTGACAATCTATTAATTATGGTTTTATGATTTTTTGCACAAACGGCATACACATTACCCGTTATAGAAAATTATTTACGATAACCTCGACAAGTATGACAATATAATACTGCCCACAACAAACAAACAGAATAATATGTTTTGACGAAATCAACGAAAATGCATAAAAAATATGGTTTTTTCCAATTTTCTGAATAACGGTATTTTTCACATCATAAAAAAAATTATGGGACCCTCTGTGAATAAACCCAAATAGAACACAATTTAAATCATCCAAATCGAACGAGCCGTTTTTGAGAAATCGGTGTACATACATAAAAAAAACCCCTACAGTGAAACACAGAACCTCCTTCCTTTTGGAAGTCGGTTAAAAATAAAATATAGTTCAATTAATCTCAAATACTTATAGTGTATTCTTTTCGGCTGTACCGAACAAATTTCTGTACAGTTCCAACACCGAATTATTTGTTTTGTATAGAAATTCGTTCCAAAAGAATACGAAAATCGATAATTCGGTGTTGGAACTTGTTCGGTACAGCCGAAAAGAATACACTATTAAACTTTAAAATGAAAAATTCATGATATAAGGCCAAAGAAATTTTTTTTCAGGGAAATAGTTATTATCTTTATTCAACTAATGTTATATTGGATATAACACTTTATATCTTAAATAAACCTCATTCTGTTGTTAGGAAAATGTTATCGTGTAGTTGTCCCAATCACTGTGAAATTGTTTGCAAATAGTTTTCCTTTGCATGAATAATCAACTGCCAACTTCGAGATGAGGTTGTCATGAACTTCAATTTTTTTTTCAGTGTTGGAATTGTAGTGACTTTTTTATTTAATCGTTTGCTTTATGAAAATCTTCTTTAAAATTATTTCAAACTTTTAGCAAAAGATTAATAAAATTTTAGGTACAATTTTTCAATCTAGTTTTCATTAAAATATTTTGCATCTAGTTTTCTTTTCAAAATTTAAGTAATCAAAAATTTTGTTTTCATATTTTTAAGATTTCTCATATAAAGTTTACACACGAAACAAGTTTTCTTTAAGAATTTTGTATGTTAAAAATTATAATTGTTTTATTTGAACTGAAACATATTTTTTGTTTGGACGATATGATTCATATTTTCTGTTAAAAGTTATTTAAGTGTGAGACTCAAAATAGTATGAAATAATTTTTTTTAATAAGTAATGATTTATCAATAAGTTTGAGAAGCCATTTATAATTTGGGAAATAAAAAAACGTTATGTTAAAATAAAGGCTATTAAAATTATTTATTATTTGGAGAATTAGTTACATTAGTATCAAGATTGTAACTATCAGAATAAACAGAAATATTTGTGGCAAGGTACCAGGAATCAACACAAATTATACCAGAAACTAATTGTATATTAAGAATTCTTACAATAGAGTTTAAATAAGAGAATATATTATACTATAACAGAACACGCAGCAATTACATATAGCGCGAATACTTTTATAAGCTATAGAATACCTAGTGACTAAATATGTATTTAAACAACAGCACAATAAATTGCGATCTTTCAAAAATCTATATTGTTTTAATCCAGTATAAATTATAAGAAATAAAATAATTGACCTAATAGAAGCACAATCATCTTTTAGAAACGGTGTCAACTATTTTTAATGTTATGGTAAACATGAACGTCTAGATAACAGCTCTTAGTCGTAGTTTTCTTAAATAAATAAACATTTGTTTTTTTACAATTTACACTTTATTATACATACTAACGTGCATCAACATACATTAATTTAATTTTTTCTTTGCATAATTTTGTTCTGCAATATGTAAAAGAATATTACTTGTTATCGATCCAGTTTGATTCACCAATTTCTTAAATGATCCTGATTTATTTTTCATCAATAAATGGGGGTGATCAAATTCAACAACGTGTCCTGCATCTATTACTAGTACTCTATCGCTATCTATTACCGTGTGTAACCTGTGAGCTATTGTAAGTACTGTACACTCAGAAAATTTTTCTCTTATTGTCTTTTGAATTAAGTTATCTGTTTCAAGATCAATATTAGCCGTAGCTTCATCTAATATTAAAATATTATTATTACGTAAAATAGCACGGGCTAGACAAATTAATTGTCTCTGTCCCGTACTAAAGTTCGAACCTTCGTCTGAAATCCTATAATTCAATCCTTCATTAAGACTTGTAATATATTCTTTTAATTCAACTTTTTCAAGTGCACTATAAATATCTGCATCTGTTTTGTCATCAAACGGGTCTAAGTTCATTCGAATTGTTCCAGAGAAGAGAACAGGGTTTTGTGGAATGATTGCCAATTTACTACGTAAATCGTGGAGTCCTAAAACGCTAATGTCAATATCATCTATTATTATTTTTCCATTAAGTTCTGCTAAGCGAAAAATAGCTTGTATCAGCGATGATTTGCCAGCACCTGTTCGACCAACAATTCCTATTTTTTCCTAAAAAGATTTCTGTCTGTATAGACTATAAATTTAGCATAATTCTTTTGTTTACCTTTGGTTTAATCGTGAAATTCAAATTGTTTAGTACAAAAACGCCACCCGGATTGTATCGAAAAGAAAGATTTTCAAATTTAATTTCACCATGTGTCGGCCAATTTGTTAAAGGTTTCACATCTGTTTGAAGCGGAGCTTCAGTTGGTAGCTCAATAAACTCTTGAACACGTTCAACTGCGATCATAGACAATTCTAATTCAGCTGCACGTGACATTCCCCATTGGCATAATCCTAATAATCCTAACGCTGATGTAATTGCTAACCCAACACTTCCTCCTAAAAAAGTCGATCCAATATCTTCCAACAGTAAGAAACTTAACACAACAACTGATATATACAAGACACATATAACATCCAACCAAAATGCAAACGCAGTTGCTGTTGCGTAACATAAAAAACTGTTCGACGTATTTAAATCCTGAATTTTATCAAATTCATTTTGTAATATAGCTTGTGCTTTCTGTGAACGAATTGTGGTGAGTCCTTGCAACGTTGCATTTGTATGTGATAAAATTGGACTTTGAGCTTAATGAAAAAAGGAATATTTAAAGGTTAATGAGACTTAAAAATTAGAAATTATTATCACTTTTAGCTTCCAATCGTGTTACACATCGAGATGTATTCAAATATACATGTTGAATTAAATAAAAACAAGCTATCATTAATAATGCGGGAATAATTAGCCAAAAGTTCATCACAACAACTAACCCAATAATAGTTGCCATGTAAAAAACAAACTGAAATAAAAGAAATGTTATTTCAAATGTATGGATTTTAACAAAAGTTTTATTTGCTTACAATACTTGTATCAATTATTCCATTTGGGACCCCATCATCAATTTTCCCTATATCTTTTGAAAATCTATTTAAGATTCTTCCCGATTGGTTAACATTGAAGAATTGCATTGAAGCTCTTGTTATACCTTGAAACATTTGATTATGTAAATTGCCCGACGCTTTAATTGCTAAACGGAAAAACAAAAAATAGCTAACAGCTGTCAAAACAATATAAATTAGAATCAAGATAGTATAAGACACCATTAACATATTTCTTTCTGCGTGAATGTCGTCCCTTAAAAATATATGATTAGGGACAGTTTCGATTGACATGTCTGTGTTGTTTGAAACGAGCAGAACTGTTGTATTTCTTTCTATAATTGCTTCTTCCCAATTAACCCAGAAAGACACAAAATAATCTACACCACCTCTTACAAGATTTTGAAATATGAAGATTAAAATGACAAATAATACCATCCAAATATGTCTAACAGCTTTGAAATACATTTTAAAAACTTTGAATCCAACATTACCCTCTTTCATTTCTTCTTCATCTACGTCAGGAGCATCCAATTTGTTTTCAGTTTTCTTAGGGATCATTATAATTTCGTCCCTTTTATGAATTGGACTTTCAGACGCTTCCTCGTGGAATGAACTAAATACAGATTCAATTTTGGATGATTTTAGTTTATCGTAACTTCCTTGTTGAACGATTTTTCCCTGTTCCATTATTATAATATTATCACAATTATGAAGGTATTGAAGTTGATGTGTAACTAAAACAACACATTTATCACATAAAAATTTTAATATACATTCATTAAAAATATATTTTCCAACAAGAGCATCCACTGCTGATAACGGATCGTCTAATAAATAAATATCCGCTTTCTTATAAATTGTTCTCGCCAGGCTCACTCTTGCTTTTTGTCCACCACTCAAAACAACACCTTTCTCACCAGCAATTGTTGAATCTCCATAGGGCAGTAATTCAAAATCTCGATCTAAACAGCAAACTTGACAAACATTGCGATACCTTTCTTCGTTAAATTCTTCTACAAAAATTATATTTTGTCGTATTGATGCTTCAAATAACCATGGTTCTTGAGCTGCGTAGCTTATTTTGCCATTTACTTCTATCAGCCCATTATCAGCTGCTAGTTCTCCAATTATGACATTTAATAATGTGGATTTACCGCCACCTACTGCACCAACAACAGAACACAATTGGTTTGCTTTAACATTCATGGTAAATGAAAATATTCCCTGTGTTTCATTTGAATTCCATACCGCTGTCACATTTTCTAAAATTAAACCCTTTTCTTCTGTATCTAAATCCTCCTTTCTTCTTTTGAAAATTAATGTCTGAATTTCATCAGTTTCGCTCCATTTTTCGTTTTTGATCCAATTTTTGTTACCAGTAGCAATCGGAAATTCTTTTACTTCTTTTTCTTCGATTCTTAGCAAAAATGTTTGTATTCTCTTCAACGAAACCATACTTTCGGCAAATAGTGAAATTGCTTCTGGCCAAAATGTACTCATTGACATATTTAAGATTTCAAATAACGTTGAACTAACAAAAACTTTTCTAGCTGTTAGTGTATTTCCAAAGTACACATAACTTGCTAAACTTAAAAATGTTGAACACTTTGAAGAAACCATTAGCGAAAGTAAAAATGCTCTAATATTATAAGCGCCTTGAATTGCATCTAACTCCTTGTAACGAATTTTATCGATGATTTTAATAAAGGATTTTTCCCACGCATACATTTTAATCGCTTGTATACCTTGGATGATTTCATTCATAAAGCGAACCCGAACGTCAGTTCGTTCAGCAGTTTTAGATAAATAGCTAGCTTGTTTTTTGCCAGCCCATACTAAAAATAAATAAAAAATTATATTTCAGTTGTTTTATGTATATATTTACAAGTGTTTTTTTAATCATCTGAAAATTATCAACTTACCATAGCACGGAACAAACAATAGAATGAACCCAATTCCAAATAAAGCAGAAATACCGATCTCCCTGTAAACCAAATATCCTAAGACCATTGTTTCGACTGGTCCTTTCCATAGATCATGGATAAAAAATAAAATATTAAATCTACTAACATCATTAGTCATTAAATTTATCACCTGACCATTCATTCCGTCGTAAACAGACGACTTTGACATTTTTAGACACTAAGCATAAAAAATATTGATTTCAGAAAACAATCATATAAAATATAAATATGTTTGACGAATTAATACCTTTCTATAGATCATAGAACAGCATCCTAATTTTATTTTCATACACGCTTGCCTCATATAAAAAAGAAATGGATGAAATACTAAAACTGGAATACAAGAACATAAAATAATACCAAAAGCATACATATATGCTTCTGTTTTGCTTATATCGGTTTGACCAGGCAAAAAATAGGTCACCAGATTTCCTAAGCATAATGGCTGAGCTATACTAAAATGTCAAAATGTTTACAATAATGGAAATAGTAAAAGTTGTGTTTAAATCAATCTATTACTTTACCTAAGAAACGGATCTGCTAAAGCTGCAAGAAAACCAACGCCTAAGACACCAAACCAGTACATACTTACAACACATCGTACCAAGCTAGGATTTGGTTTTATTTTCTCTTTACTCCAATATTTTTCAAATTTTTCTGATACATTTTTACTTTTATGCTGTTCTAAAACTTCATATATGTCATTTTCCACTATTGTTCTAACCCATCCAATTTTAAACAGATCCTTCAGATACCTACAAAAATAGTATTTAGTTTCTCTCTTTTATTTCGTTAAGCGTTAACATACCAATACGAAAGTTTAGAAAAAATTGACGCCTTAATAATTGGATTTGGCTTAAGTTCGTGTACAAATGCTTTATGCATTTTAGTTTTGATTGAATATTCCTATACCTTCTAATAATCCTCACTAGATCAATTAAAAAACTAAATACTGACTAATAGACTCAAGTTGCTTTTTCATGCAACACATACAAAGTGACAAAGTGGCAGTTGGAATGCAGAGGAACAATTGTTAGAGAGACACCCTCTCCATGATTTTATCTAATTAAAGCCGCTTTCCAATCGAGTGAATTACTGAGTGATTAACGTAAACTGAATTTTATTCCCGAATTTGCATGTGTACCATTGGGATAATAATCAGTTCACACTGAACGTAAATTGAGCTACTACAGAATTGAATAAAGTGAAGGGAAAAATAGGTTCATCAGGTCAACATATGTATGTTTTGTTATTTACGGATTGTGGCCAAACGATAAAAATAATAAAAAATTAAATATGTACATATCTGTTTGTGTCTAAATTTTCGATTTTGGTTATGTATTTTTTAAATGTCAAACAAATTACTGTTTCTGTTGATTTGGCTCTATTTTTGATGATTTACTGAATATTAGGCCAACAATCAATTCCTTCAGCAATTCACTCGATTGGAAAGCGTTTTATGTCTAAAATATTTTCAGATTTGTGAATTAGGCCAGTAAATTTGAAAAGATAAAAAAAAAAGAAGCAATCGAGCCAGTAATTATTGAGTTTCCGTCGCACATCAGATCAGCGGATAGACAGACATTCGTGGGTTAATTTTTTTTAATAATGTGCTGTGTAGTAGGAATTACAATATGTGTCAAAATAACATATAAAACCTTTTAAGACCTAGGTTTCACAACAAAATGCGTCCTGACGTGTTGATGGACGCAATCTTTTTTATTTGTTGTAGTTATTAAAAATGAATAACAAAACAATAAGTCCTATCATATAATAAAAAATGACCTAGGCCAATATTTCATGATAGGAGGAAATGAAAATAAAATAAGAGATTAAAAGCAAATCTTTTAAAAATTTGCTAGAGGCTTGCGTTCACAGGGTTGTCATCTTTTAGAAATTTAAAAAAATTCGAGATCACCAAATTCAAACAACCCTAATGACAAATTCTATTGCTTTAATATTCCCAAATTTTTACTCTTTGATTGGGTTCCTTTTATAGATATTTATCCTTGTTTTGATATTCGTTTGTTATGCGTTAGCTCCTTTTTTTAATTCCAACTCTATACGAAAGAACATTAGTTTATTTAGCTGATTAAACATCTGTTTGTAAATTCAGTCCTCGCTGTATAATTTGTGACTACTATAATGGATTCTTATTTTTGCAGACCACTAACCTAACCTCCAAATAAACATAAAAAACTTGTCAATTTCGAAAGGCAGTTAACCTGTTATATAGTATTATATTTTATTTGTTGTGCCAAAATTAGTTACAACTATGGACAATTTCAAATGAAAATTGAGTCCGAGAATGAAAATCGACGTGAGCAGACAATATGGTCCTACCATGCAACTTTATTCTCATTGCGCAAACGTCAAAAATTAACGGAAAACGTGATATTCAAAAATGCTAAACTAATAAAACAAACTAAAGTCAAAATTGTGTACATGTATGCAAATTCGGCAAAAATGAATTACTAAACGTGAAGCATTTAAAAATGTGACCCAAAAATATAAAAAAAATAACAGACAGTAATTAATTCATCACACATTCTACTATACTTATATTCACCAATATTTTTATTAATAGCTTGGGGGCTTGTCATGTTTTACAATATTATTTGTATTTGTTTAAGAAGTTTCTACTCTTTTTCTTTCATTCTCAGTTTACGTTACTCGCTACGTCACCAATCGATTTTCTCTATTACCTTGTTTTAATAACAACTTTTCAAAAATAGTTTTAATTAAATTAATTGTTAGAAAAGAATATAGAAGAAATATATAGAAGAAATATATGCACAATACCATGTATTTATTCAAAGTTCTGTAAAAGTTCTGTTTACTTTGCAAAATACAATTTTTTTTAGAAGAGAAAACAGTCAAATTAACTTCTATAAATAAATTGTTACGTTAGACCGAATGAAGAATCACAATATTTTAGTAAAACAAATTACAAAATGTTATGTACAGATTGTGAAATTAATTCTACATACACTAAACAATAACAAGTAATTAAATATTGTTTTGTAATAAACTTTATTTTTATTTAATAGCAAGCTTTCTAGTTGCAAGTTTTTTTTTCAAATTTTAAATTCAATAAATGTTTTTTTATTCACTAATCAATTCACTAATGGATTTCTGGTATCAAACATAAATTATACATGATCCATATTCCCAGAAAGTTGTTTTGTGTTTAACGTCCAATTCTAATGAGATTTTATTCAACTATACGTTATACTATATAGAAAAATAATTTATAAATAAAATAAATATTTTCATTCATTAGTAAAATTAAAAGTGGGGAGGTACGAAAGAATGTCAGAAGTGTTTGGAGGTACGAAAGAATGTCAAAAGAATTTCAGAAGTGTTTCTTCGTCATGTTGATTTATGATGATAATCCAGAATTTCAAAATTATGAATAAAACAATAATTCTCTGGAAAAACTACTTTTACGAGTTAAACAAAGTCAGCCAATAATTATGATATGAGTATGCAGTGCACTATTAATTTGATTTAGAACAATGGTTAGTTTGTTGGTAATATGACAATATTTTATAAACTTTGTAATGCAAGAGAAAAATAACACTGAAACGACAAATGGATGACGAATCATTGATTTCACGAACAGAGGGCAAATAATTACATGTATATCAGAGCTTTCTTCCAGCATATTTTATCCAAAAAAAACTTGACCAAAATATCGATCAAAACTTGCAAAATAGGCAAGGCAAGATTGCTTCAATTTTGATTGCTTCAAGGCAAGATTGCTTCAAGATTGCTTCAAGGCAAGATTGCTTCAATTTTGGCCAGTTTTATGAAGTAATCGTGTTATTTTGACTAATTAGTAATTATGATTACATGTTTCGTACATGTTCATGTTTTAGTCTTTTCTTTCGGATTATATGTCATTCGCCAGGATTTGTAACGCATTTGAAATAATTTCTATGGACTTAAAAACGGCTATAGCTAACTAGCCTATAGGCCTGTAGGCTAACCCCTTGGTTATTTTGCAATTTTTTCGATCTTTGATTTTCCAAAAAAAATTAAGATAGATGCTAGAAAAAAGCTCTGACTATCCATGTAAACAAACCCAGTCGCAAAAAAGACTTGTATGGACAAAACTGGCCATAAATAGACAAAACTTGAGCAATGGTTATTTGGCCATGGAAAATGAGTATATGCACAAAACGCACTGGCATTTTTATACGGCTATCCGATTAAGCTTGCAAGAATCGGACTTTTACCGCAAAATATATTAAACCGGAAATTTATTTATTTTGAATAACCGGATTTATTTTGAATAATGTAAAGAAACTTTCAATTAGTTAACAGAGAAAATAATTTAGCAGTACCAAACATAAATTAACACAAATTATATAAAATAAAATACAAAAAGGCTTACATTAATTTATTTCTTGAATGTTGTCTTCTTCCCAAAACCAGTCCATGAAAAAAAGTTGATTGTAGGCTGTAATTCATTTTACTAAGCGTAATTTTATTAAAAGCACCATGAAATGATAAAAACCAAACTAGATCTGTCTATTTGAAATATATCCCTAAAAGTTTGATCGAATTAATCTACACGCCAATAAATAACCATTTGTATTTCGAAGCTCAGCAATATCATAAACTGTTTTAGTTGCTTGTTGATTGACATTAAATTTATGAATATTTGCTTTAACATGTAACGGCTTGGAATGAAGCGTCACCGTAACCATTGGGTATAAAAATTAAAAAGTGTGTTGAACGGTTTCGTTATTACTTCACCTGAATAACTATTTTCACTTTCTGTATTTGAAGTTGTGTTTTAGATTCATTTTTTTTCATTTCCATTTTATTTACTAAATGATTCATCTAACAATGATTTTTCACTAAAACTCATCACATTAAAAACAAATAAATAGAAAGACTTTGATATCACAATTAAAACATAATTTAATTTTTTTTTATAATAAAAATTTACATTTTTTCCAAAATTAAATTATAATAATATTTTTGTTTTAATCTTAATTAAATACTAATCTCGATTTAAATTTTATATACTAATCTTTTTTGATTTAAATTTAATTAAATACTAATCTTCGATTTAAATTTATAACTAATCGATTTATATATCGCTTATATACACATATTATTAGGTTTCCCGTTTCCCTCTCCTAGCAATTTTCACTAAAACAGACATCAATTCTACTTTTTTTAAATTAAACAATCATTTATGTAAAACATGTATTATTGACATTGAAATTGAGTGACGTAACTAAACCGTCAACAGTAGTACAAACAAATGTCCCTACGCTTATTATAATCGAAAAGAATAAATTAATAAATTATTAGCGAATTTCTTTGAATATGAATGCTATTATTTCAGAGTAAAAATTGAAAATAGTCCGTCGTTACAAGCTCAAACTTCGGCGCTGTACATGTTTTGGTCTCTCCTTTCAGATTATATGCCAGTGTCAAGGATTTATGACAGCTCATTTGTTTGGATTTCAAAAAGCCTAGGCTAACCCCTTGGCTATTTTGCAATTTTTTCGATCTTTGATTTTCCAAAAAATTTGAAGAAAGATGCTGGAAAAAAACTTTGACTATCCATGTAAACAAACCCAGACGAAAAAAACGGCTTGTATGCATAAAACTGGCCATAAATCGACAAAACTTGACTAATGGACATTTGCCCATGAAAAATGAGTATATCCACAAAACGTAGTGGCATTTTTATACGGCTATCTTATTAAGCTCAAACTTCGGCGCTGTACGTGTTTTGGTCCTTCTTTTCAGATTATATGCCAGTTGCAAGGATTTGTGACAGATCATTTGTTTGGATTTCAAAAAGCCTACAGTCTTACCGCGAACATAAGAACCGGTTCTTATATTCGATTTTGAAAGAAAAATTCCTTTTTGAAAGTTCTATTGTTTTTTTTTTGAATAAAAGAGTTTTCAAATAGAAGGACCAGTCCTTAAATTTTAAAAATAATTTAAGCAATTTTAACGTTAATGAATAATACAAGAACATAATGGCCATAACTTATATTATATACAATTTAAATTTTAAACATATTAAAATAAAATGGTATTTCGAAATTAATAATTACTAAATTTGTATAAAAAGAAATATATGTATATAGCGTTTTCGATTCTACAAAAAAATGTGACTTTTTTGCACTTTTTTTCAGGTCACATTATTTCTGTTCGATTCTCGAAAAAATGTTGACCTGAAAAAATTTGCGTTTTCTTTTCTCGATTTGGATGCAAGTTTCAAGCTTTTTGAGGGCAATATTTTTGCATTTTTTGACTTTTTCTCAGGAGACGGTGCAAAAATGTTGCCTTGTATAGTATACAATACTATACTTTGTATAGCATACAAAATAAGAAAAAACATATTTTTAATGATGTAATTTTTTTAAATAAAAATATTTAAATAGTTTAAAAATAATAATATACATTAAAAATTGAATTCCTTTATTTTGTTAAACAAATTTGACAGATCTAAAAAATGTGACTTTTTTCTATTCGATTCTCAAGTATTTTAAGGGCAAAACTGAAAAAATAAATGCAAAACTACAAAAAAATGCAAAACTGAAAGAGTTTTGCCCGCTCTGTTGTCAAAACTTAAATCAAGAAACAGAAACACTAATAGTTTTACTAGCTAGAGATGGCAGTGATAAAGTTTGCATAAAAATTTCAAATAAAAGAACTGGTCCTTCTAATTGAAGGTGTGCACCGGCTATTCTTTTATTCGTTTAAAAAAACCAGATCTTATGTTCGCGGTAAGACGGTAGGCTAACCTCTTGGCTATTTTGCAATTTTTTCGATCTTTGATTTTCCAAAAAATTTTAAGAAAGATGCTGGAAAAAAGCTCTGACTATGCATGTAAACAAACCTAGTCGAAAAAAACGACTTATATGCATAAAACTGGCCATAAATCGACAAAACTTGACCGCCTATTGCCCATGAAAAATGAGTACATCCACAAAACGTACTGGCATTTTTATACGGCTATCCGATTAAGCTCAAATTTCGGCGCTGTTCATGTTTAGATCCCTCCTTTCAGATTATATGCCAGTTGCAAGGATTTGTGACAGCCCATTTGTTTGGACTTCAAAAAGCATAGGCTAACCCCTAGGCTATTTTGCAATTTTTTGGATCTTTGGTTTTCCAAAAAAGTCGAAGAAATATGCTGAAAAAAAAGCCCAGACTATCCATGTAAACAAACCCAGTCGAAATTTGCCCATGAAAACTGAGTATATATCCACAAACCGTACTGGGATTTTTATACGGCTATCCGAATAAGCTCAAACTTCGGCGCTGTACATGTTTAGGTCTCTCCTTTCAGATTATATGCCAGTTGCAAGGATTTGTGACAGCTCATTTGTTTGGATTTCAAAAAGCCTAGGCTAACTCCTTAGCTATTTTGCAATTTTTTCGATCTTTGATTTTCCAAAAAAGTTGAAGAAAAATGCTGGAAAAAAGCTCTGACTATGCATGTAAACAAACCCTGTCGAAAAAAACGACTTGTATGCATAAAACTGGCCATAAATCGACAAAACTTGAGCAATGGACAATTGCCCATGAAAAATAAGTATATCCACAAAAAGAACTGGCATTTTTATACCGCAGCTATCCGATTAAGCTCAAACTTCGGCGCTGTACATGTTTAGGTATCTCCTTTCAGATTTTATGCCAGTTGCAAAGATTTGTGGTAACTCATTTTTTGGGATTTAAAAAAGCCTAGGTAACAGTAAAAGCCTGACTAGCCATTTAAACAAAGGTTTCGGTTTCATATGTATTTCAAACTATACCCTTCATTGGTTGATTAATAAAAACCAGTTGCCTAAAATTGGCTTGGTAGTTTCTTGTGTACCAACACCAAGACAAATTTATAAAAACGCGCTCCGACTGGCGTTGAGATTGATCTCAAAATAAAAATTACTTTATTTCACTTTTTAGTCCAAATAAATTGGAATCTAAAGAAGGGCAGTCAACCATTTAGCGTCAGATAATTTTCCACAAAAATCCTACATGAAAAATGTTACACAAAACAGAGTTAATTTGGTAAATTGGTACATAATTTATAAAATGTGGAAATTTTTGGTGGCGAATTTCTTCGATGAAAGTGATGCCGATTCATTTTCTTTATTTTCTAAAATAATGCAATTTTCTTGATTTCGGATATCGTAACACAGTGGGGTAATGTAACGATGTCATAATTGTTGACTAAATGCGTGGAAATCGGTTTTTGCATCACAAGCAGTGTTGCAAAACGTTACTCGTAACGTAACGTAAAATCAAAATAACGAAATTAAGTAGCGTTATTAATAATAATTACTTTTGTAACGTTATAAAAATTCATTTGTGTGACAATAAAGTAAAACGTAACAATAACGTAAATATTTTATTACGTTTTTTGAATGATTTTGCAAATATCGGTTACATAAAATTCGACTTATCTGCTCTTTTTCGATATATGTGCACAGTTTAACTAAAGATTTCGGTAGTTCTAAAATTTTTTGATATTTATGACAAAATAATGAGCATTTTGTAAATTTTTGGTTTGAACTCACTCTGGCACTGATGAGGTCAGGAGTTCGAATTTCAACCGAAACACGTAAAAAAGAAAAACAGAGTTTCTTTGGGATTTTTTGTACTAAGTTTCTAGATATTACGATGTGTGAATTCATAGGATGAGAGAATATTTAGTCAACATCTAAGTCAACATTATAATCAACATCCTAAGTCACGAGTGTAAAGTCATTATTGATTGTTGTCAATCAATGCGAAACTTAATATCTGACGTAAGGGTGATGAAAAGGTAATTAAATTAAAGGTAATTAAACTGTAATTAAATCCATTGGTATGCCCTATGAAAAAGTAAAACCTATTGATAGACATGGGGTGGTATACTCTTTTAATTGCAATGATTGCCACGGTATATACTTTGGACAGACTGGCCAAAAACTTGCTTCTAGAATAAAGCAACATATTGGTGATATTAACGCATCAAAAAGCAAATTCAACAACACTGCCGCTTTCGAACACGTCAAACAGACAGGACACTCGTTTAACTATGAAAACACAAAAATAATCACCATAGAAGAGTCATGGGCAAAATGGCTAACACAGGAATCAATAGAAATTTATAAAAACAGACGGAATTCAATAAACCTAAGATCAGACCTCGATCGATTAAACCCAACATACACACAAATTCTGAAATATCCTCACTAAATTTCACCACTAAAATACATCGAAATAAAGGTTTGAGTCTCAATTTAAAGCTTATATTTTCAAGTAGAATCAATTAGGTTAATTATATGTAAACAGTAATTAGTTTAATGCTGTATAATATTTACATTTGATTTAGTTTTATTTTTGTTTTTAGTATAGATAATTGGGAGTACCTAAACATAAATGTCACTAAATTATTAACTTTTAATCATTTGAACAAATCATTTTTAATCATTTTACAAGAAAAAAGTTTTTAACTAATTTATTTTAATTATACATTTTTATTCATTTTTATACATGATCGTTAAGTAATAGTACTAGTCTTGTTTTAATTTATTAATTTTTTAGTTTGTGTAGTAAATTAGTGTTCAACAGTTCTTTCTATGTATAGGTACAAAAATACCATGTAAAGAAAACATCTAATATATCTTAATTCTTAAGTATGTATTATTTTGATAAAATTGACAACCTAAGTTTAAATTAGTTTAGTAATAATATACTCATATTATAGGTTTTGTGTAGTTGCACTGATGAGGGGATCATATCAATCCCGAAATATTTGCATGAAATAAAGAATAAAGAAATTTTTGGTCTATCACTTGGCAGTGGTTTTCTTAATATATATAAAAAAAACAGAGAGTGTGCTTAAGACCGCACGGCAGAAGTAAAAACTTCATTGGCAATCGCAATCAATTGATATGGTAATAGTAGTATTTGGATCGTATTAGTAGAATAAATGAGAAACAAGTCAGAACCATAAACCGCTAACTACACACACTAACCTCACAATGTAAACCAAATAATTGTCAAAATAGCACTCATATGCCAATAGCAGGTACTAAAGTACGCGTGGTTGTCACACCCATAGATCAACAAGTTTAAATTTTACAAATCTTTCTGCGGAAAGCTAATCTAATTCATTGGTATTAATGCGCATTGTTGCCGTTTGCAAATCACTATCGGCTAAGTGCCACCATTTTTAATTATTTTATTTATCATGATTGCCATCCATTGTTTAATCATACATAAGCATGCTTCTTTGTATAGAATTTATGCGATTTCCGTCTCGTAATTTTGTGAGCTTGTAATCGATATAATCGATTTTATCAAGTATCAAGCTACAAGTATTAAGTCTTCACTTAATTTTAGAAACATGTATTACATACAATTCTAAACCGACAACATATTTAGTGAAGATGGTAAAATTCCAATACATATAGACTAACAGCCCGCGACGGCCAGACCTTCGTTATTTTATTAAAGCTGAAAGTTTCTCTGCGCATACCCTCTACTCAGGTAGGAACGATAAGCGACATATGAAGTTTGGATCATGGTGGCTTTGGCAGGAAGCAGGTAACAAAGGGGCCTCCAAAGTTTCGTGAAAGTATAAAAGGTAATTTTTTTATATATTTTTCGGGATAGTATTAGAAGTCACGTCACCCATTGCCAGAAAATTACTATCGTGGTAACCCCCTGCCAGACACTCTTAAACTTTATCAATTTGTTAAAGTTTAAGGGTGTCTGGCAGGTGGTTACCACGATAGTAAGTGTCTGGCAATGGGTGACGTGACTTCTAATACTATCCCGAAGAATATATAAAAAAATTACCTTTTATACTTTCATGAAACTTTGGAGGCCCCTTTGTTACCTGCTCCCTGCCAAAGCCACCATGATCCAAACTTCATATGTCACTAATTGTTCCTACCTGAGTAGGGGGTATGCGAAGAAAAACTTTCAGCTTTTATAAAATAACGAAGGTCTGGCCGTCGCGAGCTCTTAGTCTAATATAATTTTGATATACAAATGTAATTGTTTCAGCCTTCAGGTTATACTATCTTTCTTACTTTTTTTTATATTTTTTTATGTTCAACAAAAAACATTGATCTAAGCAAACTACCGTTTAAAACGATAGTTAAATAAAAAGCAAAAATTAAACGTACACAACAACTTCATAATTGTCATGATGATTAATGTATTAATGCATAAAGGATAAACAGCCATACATACTTTCAATTTTATATACATATATTCAATATTTATTTAGCATGATGACTCAAATGCAAATTGCAAAAGACAGTAGCAATATAACTTTAAAAAACTGCGTTATAGATCAATTTTTAAAAATTCGTATAAAGAAATTTTTATTATTTTTATGAATTCATAAATAAATAAAAATAATTTTAATGGTATTTAATAAAATTTAAAAAAAAAAATAAAAAAATATGTACCATACCCTTTATTTAATCAAATTATTAACCTATCTCCCAAAATCTTTTCAAGTTGAGATATTTAAGTGCATCAGGTTATTTCGGAATCACGACATGCATAGGTCACAGAGTACGTATCATTATTCAAATTTCTAAGGCAATAAAGACAAACATGCCATAAGATTGAGGGATACACTACGCTTATCTGGGACAAGTATTTGAGTAGCTTCTGAGAACATTCAAGAAATCTTGAGAATCTTAAACGAGATTCTTAATAATCGTCACAAAATCTTGAGAATCTGTCCGAATATCTTGAGAATTTTCAAAGAATCTTGAGAATATTTGGACGTATATAGTGTTTTCAGATAATCTAGAGAATGATGGGAATCTAAAAATTTCTAGAGAACCTTAGAAATCTTTGAAGAACCTTTAAATAATCTAATAATCTAAAAATATTTAGAACACCTGTTTTCTTTGTGATTTTCTACTCCTTTTATTTTAAACCACAAAATAAACGAATGATCGTATGATGTAAATTATCAATAAATTTTACCAACATACGAGGATACTATGTTAATCTTCATTCAGTCCATCTTTATCTTGAGAGATCAAAACCGGATATTCTATTCTTAACTGAAACGATATTAGTGACCGAGCTGTTACTCTTGATCGTAATAAATATCTTTGTCGTCATTATGATCTAGATTCCTCTTTTTATTTTAAGCATGTGTTTGTGTGTATATTAGAAACACTATTCCATATGCAAGAATTAAAAATTTTGAATTAAATTTAAAATACCACAACATGGTTTCCCTTAAGATTTGTTGCTCAAATCAAACGTTGTTTGCTTTTGGTCTATATCGCTCCCCTAATTCACCTGAGAACATCGACCTTTTTCATGACCTATCTGAAAAAATCGATAGGTTGACTGAGTATCCTAATGACATGTTTATAGTTCTTGATGATTTTAACATCCACAATGAAGAATGGCTCACGCACAGTTCCACTACTGATGAGGTAGGTAAACAGGCTGAGCTATTTTCTCTTTACCATAATTACACATAGATCAGCCTACCAGAGTTCCTGACATTCCTGTACAAAATATTAACTTACTTCACTTGTTTTTAACAAATGATCCTTACCTGGTACAATTTATAGTATCAGAACCTTTAGGTGGTTCAGATCATAATTTAATTGGAGCGAAGCGAGCGTAGCTCCATTCTTCCCCGATTCGGATTTTCGTTTGAGGACATACTCCTCCCAAACTATTAAAGATATCAAAATGAAATTGCATGTAAGACGACATCTAGCCATAGATGGTTTACAAAAAAAAATATTGAAAATTAGACATATCACGGAGGAATAATCACCGAAAAACGGTTCCCATAGACTTTCAATGGGAAAATTATCATCTTTTCACAATACTTAAACAAATTATTAAATTTTTTTTTGTTTTGTTTGTTTGTTTTTTTTTATTTTTTTTTTTTATTTTTTTTTTTATTTTTTTTTTTTATTTTTTTTTTTTTTTTTATTTTTTTTTTAAAACCAGTGATATTGAAAGTCTGAAAATAAAAGTTTGTTATTAGTTGATTTAAAAAAAATTTAATAACACACTTTTACCTACATTGAACAAGTTTGATCATGTTTCCAACCTGGACGAGTTTTTATTTGGTTCGTTCACCTTTTTTTCTTTGTCGTTTTGTTAAAGTACTTTTTATAGACAAAATTCACGATACGATCGTTGTAGTCAGACATATCGGTTTCAAATCCGTTTGAAAAATTTTTCATTGATTTTCAACTAAATCTATGCCGGAGGTAGATGCAGCAATATTTACCACATTAAACTGTAGCGATTTTCTAGTTCTTTTGGATTGTAGCATATCTTCGAACATATCTTCGGACATATCTTTTGGATTGAACATAGCTTCGCTCCTTTTTATCAATTGCATTCTGCATTGGTCACCTAGTCTCTACACAGCTAAATTTACAAATTCCAAAACAATTTAAAGCCAATCCTCGTCTTGTTTGGGACTATAAAGCTGCGAATTGGCAGGGTCTTAGAGATTTTTTTAAGCGATTTTTCTGGAGACGTAATTTTCTTACCGGCCAAGACCCTAACATTGCTGCGTTAAATTTTTCGGAGGCTATTCTTGAGGGTATGCGGAAATTTATTCCCAATAGAATAACCGTTCCTAAGACTGATTTATGGTTTTCAAAATATGCAAAATGGCAATTACAATTAAGAAAATGGCGTTTCAAAAGTTTATTCAAAACAAAACTGATGAAAACCTTAGACACCCAGATAAGCAGAGAGGATTGTTTTGACATTGAGCCAAGCTTGTTTTAAGGTCGAACAATGTTGGGACAAGCTTTAAAATAAACTTGGTTGAATGTTGTTTTAACCTTAAATGATAACCACGTACCCTTATTATTTTTAGACATTGGAACAACATTTAAATACAATGCTGGCGCAATACTACCCAGGTAAGGACAAAGGATTGTTTTTACATTGAGCCAAGCTTGTTTTAAGGTTGAACAACGTTGAGACAAGCTTTAAAATAAAATTGATTGAATGTTGTTTTAACCTTATATGATAACCACGTACCATTATTATTTGTACACATTGGATCAATATTTAAATACAATGCTGGACCAATTCTAAAACAAATAAATCGAGTTCATAGCTTTTTAATTTTTTTTGCAATGTATAATTCATTATATGTGTTGTTATGGTTTTCCGTATTATTCACTGTTTGTGTGCTTTTGTTACTTTTGAATTAAAATGCAATATTTAAAAATATACTTTTTTAATATGTTTATTTTTAATTTTAAATTTTATTAATAATCATATAAATTTCCTTATAGTAACAATTTGAATTTGATTTTTTATTTTAATGAATATCGATTTCGACTTACGTCATCCTCAGTTCTTAAATTATTATTACAATCTTTGCTTAAACTAATGTCTTATGTATCCTATTTCAACTGCTATTTTTTATTATTATGTCATATATTTTATTAGTTTTGGTGTTGCTTTCATCATTTAAAATGTTGTTATTGTTTTTATGTTTATATATTTCTATTTCTTCCTATCTATCTAGATGTTGTCCTTTTCTATTTTATGTAATATTGTTAAATTTGTGTTGATATTGGTATATTTGTGTTTTTCTATTTTTAAATGTTGGGCATATCTGGATTTTGGATCACTTTTATTAATTTCACTGGTGTGTTCAATAAATCTTTTTGTGAAGGACCGCCCCGTTTGACTTATATAAAATTTACTGCAGTCATCACAGGCAATTTTGTAAACACCTGTGTCTAAGGTTTGGGTTTTTTGGTTTATTGGTAATTTTCTATTTTATTTTTGTTTTTTGTAAGCTGCAATATATCCATATATTTTTAAAGTTTTTTGCATTATTTTGAAGGTTGTTTTATTATATGTTAGGCCTATGTATTTTTTGCCTGCTAAGTTTTCTTTATTCCTCAGTGTTGTTAGGGTTTGCAAATTTTTCTTGTTTTTATGTTTTCTATTTAATGTGTCAATTATTTCGTTTTTATATCCGTTTTACTGGCTATGTATTTTATATTATTCAATTCGTCTTGATAACTTTCTGCATTCATTGGTATATTGTTCAATCTATTGATCATGTGGTTGTATGCAGCTAGTTTAGGTTGGAATGGATGATGTGATTTAATATTTATTGTTTGATCCGTTTGGGTTGGTTTTCGGATGAAATAATAAATGGAATCAGTAAAAAATGATATAGAAAGCACGATAAAAAAGAAAAGTGAAATAAAAAATTGAAATTAAAAAAGTTAAAAGAATCAAAGCTAATAGAAATGGGAACTCATCATATTAACATAATAAATCAATACAGACCGCCACAATATTGCAGCTTACAAAAAACAAAAATAAAATAGAAAATTACCTAAAAACCAAAAAAACCCAAACCTTAGACACAGGTGTTTATAAAATTGCCTGTGATGACTGTAGTAAATTTTATATAGGTCAAACGGGCGGTCCTTCACAAAAAGATTTATTGAACACACCAGTGAAATTAATAAAAGTGATCCAAAATTCAGATATGCCCAACATTTAAAAATAGAAAAACACACATATATCAATATCAACACAAATTTAACAATATTACATAAAAAAGAAAAGGACAACATCTAGATACTAGGTCATTCAATAAGTCCGTAGGATGACACATAGATGGCGTTACTAGAATTTTTTCCATATGATTTTTATTTAGTACTAACCTTCAAACGATACGTGTATAAATTTGACAGCAATCTGACTATTTATTCGTGAGTTATAGCATTTTGTGTGAAGCAACTTTTGTTTTTGAAAAAAAATGGAAAAAAGTGAATTTCGAATTTTAATAAAGCATTGCTTTTTGATGAAAAAAAAATACAGTGGAAACCAAACAATGGCTTGACAAACATTATCCAAACTCTGCTCCATCGAGACAAATGGTAGAGAAGTGGATGGCTGAATTTAAATGTGGTCGTACCAGCACAAAAGATGCAGAGCGCAGTGGACGCCCAAATGAGGCTGTTATTCCAGAAAACATAAAAAAAATCCACAAATTGGTTATGAACGATCGCAAATTGAAGGTGCACGAAATAGTTGACATTGTAAAGGTAGCAGATGGTAGTGTTTTTACCATTTTACATGAACATTTGGGTATGCGAAAGCTCTGTGCAAATTGGGTGCCGCGTGAGCTCACAGTCGACCAAAAACAACAACGAATCGATGCTTCGGAGGAGTCTTTGGCACTGTTAAACCGCAATAAAAGGGAATTCTATCGTAGATATGTGACAATGGATGAGACATGGCTTCACAATTACACACCAGAATCCAAAAGACAGTCAGCTGTGTGGACAGCAGTCGACGAACCGAATCCAAAGCGAGCAAAGACGCAACAGTCGGCCGGTAAGGTGATGGCGTCTGTATTTTGGGAAACGAACGGAATAATATTCATCGACTATCTCCAAAAAGGAACCACCATCAACAGCGAGTATTACTGTGAACTTTTGAATCGATTGAAGGCTGAAATCGCAAAGAAACGGCCACATTTGCAAAAGAAAAAAGTGTTGTTTCACCAAGATAATGCACCGTGTCACAGATCGATGAAAACGATGGCAAAATTGAATGAATTGGGCTTTGAATTGCTTACCCACCCACCATGTTCTCCAGATTTAGCCCCCAGCGACTTTTTCCTGTTTTCAGATCTCAAGAGAATGCTTGCTGGAAAGAAATTTAAGTCCAATGATGAAGTAATCGCTGAAACTGAGGCCTATTTTGACGAGAAAGAGAAATCGTACTATAAAAGTGGTATAGAAAAGTTGGAAAATCGCTATACTCGTTGTATCGCCCTCGAAGGCAACTATGTTGAATAAAAAAATCGAGTTTTGTCAAAATGTTGTTTTTTTCTTACTTATCCTACGGACTTATTGAACGACCTGTTAGATAGGAAGAAATAGAAATATATAAACATAAAAACAATAACAACATTTTAAATGATGAAAGCAACACCAAAACTAATAAAATATATGACATAATAATAAAAAATAGCAGTTGAAATAGTATATATATAAGACATTAGTTTAAGCAAAGATTGTAATAATAATTTAAGAACTGAGGATGACGTAAGTCGAAATCGATATTCATTAAAATAAAAAATCAAATTCAAATTGTTACTATAAGGAAATTTATATGATTATTAATAAAATTTAAAATTAAAAATAAACATATTAAAAAAGTATATTTTTAAATATTGCATTTTAATTCAAAAGTAACAAAAGCACACAAACAGTGAATAAAATAGTGAATAGTATCTTGTATTCGCTTAGGATTCTTCACTCGGATGATTCCCTTCGGATGATTCCCTTCGGATGATTCTTCACTCGGATGATTCCCTCCACTCGCTACGCTCGTTCCGGGAAACTTCATCCTCGTGAAGAATTGCCTTCATTCTAAGCTCATACAAGAATCTACTATTATATTCTTTTTACGCTACAAAATTCTATATTATTATTCTATGTGGTCTAGAAAGTCCCTAAAATCATTAAATAACACATCTTTAAAGATTTATTGTTTTTTGCATTTTGGGTCTAGTAGGCTTATAACTAAAGTAAAGACGGTTTTGTTATAAACAAAATCAAATTTAGAAATTTTATTATGTCTAAAATAAAAACAACAGTTTTGATTTAGTTTTTGTATGTGGATGACGTTACGTAAATTCCTGATATATTTTAAAACAACGTAAATTATTTTATGTAAATAAATATTTTTTTACCGTTTTTCTTAAATAAAAGGTGAAATAATTTTTTTTTAAATATCTTAACACCAACTGTTTGTTATCATACTATTTAAAAAGAATATATGAATATTATATAGTTAACTATTATTATTTTTACATTTTTAATGCAAATTATCCCTAAATAATTCTAAAATTAATCAACGTCGTCTTCCCAAGAGAGACAAATTAACACTAACAAAATTATTTCATTCAATCAATTGATTCTCTTAACGGGTGTTCTAGGATGGCTTATTCTAGATAAGAAAATAGATGGCCTTTAAAAAATTGCTTTCATCCCTAGGTACGAAAGTAATTTGTATAGGTTTTTTTTACCACTGGTGACTAAAAAGAAATTTTCGATGCAATGAACAAATATCGAAAGTAGATTTTTTAAGTTGGGCAGTAGAAAAAATATGTTTAGGGCAAAAAAAATCACTTTTTTTGACCAAATAAAACACGTAATGTAAAAAAAAATTGATCTCAGAGTAAAAAGACGCGTGTTAAAGCAATTTTTTTGGCAAAAAGAATTCTACATAAGATAATTTACTGCAATAATTTGAATTGAAAACATAATTATTGTAGTCTTCAATTATTGTTATATTTTTCGTCTTCACGCATCAATTAATTGTAGTGTAGGATAATGGCAGTCAATTAATTGCTACGTCAAGAGTCAAGCCAGAGTATTAGAATCTAAATTACGATATATCATCATGGAAGCCAGTTTATTATTAATTTATTCAGAAAATCGTAAAATCAACATATTTGTTTTCATCTCTTAGAGAAAAAATACTACATTTACACTTTAGAGGGTGTTAACTATCCATTTAAATTATCTTTCATTACATTACATTTCAAGAAAACTACATAGTTTTTACGTAACAAAACAAAAATAATTTTTTACATTAAATCAACAAAATTTATCAATGAATATTATCGATGTGATTTTTTTGCTCGCCAATCTAAAAATTCATCAAAGTTATCATCACTGTTATCATTTTCTTCTTCATCATCATTGTGTTTTTCGTTTTGCTCAATTTCCATTGATTTATGTTTTGATTTTTCCATAATATTTACTTCTTGCTTTTTCTTTTCCAAATTTAGCACTCTAAAATAAAATTCAACTAGGTTTTAATTTTTCTGTTTGTTCAAACTCAACATATTGAATAAATTTAACGGATAAAATAACGTCAATTTCTTGTTAACTAATTACTAAGAGTATTCTTCTATCAGTTAAATTTATTATTATTTAATATATATATGATTCAAGTATACATGAACATACACACCTCGACCAATTCCTCATTTGCTCATCAATCTCGTCAATTTCTCTTTCGGTGGTTGCTTCTTCTTGATCTTCAGCTATAATAGCATTTGAAACACTTGCTTCTTCTTTCATTTCTTTTTTAAATTTCTCCCATTCTTCTTCGATAGGATCTTTATATTCCAAGTTTCGTACTTTAGCATCCATTTTTGGGTCATCAAAGAATCCTTCTGGCAGATCATCTTTATTTTCAGTGTCCATTTGTTCTTGATGATTTTCATTTTTCAGTTCCTTTAAGTTTACATATTCGAAAGGTTTTGTGGATCCTGATAATTTGTTTTGATCGAAAAAATCATATGGTAAACCTTTTTTAGACGATTCTGGCGATTCTTCGATTTTACTGAAAGAATTTTTTAATATACTTTTTATTTTTTTAGATGGTGTTGTTTCCGTTATAGTTGGCGGTGTTGGTGGTCTCTTTGTTGGTACTTTTGTAAAGTTTTGAGTTTTTTCTTTAAGTTTTTTCGCTAGAGCAATATTTTCTTTGTGTTGTTTTGCATTGACGTGAACTTTCCAAACATCGTGGGAACGGACAATTGATTTGCATAGTATACATGTAAGCTGTCCAGCCTCATCATATGTATAAAACAAAATTTTACATTAAGGAAAATGTTTTATAATTTTCTGAAATAGGCATATTACTTGAACTTAGGAGCAAGCTGATTTTTTTTTATTATTTTTAGGGTAAATTAAGAAAATTTAGTAGTTTTGATTTGTTTATCTTATAATTTGTTTATCTTATAAGCACTTATGATTTGTTTATCTTATAAGCACATAGGAAATAAAGAAAAAATTAAAAAACAGAAAAAATTCTTGTCAAAACAGTGTAATTTTGTATGGATTTTGCTTTTTTCAAAGGCCTGTATCTTGGACCCCGGGGCTGATATACAACTCGTTTACGTTTTATTCAGTGAGTGATTCTATATCAAATAAAAAAAGTCTTGGCGTCTAGGTAGTTCTATATCAGCCCCGGGGTCCAAGATACAGGCCTTTGAAAGAAGTAAAATCCATACAAATTTACACTGTTCTGACAAGAAGTTTTTGTTTTTTAATTTTTTCTTTATTTCCTATGTGCTTATAAGATAAACAGATCAAAACTGCCTTTTACCAAATTTTCTTAATTTACCCCAAAAATAATTTTAAAAATCCGCTTGCGCCTAAGTTGCGCCAACCTGTAAAACAAAAGATTAATTTTTAAAAGGATATTTTGCAAGAGGTGAATCTATTTTCGTTTGTTTTGCTTGAATTTTTGACTTTTGATCATTCATTAACTTTCGTATATCATTTTGTGAATATTTCCTTTTTGCTATTTTGAAAGCTGCTGACATTATAATTGACTATTTTTTATTTTTTAGATAATTTTACTGTAGTAACACTAATTTAACAAAAAACCATTAATTTAAAACAAGTTTGTTTTTAAACTAAATCGTTATGTCAAAATTGACAGTTTGCGGCCAAATCGAATATACATTCGAACACACAAATGTATAACTATTTTAATTATGTAGTGTCTATTTAAACGACCCACATATGCATGACGGTATAACGCAATAAATTATTGGTATAAAATCATTATTGTAGTATCAGTGTATATATTGCAAATCCCAGTAAAAGTGTTATACCAGATTTACTAGTAACTTACTATTAACGCGTTATAGTAACAAGACCAAGACAAACCCAAGACTGCGCGAACAAAATGTCCCACCTCGTCTCGTTACATGTATAGGGTTTGTCTGGTAAGACGTGTCTTTAGTTTGTCTGGTCATGTAACGTCCGCTATATTCGCCTAAACAACAATAAAACCAATTCATCTCCTTTTTCTAATAAAATTTACTTCATTAGTTTCAGTTCACTTTTACATTAATAATAATTTTAAAATTTTCTAATACTTAGTTAAATTTCGAATATACTATAAAAAACAAACGAACGTACTCAATGTTATTTCCAATTCTAACAAACAGATGTCGTTGCTAATTTTTGTTGAATCTTTGGATTTACACGTTTTGATTTTTTTTGATTGGAAAATGAAAATCAAAAGATCACTCTTCTCATGGATGTCGAAATTGTCGGAAATTTTGCATTCATGCTTTTTTCCTTAAAATTAAGTGTAAAATTAAGTAGTTCAAATTTTAATTAAATTCAATTTTTCAATTAGTGCAATTAGTTTCAATTCATTTTAAATGTCTCTGTCCCATTAGTAAAAATTTAAAAATAATTTAATTGTTTTGTGTGTTGTGCAAAAAATATAACCAAAAAAATTCATTCCATATTTGTGTTTCAACCAAATATTATTAGAGTTGATTTTAGAAGAAATCACATTTTGGTTCGATTTTTCCATCATTCATTCTGATTTGGATTAAAGGAAAAAACAATACAGTTTTTTTTGATATAGTTTTTTTTAATTGTTAACATTATGCGGTGTATCATAATTGTGCGATATTGATATCAATAGAGTTTTAATTAAAAAAAAAAATTGAAAGAGTTAATTTCAAGATATACATAAAATACCTCGTAAGATATCAATCAATGTAATATCAAAATGTATTTAAAGTTACTGTATCTATTTTAAACGTATCAAATTAAGTTTCATACGCAGTGGATTTTAGCTACAAATTTCATCCAATTTTTCATACTCCATGTTATAAATTTATATAAACCAGAAATTTTTAAATAATTCGTCTTGATTTATAAGATCATTAGTAAAGAAAATAATTAATTATTATTAATTAAATAGTATAATAAATGTTGGTTCGTAAAGCAACTTATAATTTTTATTTGAATTACAAACAAATTGGAATATTCACGCCGCAATGGGGCACAAAAAATACGAATAATAGTTTTATGTGCCAGAAACCTCGCTCGAAAGGATCTATTTCATGCTGCTGAGTTTTTGAAAATTAAACTTTGAAAATTAAAAACAACGCTGGAAGTGAATCACCAATCAACAGTTGTAATTTAAGGTATTTTTAGATTATAGATATATTAATTTTTGTTTAATTATTCTTTTTTCCCCTTTGGGATGTTAGGATAAATTTAGAAAAAACGTATGAGATTCCCAAATTTAAGATTCGTTAAGGGGAAATTGCATCCCGGGCAGATTTTATTAATTTATATAGTAGTAACAAAGGTCCAATTATTACAGTCAGACATGTCTTTAGTTTGTCTTGGTAAACCTAAATCGTGTATCCACCTTGGTATAGAATTTGGAATTTTTGTAAATAAAATACATTTTAATAATTTGGTTTAAGTTGTTTATTATCTGTAATAAAATAAATAAATATAAAAATATTTCTTAAATAAATATTTAAAATAATACTATATATACAGTTATTAATTATCATATATCAATCTGAAAAAATAAAATGGGGTTAAGCTAAAAGAATAACATATATAATGTTTTAAAATTTGAGTATTTACTTATATAATAAATATAGGTACTTACGTTTACAATTCCCTTAATTATATTTAAAAAATTTAAATATGATTAATAACTTTAATTATAAATTCACTTTATTAAAATTAAATGGTCGACATATATACATAAAACGTAAAAACACAATTGTAAATTGTTCTCATATAATAGTTTCGATCTTTTTCGTATGTGCGTATAAGCAGTGGCACTATAAGAGATATATGCCTTTCTCATTTCCACTAACGCACTCTTATGAATGATAATAAACTAAAGACGTGTTATACTAGTAACAAAAAGTTTAGTGGGATACTCATCAAACAATTTTGCGTACGTACCCAGAAGTCTTATGATCGTACGATCTTTGCACGGAATTCCATACCGTCTTTTCATATATGAATGAGAATGTATATGTGTTACGAATTAAAATCAAAGTTTATCTCAAACTATACCATTGGAATAGATGTCATTGGTTTTTGTTGTCCCAAAGTGTCAGGTAAAATGTATATTGAATTGAATACTAATGAATACTGAATTAAATAAAGTAATTTAATAAACAGATGATCTAAACAATAAAAATTTGTTTAATTTACATATGAAATTACATTACATCTAGGGCGAACTGTTATTGCCCACAATCTTTACATATTTTATTCGGAAAGCGCATGGAATTTGGTACGGCATTATATGGGTCTGTAATGCGTACGGAAAATTCGTACTCATCCAATATATACATACAATACCATAATATTGGACTTATAAAATTGTGACAGAGTTCATCCGCCAAGGGTAGGGAAATTCGTGCTTTGAAAGACACCTATTCCGAGTACTCCCTGCAACTTTCAGTGCGAAAATGTACGGCTTTCCATGCGCATTGCTTATTGGGTATATGTTTTTATATAACACTAATACTAAGTTTACACCAAGATCTAATAGGTACATACTATACCTATTAGGTCGACTATGGTCGATGTAAACAGTTATCAAAAAAGTACGTACAAAATATTTGGTAGGATGATTTGCTACGTATCAAATTAGGTACGTAGCAAATAGGTATTATTTTTACGGTGTGAACACTAAAACTAGGTATGACATTTAAAATAAAAATAAATCAACTTATTTTATAAATATATATTTATGTTTGATGTGATTTTTTTGTTGAAATTAAAAGTAAAATAAATTTTAGCATTAATATAATAAATGTTTTCAGTTTTTTATAAAAAATATATATGGAAATTATTTTTTCCTAACCAAAAAATTAACAATGAAAAGGACGCGCTAAAAATTAATATGTCATACCTAATTAATAAGAGTTTACATCACCGTATCAAATTTAAAAAGTATGATGGTGAAAATGGCTAGCAAATTTGATACGTAGCAAATTAGATACTGGTGTAAACTTAGTATAAGTTTATACCATAGTCGACCGAATAAGTATAGGTAGATATAGTAGAATTTTTTTGCCAGCGAATTTTTGACAGATAGGACGCAGCAAGAGATAAAAAATGAGACAAAAAGTAAAACAGAGATGTATTATTTATTTTGGGATATATTTGTTTACAAAACAATTATATTAGTTAAATTTCTACTTCTAGTTCGTACCATTTGTTTGTTGTGATATTTGTTTCCATAGGCGTCGTTATTTTTATTATAATTATTTTTAATTATCAAAATTTTGTTACATTGCCTACAAAATCATAAATATTTTTACTAGTTTTTGGTTTTCTATTATAATTGGTTGAATTTCAATAGTAATTTATTAATTTTATGTGTTTTTTTTGTCCATTTCAATGGGACCCCAATAGTTTTTTTTAATATTTTAATCGAGACACTGGATGTGCAAACAATATGCGCATGTGCATGCACATGTGCAAACAATATGCGCATAACAAACGAATTTCGTCTTTGCTGGCAAAAAAATTCTACTATACTATACTTATTATGCAGCCCATCCACTTTGAAACATGTTTCAAAACTTGGTTTGTGTTTGTAGAATGTTTTATAGTGTATGGTGAAGTTTGCAAACCAATTTGACGGTTTTCGAATTGGTTTTAGTAAAATCAAAACGCTTTGATTTTAAGTAGGCGGAGCTAATGGTTTGTAAACATGTTTCACTGTGTATGGAAGAGTTTAATAAAATAACTATAGAAATTGACATTTATAATTTTAAGTTTATCAACCAAGTTTACAAACACGTTTAATAATGTATGGAAAACATGCAACCAAGTTTTGAAACATGTTTCAAAGTGGATGGGCCCGTTTAGGTCGACTATGGTCGATGTAAACAGTTATCAAAAAAGTACGTACCAAATATTTGATAGGATGATTAGTTACGTAAAAAAGTAAGGTACGCAGCAAATAGGTATCATTTTTACGGTGTGAACACTAAAATTTGGTATGACATTTAAAATAAAAATAAATTAACTTATTTTATAAATATATATTTATGTTTCATGTGATTTTTTTGCTGAAATTAAAAGTAAAAGAATTTTAGCAAGAATATAATAAATGTTTACAGTTTTTTATAAAAAATATGCATGGCAAATCTTTTTTTCTAACTAAAAAACTAACAAATTGGTTTTTGTATATAGTTGCAAGTTTCCTTTTTGATTTTACATTAAAAAACTATTTTTCAAAATTCAACACAAATATATTTTTATTTTATTTTAAATATATATTTTAATCTAACTTCTAAGAAACAATTTTAATTTTCTTATTTCTCTTACACGTGTTTCAATCTTTCGATCATCCTCAGAGAGAAAATATTTACAACTTACAAAAAACTAACAATGAAAAAGACGCGCTGAAAATTAATATGTCATATCTAATTAATAAGAGTTTACATCACCGTATCAAATTTAAAAAGTATGATTGTGAAAATGGCTAGCAAATTTGATACGTAGCAAATTAGATACTGCTGTAAACTTAGTGTAAATGTATGTTTATATATCTATATACATGCAGTTTAACACTAAGTTTACACCATGGTAGTATAATAGAATAATAGCAAATAGCTATTAAACTATTACAATGTAAACGGTTAGTATATTCAAAAAATTGTAACCGTCAAAACGTAAAATGTAAAACACAATTTCATGTGAGTGTAAAAAATTTGCAACATCAAAATCACTCAAAATTTAGTTTTAATTTTAAATTAATATGACTATTATAATTTTTTGTTGAAATGCTTTTCGATTGATAAGATTTTATATTCAAATTTGAAATACGGTAGCCGTATTCTATCTGTCAATATTATTTTGAACGTTTATACCACATGATAGAATAATACTATTTTGTGGTATAAACACCCAATGTATCGATAGTTTAATAGCAAAAAACTATTATTCTATAAAACTATCAGTAGTATAATAGTATATTATTTTATGCGGATGAGAAGTATGACGTTTTTCATGGCGTGCCTGAGTTTACCCGCCGAACGCAGTGAGGCGGGTAATAGAAGGCAAGCCATGAAAAATTACTTCTCCTCCACATAAAATATGTTATTTTTTCTTCAAACGCTTTAAAATGTGCCATGTTTTGGTGGTTTTGATACTCAGTTCTGGGTTTAATTTATGCAAACAATAAATATTTAAGGCGTGATTAATAAATGAGATTATCTTCGATTGTTTACAAACAAAATAAATTTTTAAGAGTAGTAGTTTCGATTGTTTTAACAAATAAAAATGACGTTTAAATTTATATTTTGTGTGTTATTATTTTAACGGTATCATAGCAACACTTTTCCCTACATGTAGGGAAAAGGAAAAGTAAAATTGTCGCCGGCGGAGAAGTTGCATATCTCCGTAGCCAGCTCAGTTAAATTATGACCTAATTATTTGACGTTTGAAGAAAAACTTAGTATACACGCATGGTATAACGAATATATTTTCATTTTACCATGGTATACACGCAATATGTTTTACAATTGCATGGTGCTTTAATTTTTTGGAATTTTGTGAATCTTACAGCAGAATTATCTCATTACGTTAGACATCCTGATAATTTTTGTATTGGTAGTTTGGAAATAAACAGTTAAATCATATTCGAAACAAATGAATATACAGATTGATATTTTATTTTTAACCGTTCTTTTTATTGTTTTTGTTTAAAAAAACGTGCAGTGGAATGGAGTGGTGTAGGAATAACAATATGAACCCATAATACCTTTTAACACCTACACTTGTCCTACAACAAGATGCGTTCTCATGTGTTGATGGACGCAAATCTTTGTTTGTTTGAAAAACGGATAACTAAATATAATCAATCCTATCACTTATAAAATACGAAATACAGCAATATTTCATGACAGGACAGAGAAAATAAAAATAAAATAATACATGAAAAGCATTTCTTGATCACGTGACGCACTGTCTTCCTCCATGAATAAAACCAACACATAGAGTTATATGAATTCTTATTTTTTATTTCAAACCATTTCAAGAAATCTTTGATAACTTTAAAATAACCATTGATTAAGTATATTAAGATAATATTACTAAAGTTTTCGCCGCTACGATCGAGCTATGGCTCTGCTAGTCAACTAGAATAGAGACAACATAACACTTGCGATAGAAGGAGTGGTTTTTCTTTTCTGGCAACAAGAAATTATAAAAATTTAATTTTAGTTGCTTTTTTCTGTATAAAAATGGCATTAGTGATAGTTTTTCATTACTTTTTCTCTTTTTTTTTAATTCTTTCATATTCAAAAACAAAATCCTTTTTTATTTTTGCTTAAATAAATAAATCGCATTTCTTTACATCGAGTTCATTGATGTACATTTTTTTATTCATAATATTTTAGAAAAAATAAGGGATTTGCCAATTGTAAACAAAAATTTTGATATGCTGAAAACTATTTCAAATATTTTTTAATTCAAGAGCTTTATATATTATGCTCGGCAGTTTTTATTTACAACATTTTAAAATGACTTTTTTTAATATTATGAACTAGTAATATTATATGTATATATTCCTCTAATGATCTTCTTACATTCATAATAGTGGAGTCATATTAGTAAAAAAAAGTGATATATTTGATGTAAGAGCAGAGTTGAATTTTTTTTTGTTTTATGTTAAGGACATAAAGGTTAGTAGGCACGTAATTATTTAGCAAATTTGGAGGTCCGGAAGTGCCTCAAAAATGGCAAAAACTGGTTTTTTTGTGTTTTTTGAGTAAGTCGCTTCACTATTTTTGAAATATTTCGGGCTCTAATGGTCATATAAAAAAAAAAAATAAGAATGTTTGTGATTAAATTTCAAATCCATCCAGGGGGTAAGATACTTTAAAAGTGTAACCTAACCTCAAAAAACCGAATAGCGTGACTTTTTTCTTTTTTTTACTAAATTTATGATAAGGGGCGGAAAAATCGTCGAATTTTCATGAAAATTTCAGGAAACATGTATTTTAATTGTCTTAATATGGAATTTAATTTTTATGAAAAAATTTTAATTTTTTCGGCCACAATTGGCATTTTTCGTTAAATTTGGCAAATGGTGCCATTTTACGAGAAGTCATCCAAAATAAAATTTTTTTTTTTTAATCTTTACTTTTTTTAATCTAATTTAACCTTAGTATAATCAAAATTATGTTGCCTTAATTTAAATACGCATTTTTGGGCATGAAAAAAAAAACATTAATTTTTGCATTTTTTTGACATTTTACCATATATACGGTATTATTTATGCTATTATTATCTATTTTGCATAAAAGTGAAATATGCAATTCAAATTAATAAAAAATAATTTTTTAAATTATACATAACCTACAAAACTTTTTTTTCTTGCAACGCCCTAAATTGCTTTTGGTAAATAATTAAAATGTTATTACAATTATTGTAAATATTTGATATAAGATTTTGAAAAAATGTAATATTCAATTTTTTTCAAACATTTTTCAAACTTATAAAATACACAGCATAAATAATTTTACGCCAATTATGTTTTCAATTGAAAATTCTATATGTGTTATTATGGTTTTCCATATTATTATTCACTGTTTGTGTGCTTTTGTCACTTTTGAATTAAAATGCAATATTTAAAAATATAATTTTTGCTGTTTATTTTTAAAATTTTTATTTTATTAATAATAATATAAACTTCCTTATAGTAACAATTTGAATTTGATTTTTTATTTTATTGAATATCGATTTCGACTTACGTCATCCTCAGTTTAAATTATTATTACAATTTTTGCTTAAACTATTACTTACTAGGTCATTCAATAAGTCCGTAGGATGACACATAGATGGCGTTACTAGAATTTTTTCCATATGATTTTTATTTAGTACTAACCTTCAAACGATACGTGTATAAATTTGACAGCAATCTGACTATTTATTCGTGAGTTATAGCATTTTGTGTGAAGCAACTTTTGTTTTTGAAAAAAAATGGAAAAAAGTGAATTTCGAATTTTAATAAAGCATTGCTTTTTGATGAAAAAAAATACAGTGGAAACCAAACAATGGCTTGATAAACATTATCCAAACTCTGCTCCATCGAGACAAATGGTAGAGAAGTGGATGGCTGAATTTAAATGTGGTCGTACCAGCACAAAAGATGCAGAGCGCAGTGGACGCCCAAATGAGGCTGTTATTCCAGAAAACATAAAAAAAATCCACAAATTGGTTATGAACGATCGCAAATTGAAGGTGCACGAAATAGCTGACATTGTAAAGGTAGCAGATGGTAGTGTTTTTACCATTTTACATGAACATTTGGGTATGCGAAAGCTCTGTGCAAATTGGGTGCCGCGTGAGCTCACAGTCGACCAAAAACAACAACGAATCGATGCTTCGGAGGAGTCTTTGGCACTGTTAAACCGCAATAAAAGGGAATTCTATCGTAGATATGTGACAATGGATGAGACATGGCTTCACAATTACACACACCAGAATCCAAAAGACAGTCAGCTGAGTGGACAGCAGTCGACGAACCGAATCCAAAGCGAGCAAAGACGCAACAGTCGGCCGGTAAGGTGATGGCGTCTGTATTTTGGGATACGAACGGAATAATATTCATCGACTATCTCCAAAAAGGAACCACCATCAACAGCGAGTATTACTGTGAACTTTTGGATCGATTGAAGGATGAAATCGCAAAGAAACGGCCACATTTGCAAAAGAAAAAAGTGTTGTTTCACCAAGATAATGCACCGTGTCACAGATCGATGAAAACGATGGCAAAATTGAATGAATTGGGCTTTGAATTGCTTACCCACCCACCATATTCTCCAGATTTAGCCCCCAGCGACTTTTTCCTGTTTTCAGATCTCAAGAGAATGCTTGCTGGAAAGAAATTTAAGTCCAATGATGAAGTAATCGCTGAAACTGAGGCCTATTTTGACGAGAAAGAGAAATCGTACTATAAAAGTGGTATAGAAAAGTTGGAAAATCGCTATACTCGTTGTATCGCCCTCGAAGGCAACTATGTTGAATAAAAAAATCGAGTTTTGTCAAAATGTTGTTTTTTTCTTACTTATCCTACGGACTTATTGACCGACCTGTTATATACTACTTCAACTGCTATTTTTTATTATTATGTCATATATTTTGTTGGCTTAATTTTAATTATTTACCAAAAGCAATTTAGGGCATTGCAAGAAAAAAAGGTTATGTATAATTTTAAAAAATATTTTTTATTAATTTGAATTGCATATTTCACTTTTATGCAAAATACATGATAATAGCATAAATAATACCGTATATATGGTAAAATGTCAAAAAATGCAAAAATTAATGTTTTTTTTTTCATGCCCAAAAATGGGCATTTAAATTAAGGCAACATAATTTTAATTATACTTAGGTTAAAGTAGATAAAAAAAAATACAGATTAAAAAAAAAAAATTTTATTTTGGATGACTTCTCATAAAATGGCACCATTTGCCAAATTTAACGAAAAATGCCAATTGTGGCCGAAAAAATTAAAATTTTTTCATAAAAAATTAATTCCATATTAAGACAATTAAAATACATGTTTCCTGAAATTTTCATGAAAATTCGACGATTTTTCCGCCCCTTATCATAAATTTAGTAAAACAAAGAAAAAAGTCACGCTATTCGGTTTTTTGAGGTTAGGTTACACTTTTAAAGTATCTTACCCCCCTAGATGGATTTGAAATTTAATCACAAACATGTTTCATTTTTTTTTTTATATGACCATTAGAGCTCGAAATATTTCGAAAATAGTGAAGCGACCTACTCAAAAAACACAAAAAAAAACAGTTTTTGCCATTTTTGAGGCACTTCCGGACCTCCAAATTTGCTAAATAATTACATGCCCACTAACCTTTACGTCCTTAACATAAAACAAAAAAAAAATTCAACTTTGCTCTTACATCAATATAAAATGCTAATATGACTACACTATAAGACCCAAAGCAATAACTGTGTTTTAGAAACTAAGTTGTTTGCGTGGAATTTGTTTTATTAATTGCTAAATTCGTCAAGGCGGCCATGAGGAAAGTCTAATCAGGTTTCGCTAAATCCTATGGTGGTAATGGTGCAACTAGGTCTAGGTTAGCTCGAAAAAATATGACCATTTTTTATAAAAGCATATATTGTTTCAAGTTGACCCAAAAAAACAGCATCCTTGGATTCAGCGTCTTCAAATTAGCTTTTACTATCAGGTCCTGACACTAATAGAGTAAAATAGTAGCTGATTTGAGCAATATGATAGTTTATTAAATATACTATTATATTTATTAATAAATTTATATAGGGAATACTATTAATTGACGTTTTTTAATTTTTATTAACATCAATTAGTTTTATATGGGTATTTTCATTAAATAAACGCTGTTTTGTTCTGCAGTGGCGTCGCAACAACACAATATATTTCAAGGTACAGGTCTAAAAAACAACATGCTGTTTAAAGTATGAGCGAAGGTAAACTCAAGTATTTTCCCGAACTTGACAGCAATAATCCATACAGATACAAAAGTAGGACTTGCATTAGTAATGAAAAGCTTAGTATTTGTTAAGTAGGGAAATTATTTTTGCATCTATTGAATAGTTCAGGTCTCCTATATAGATCTCGTTTTACCCTTTATAATCGATCTACTGTACATCATTTCAAATTGTAAGGTCAATAAAATGATGCGAGAAATTATATTTAACAACGATGCTACCAAAATGTATGAAAAGATGTTCGATGTTGTGCAGAGGAGCACGATCTCTATGTATATTTGCACATAACAGACAAATCCTTTTTCTATTGATTAGTCGGCATGAGTATAGCTAAATTGTATTCTATGCCACATGACTTCAATCCTCCAAATTATCTGAACAAGCTCAAACAAACTAGAAGGTCAAGTTTTATCGTCAAATGCAATCATTTCGGATGTTATGTTCCATATAAAGCTATTTATTATTTTTAAGTTTATACAAATTCGGGCTAAATTCCTCTAACGAACAAACTTTGCTCGTCGTTTGACTTTCCGCTGTTCATTTGTATTAAGAAAATCCCATGAGATGATCTTCAAAAACCCAAAAACCGATCAAAAGTGTACAAATGGGTAGATTGGTGTTGGTTTATTTAGAAAATATTTGCTAATTTTTTGTCTGGGGGGTGTGATTACTCCACCCTACCTACGTACTCCAGTACTCCAAACTTGAGATATTACTTACAAATAGTAATTTTGAAGAATGGATAACTAAAAATAAATATCACATAAAAATATGGCATAGTCCAATATTTAATGATAAAAAACATAATGAGTAAGAAATTTTTTTTAAAAGTTTGCAGCAATAACACTTAAATTGGATTTTAAATAATCTAGCTAAAAAATGCTATTAAATGCATGATGTACTTCCTTCCTTACTGATTGAACCCTTGATGTAATTTCTTCCTTTCTGATTAGATCCCACATATAGAGTTAGATGGAGACTCATTTCATCGCTCAAGCAGAAGCGCGGCATCAACGAGATGCTCCTTGACTAGGATTGAAAGTAGTACCATTGACCTAATAGATTTCATCCGCCAGCATAGCTCAAGACTTATCAGACCTAGTCAAGTGATATATGATAACTCACATTAACTTGTATTTCAATAGCCGAAAGTACACAGAGTTGTCACACAAATAGATCCACGTTTTAGTTTTTTTAACAAACCAACAAAATCGGTATATGATTGAATAATAATTAATTTTAGTTTTTTTCAAAATATTGGTTTTTACACACTTTTTGATTTCTTATTTTTCTCCATATGATCATGAAATGTTTGTGTTTGTCATATTTTATTATATGATCCATATTTTATTATTAGGATCCGTCAGTTATCCGTTTTTCAAAAAGAATATTTTGAATCCATCAAGTACTTAGAACGCATGATATTATGGGACCTAGGCCTTAAAAGGTATCAATGTGTTACTGTGACACATGTTGCATTTTCTAATACACAACACTTTCTATTAAAAAACTATCCGTTGATGATGTCTTTGTTCAGCCGTTCGTAATTTATTGAAAAGTAGAAAACATCTGCCGACATTTCCGACCACATTCCTAGTACTTTTGCAGTTACCACCTCGTCTGTGCTGAAGCTCTTCTTGTTGCTTTGGTTAGTTTCACCCAGAGTATCCAGGACATAGCTCGAGTTGGATTGCTAATTTCTTATTTGAAACCCAGCTTGTGCGTGTATATGTTTGACCTGGTGTGCTACTTCTGCAGCTTCCGCTTCCGTGTCGAAACTGTCCAACCAATCATCAACATAATGGTTGTCAGTTATAGCTTGTGTTGCTCTCGGAAATGTGTGTGAGAATTCTCTTGCATTTATATTTTTCACATGTTGAGCCGATCATGGAGAACATGTTGCTCCAAATGTCATCACTTGCATAGCATGCACTTCAATATCTTCGGATGAATTGCTGCGCCAGAGAAATCTTTGGGAGTCTTGGTCGGCTTCATTGATTTGAATTTGATGGAACATCTCTCGGATGTCACCCACTATTGCTATCTTATGCTCGCGAAATCTGTATAGGATATTTACTAATTGCACTACCATGTCTGGACCCTTTAGTAGCATAGAATTCAATGATGTTCCATTTACAGACGCGGCGGCGTCCCACACTAATCGTATTTTTTCTGGTTTGTTCGGATTTGTCACTGTAAATATTGGCAAGTACCACGTGCGAGGACCGGTCATTTGCGCTTCTTCGGATGAGAGTTTACGAGTGTAACCTTTTTCCTCATGACCTTTTTTTTTGTTCTTGAAGGAATTTAGCATAAGTTGGATCTTTTTTCATTTTTTTCTCCAAACAATACAATCTTTGTTTTGCCCATCTGGCATATTGATGTGGTCATAACGCCATAGCAGCCCGGTTTCATATTTGTTTTTGTTTCTTCGGGTGCGACTTTCCAATATTTCCCTAGCTCGTTGGTCATCTCTGGACTCAAGAATTTTTTCAGGTATTATTACACCGAAATTTTCTGTCGTGAAGAATTCTTTAACTTGTTGGTGCAGATCAGTGTCCGAACTACAACCACAGATGTGATAGTGGCTGTACTGCACATTTTCTGATGAATTTGATGTTGCTCGATGACAAATATCACCCAACCCAGTCTGGTTTTGGTGGCGGTGGGCTCCCCCCCATTGACCTTCTCGCACTTCGAGCGGAAGACCTAACCTCCAATGCCGAAGACCAATTAAAATTCTAGGAATAGCTTTCTCGTAGTTTTGTATTGGAAGGTTCTTTAGATGGTTGTAAGCAATATGGTTTTGGTCGCCTTGCTGAAATGATTGCACTGTTAAATTTAGGCCTTTCACTGTATGCACATCAGATATACGGAACTTTTTGGCATTATCTTAAGTCCCGGATATTTTCAATGAAACTCTTCGGCTGTCATCTTCTACTCTTGTTGTGTCGCCAGTCCATTTTAAACAAAGATTTTCCCTTGGACCATTTAAATGTAATTTTTCGGCAGCTTCTTCATCCAATAACGTGAGAGACGATCCTTCATTTAGAAAGGCAATGGTTTCCAATAAATTTGTTCCCCCATACAGCCTTACTGGAATAATACGGAAAAGTAGACTGCTGCTCCGAGATTGTTGTGGTTCCATCAATGTATTGGTAGTGGCGACGGTACCTTCTGCTGTTGAGTTCTCCTTGATTGTATGGATGCTAGGGTCGTGCAATGTTGGATGATGTTTATGTTTGCACCCATTTACATCGCATAACTTTGAGCGCTTGCACCTTAACGTGTAGTGTCGTTTGCTATAACATCTTCTGCACAAATTCTCCGCTTTTACAAAATCCCAGCGTTCTTTTACATTTAATGCTATTGGCTGCGGGCATGTACTAGTGAAGTGACCGAGTTCTTTACATTTGTAGCATTTTGGTTTAAAATTTTCTTCAGTTTTCACCAGTTCTTCAACCTTCTTGTCTAAGCGTTGCGTATATTCAGTATGTGCTGCATGTGTATAGCTTCGTTTTGGTAATGGTCTTGCAGGCCTTTTATTTTCGACATTATGTGAAAAGGAGATATCGCTAAAAGCTACACTGCTTGCAGCCTCAGCAATTTGGCACAGTCAATTACTAAACGTTGAAATATCTACGTTGTCTGACGAGTTCTTAAATATTGCCCAGTTTAGTTTTAAATTGGGTGATAGCTTTTCGACCAGGTCCTGCAAAAGCATCGGATTGTTTAGGTGATTGCATAAGCTTGATGCTAAAATTGTGTCGCTTAATGTTTGGACTGACAGTGAATATTTTATTATTGTTTCCAATTTGTTTTCTTGCACCGCTGGTTCTGCTACAATCTTTTTTGTGAGCACTCTTAGGATCTGCTCGGGTCTTCCGAACAGCATTTTCAAAGTGTTTATAACTTGTGGCACTATTTCAGGAAGCACCAACTTACTTTTTACTGCCTCTAATGCATTGCCCTTTAGACATCGTTGGAGACGTCCTAGATTTTCTTCGTCTGAAAACCCGCATCGGAATGTTTATCTCTCATATGCGGAATAGAAAAGTTGCCATTCTGCCGGATCCCCATTAAAGGATGGTAAATCCTTTAAATATGCTTGTCGTGCTATTAACTCATCAGTAGACAACTTCTTTATGGTGCGACGATCTTTGTTGTGACTATCATGCGTTATTTGGTTCTTGATTGTTGTGCTCAGCAATGGTAGATGTGAAGTTATACGATGTGGTTGATGCGTTGGTTCAGTTTGAATTGGTTCATTTGTTTGTATGATGGTAGCTGGCGGTGACATTTGCGTACGCACTCACTCACGCGTTCGCTTACTAGCTTCGCTTCTTTGAGATCCACCATTGCCTGAACACATATCGTCTAACATCGAGTATTTTTCTTCAATATATTTCTTGTCTCTTGCTTTAACCAGCTTGCGTTCTTCGTCAAGTCTATCCAGCGCCAGCTGTTTGCGTCTGTTAGTACTCGAGACTCGGGTTAATGCTACGGATGGTGCTGGCGGCTGGTTGGCCGCTGTGGCGACTTGCTTTACAAATGTTGCACTATACTGATGAGTAATATTTGCTGATGTTGGCAGCTCTTGTCGCATAGTACTCCACTGATTCATTGCAAAGTTCGGTAGACCGGCAGTCATTATTGTTGCTAGTAGCAGTTTCGATATTGCACCAAGTGATCTTGGTTTCTGACACATAGTTATATCATGTTTCAGTTGTTGTTTGTTGGATTTTGACGGTTCCATTTTGGGCTAATCTCCCAGGTTGGATTTGTGATCCTCAGGTTTAGCTTTAGCAATCGATGGTGTTGATTGTATAGAAGATTACTGCTGTGATCGTTGTTGCTGCTGCTTCTGCAAATGTTGTTCTTGTTGTTGCAACTGCTGTTGCTTTAGTTGCTGCTGCAGCTGTGGTTGTTGTTGCTGCTGCTGTTGTTGTCGTTGCAGCAACTGCTGTGGTAGTGCTGCCGTAACTGCTGCTGTTGTTGCTGCAGCAGCAGCTGTTGTTGTTGCTGCTACTGCAACTGCTGTTCAGGCTGCTGTTTAGATGTCTCTACGATTGCCTCTGTTATTTGTACTGGTTGTTACAGTAAACTATTTGCAGATGGTTGCTGATCATTATTTGATAAAGCGGCTGTAGGATCATCTAAATGTAACATGGATGATTGAATACCAGTGCACTTGCTACAGTCCCAGTCTAGATTTTCAACAGCTTGAGTTACACCAACACATTGGAAATGAAACCATTTCTGGCATGTGTCACATGAAACCATTTCATTTGTATCCTCTTCCTGGCGTACACCACAATTAAAATCTAATTGTGTGCCGTCTGTATTGATTGACGGTGTTCGATGGGTACGATTCCCTCTCTAAAATGGATCGTGATCATCGACGTCTGGTCGCTCTGGTCACTCATTTTAATCGATTTTCTTCTTCGATAATAAATTTGAAGATGGTTTCTTCTTTAATATTATTTTTCTTTAAAATTAAATAAATAGTAAAGAAATTTGAAGAATGTTGCGAAGTAAATAAGCTATGTATTTTTCGGTAGCCCAATTTGAGAGAACTTTATTAAAGAAGAACTTCAAATTTCCTAAAATGAAATTTGCAATACAAATAAATTACTTTTGGCATTTACATAATAATGAAATAAACTATTTTATAACCTTTACATATAGTAATATAAATTATTAAATACAACTAAGTTAGAATTAAATAAATATTTACTTTAGTGCTCCTTGTATTTTAAAATTATTAAAATATGCAATTTAAATTTTAATTCACTTCACAATTTTAAAATTTTTTTGCTTCTTGATGTTTTTGGATGAATTTTCAGGTTAAAAAGAAACAATATTTTCAGTTTGTCAATAATGTCAACTTTTAGCGCTATATTTTTTTTGTACCATTGAACTATTTTTCTATAATTTTCAACTAGTGACATCTACCATTGAGCGTATCAAGCATTTGACGTTGATCTCCTGTCATGATCTAGTTACAGCGGTTACAGCGACTACAACATATTTGTTTAAGTTTTTTGACATTTATTGCCGTTTACAAATTATTGAATATTTTTTTATTGTTAGTTTATATTAAATTTTTTGGTTAATTAAATTGATAAAAAGGCTTAATTATTAAAATAATAAAATAATTTCATTAAATTTAATTAACCCGTGATGACCATCGATAACACTACAGGAAAACTGAAGTCAAATAGCGTTGAAACGAGATAAATGGAAAATGATTGTACATACAATTTTGTAACTTATTCCACAATTATAGTTCAAATAATAAAAAATCAAATAATCATTATCAAAACAAAACACAAAACTGATTGCTTTAAAATATCAAAATTAATTACCTATAGATTACCTTTTAATTATTTACCTCGCTACCCTCTCCTCATTATTTACCTAATTTAATATGGAATTTCATTTTCGTAATAGTATTAGTGAATTCTTTTCTACCTGTTCGCTACAAGTTCCAACACAGAATTAACGAAATTTGTATTCTTTTGTAAAAAAAGCAATACAAAAAAAAAAAACAAATTTAGATAATTCGGAGTCGGAACTTGTACCGAACAAGTAGAAAAGAATTCACTATATATTCTTTTCGACTGTACTGAACAAGTTCCAACACCGAATTATCGAAATTTGTATTCTTTTGGGTTGCACCAGCACAGAATTATGATTTCGATCGTATTCTTTTGGAAACAGAATTGTTGTTTTGCCCACACCCAGTACAAAAAATAGCATCGTAGAAATTGGTGGTGTAGAAGATGTACTGAATTTTTTTTTGTGATTTTTGTTTGTTTATCGTATTTTGGATGTTTTTTTTGTATAACAGGTATTAATATTATGAAAATATTATTTTGTGAATAAATATCAACCAATCACAATCAATCTGGGTTAATATTTGTAATGAAAAAATAGAACAGAATCCAAGTGTTCTTTTTAACTTGTAATTGTACTGATTTTTTTTTGTTCTGTGTGGAGACGATTTTAAAATTCTGGATTTTTTGTCCGTACTCGGTACAGTCAAAAAGAATACACTATTAGTGAATTCTTTTCTACCTGTTCGGTACAAGTTCCAACACAGGATTAACGAAATTTGTATTCTTTTGTAAAAACAGCAATACAAAAAAAACAAATTTGGATAATTCAGAGTCGGAACTTGTACCGAACAAGTAGAAAAGAATTCACTATATGAAATCGTTTGTTTTTGTTTTCGTTGTTGGAAATTTGTTCCTTAGGGTGAGAGAGATAAGCAAAGAATTAAGAGACTAAGGAAATGAAACTACTGTACATATTGAGTATTTTCCTTAAAATATTTTGACAGATAAAATAGTTGATTTCAAAGCCGGGTGGCAAAAGTGAATTTTTGTTAATACAAAATCGTCAGTTTATGTATGAAAAGTGTTTAAAAATAAACTAAAAATTTATCTAGGAATTGTTAATTACATTTAAACAAGTAATAAGTATAAACTGGTTAAAAATATTTCATAAATTTATGTTAAATCGATGCTTTTGGTTGCCCGCAGTGATGTTTAGCTACTGGAAAATCTTCAGTTTTATTTATGAAACGTGTCAAAAAATAATTTAAAATAGTTAAACAATAAACTAAACTACAAATTAATAATAATATTAATGCAAGTGGTGTGTTTGAATTTATGAAATATATTCAACAAATTTCTGTTAAAATCAATGTTATATTACTGTATGTAATCTGTCGTTACGTCTTTATATTTCTGTATGTAATCTGTCGTTACGTCGTTATAATCTGTCTAATGATAATTAAAAATCAGTAATTATGTATTAAAATTTACTTCAAAACCAATAATAATGCAAATATATTAAAAACAACTTAAAGACAACGCAAAACGGTATTGGTTTGCAAGAAATAACAATTATTTAAGGTTTTCGAAATACAAATCAGCTGATCACATATGTCAAGTTTATTTTTGGGAAAAAAGATGTACTATAAACAAAAAATGTTGACATTAACGTAATTTATTGAATATATTTAACCAATTTAAACATTTCCCGTGTATTAATATTATTATTAACTTGTAGTTTAGTTTATTTTTTAACTAGTTTAAATTGCTTTTTTACTCTTTTCATACACAAAACTGAAGATTTTGTACTAACTAAACATCACTACTGGCAACCAAAAACATTGTTTTAACACAAATATATGGAATATCTTTAACCACTTTATACATACTACTTGTATAAATGTTATTAACAATTCGTAGTTAAATTTTTAAATTATTTTTTAACACTTTTCATACAAAAACTGAAGATTTTGTATTAACACAAATACACTTTGCCACCCGGATATTTCTAAATATTTTTGACATTCATTTTGACGTTTAAGTAAAAAGGTCAATACACAAAAATATTTGAAGTAGTTTTTCGCTCTTCTCCTCTCGTATTTGTCCATTTAAAGTTGTCAAAAACTTTTAAGTTGTCAAAAAATGGTTTGGTTATAATTTGGTTTTGATAAAATTGTTTTCATTATTTATCGTGGTGATATTTTTACGAATTTATAATAAATATAAAAAATGCTAGTGATTTTATTATAATTTAAAAATAATTTTACAGAAAAATTAATATATTTAAGTGAAAATTTTGAATAAAACATTAAATATGAAGTGTGTGATAATGACGTGTAAAAATTACCGAAAACATATACAGGGTTTTCTTATCATAGATAACTTATATTGATATTATAATTTACTTTTCGATTAATAAGTTTTAAGTTTTTTAAATATTTTCGAGAAAAAAATATAATCTAAAATCAATGTAAACAAAAATAGAATGCTTCGCTTTAAGGTTGTCAAATTTTTTTATGTTGTTTTTCTATGTAATGGCGTCTCTTTTTTTATATTAATTTTGAATAAATATTCAAAGCTTTAGTGCGCCCGCTAAACATGGTGAATCGAAACGCGAACGAACCGCATTGTTCGTTTACGGTTCGTAAACGGTTCGTAAATGGTTCGTAAACGGTTCGTAAACGATTCACCATGTTTAGCGGGGCTCCTTGTATTTAAGTTAATTTTGGAGGCAAAAATACGCTTAAATTTGGAATTTAATGCAATAATAGAAATATTTACGGCGCCTCTACTAAAACGCAAGTGTGTTAGCAACAATTTATTGGGGTGCAAAAATTGCTTCAACTTTTAACATCAATTTCACTTCCTCTATTCTCTTAATTCTTTGGGGATAGGGTTCTTAATTTTTTTGTGAAAAAAAAGAGAAAAGAGTAGATACTAGATGAAGTACTCTACTCAAAAGAGTAGATGAAGTTTATAATTTTTATATGGTATTTTCATCAAAGTGTTGGTAAATTTTGAGCATAAAAAATAAAATGTTTTATTTCGTTTTCGCAACATAGTTTTACAATTATTCAGCCTGTTCTACCATAAAGTTTAAACCATAAGTTTTTAAGCTAGTGATCATACTCTTTTTTTGTAATTGACCTTTTTACTTAAACGTCAAAATGAAATATTAAAAATACTTACAAATATCCGGGGGCCAATAGTGAATTTATGTTAATACAAAATCTTCGGTTTTTGTATGAAAAGTGTTAAAAAATAATTTAAAAATGTAACTAGGAATTGTTAATAACATTTATAAAAGTATTATGTATAAACTGGTTGAAAATATTCAATAAATTTGTGTTAAATCAATGTTTTTGGTTGCCAGTAGTGATGTTTAGTTAGTGCAAAATCTTCAGTTTTGTGTATGAAAAGAGTCAAAAAGCAGTTTAAACTAGTTAAAGGATAAACTAAACTACAAGTTAATAATAGTATTAATACAAGGGTATATATAAATTTGTTAAATATATTCAATAAATTTATGCTAAAGTCAATGTTTTTTGTTTATAGTACAACTTTTTTCCCGAAAAAAACTTGACATATGTGATCAGCTGATTTGTATTTCGAAAACCTTAAATAATTGTTATTTCTTGCAAATTAAGATCGTTTTGTGTTGTATTTAAATTGCTTTTAATATATTTGCATTATTATTGGTTTTGCAGTAAATTTTGATACATAATTACTGATTTCTAATTATCATTAGACAGAATATAGCGACGTAACGACAGATTACATACAGAAATATAACGACGTAACGACAGATTACATACAGCAATATAACATTGATTTTAGCATAAATATATTGAATATATTTCACCAATTTATACACACTACTTGTATTAATATTATTATTAATTTGTAGTTTAGTTTATTATTTAACTATTTTAAATCATTTTTGGGCATTTTTCATAAATAAAACTGAAGATTTTCCAGTAACTAAACAACACTGCGGGGAACCAAAAACATCGATTTAACATAAATTTATGAAATATTTTTAACCAGTTTATACTTACTACTTATTTAAATGTAATTAACAATGCCTAGATAAATTTTCAGTTTATTTTTTAACACTTTTCATACATAAACTGACGATTTTGTATTAACAAAAATTCAGTTTTGGCTCCCGGCTTTAAAATCAACTATTTTATCTGTCAAAATATTTTAAGGAAAATACTCAATATGTTAGAAGCAACGGCAAATAATTTTTGTTGTTGTAATTTATACTAATATTATCTTATAATACTTAATCAATGGTTTAACTAAGAACACAACATCACACATGCAAATTATTTCAATTATATTTGTATTTATTTATTTAACAAACTAAAAATTAGTATTGTAACATAAATTAATATAAAAATCTTTAAGGATTCATTGCAAGATCATATTTTCAACGGTATTTTGTATATATGACGATTGTGAACCGTATGGCGTGTATTACTAACGGTATTTTTATTTATTTATTTTTTATTATATAAATCCATTCATACATCAACTAACCTCCATTTTTATTTTGATTACGATATACCGTACATGTACCGTGGATCGTAGAAATACTGGTTGACAATTTCTGAATTCGCCTTATGTTAAGTAAATTATTTCGCAGCTATCTTCATTTTAAATAATTAAATATTTCAAGTATCAACATTTCACAGAAATTCAATCGATATCGAAATAGTGTGAGGAATTAATTTTAACATGTCTAATACTGAAGAAATTGATGTAACAGATGAAGTGCAAGATAAAAAACAGAAGAAAGCGGCTCGGCATGATGGTGGAGCTGCTGATTTAGAACGCGTTACCGATTATGCAGAAGAAAAAGAAATTTCATCGGCTGATATATCAAATGTATCATACATAACCTAATATCCCTATTTACTGGAATTATATTAATGAAAAACATTTATTTGTAGGCGGTTAATATGTTTGGAGACAAGCGAAATAAAGAAACAGAAGAAAAACTAGCCAAAGAAAGAGAACTTCAAAAAATACAAGTTAAGAAAGAAGATATCGAATTGATTGTAAGGGGATTTCTTTATAAAAAAAATGAATGTTTAAATGCGTTGTTCGTGGTTCCTATCAAATGTCTACCATAAATTGTAATATCTTAGTTTTATAGTTCTTAAAGAAAACGTTTTATTTCAGATAAATGAATTACTTATATCAAGGACACAAGCAGAAAAAGCCATTAGAGAACATAGTGGAGATGTTGTAGCTGCACTTGAAGAACTAACAAATTGATTTCATATAGTTTTTACTTATTAAATAAATATAAAAACTTACATGTATGTTTACTTATCCTCAAGAAAAGAAAGGAATTCAATAATTGATAAAAAGATCTAAAATTTCATTTCTCATTTTGTTCATTAAAATGCTATCTATCGTTTGCAGTTAAAATATCCCAGCCACCGAACTTAAAACTATGGAAGGCTAATATTGCTATCTATAAAATAGCAACACATTTGTTTTTAGACCATTCAATTTTACAGATGCTGAAAAACTTTTGATGTCGTTTATAAAATATTTTTCAAAATATCAAATTTTTCTATAAATATGATCAAAACTATTGAAAATTTTTCAACAAAAAATTAACTTTAGTAACAATTCACACGCATGTGTTTTTTCTTATTACTTCTCGACCTTTTAGGACCTACTGATTCTAAAAAAAAAAATGTATGTCCGTCCGGCCGTCATTACCTACGCTGCAGGGAAAACCGCTGAAGTGATTAAAAAAATTTTTTTTTCTAAAAATAGGTATACTCCAGGGACAGGTCCAAAAGGACGCTGTGTTCGATAACTGTACCGGCAATGTGTCAAAAAAATCATTAAGTGTGTCAAAAGCAGCAAATTTTCATGTTTTTTGGCTTAAAAAACGTTCATTTTAAGACTTTAAGTGATTACCAGTAGGAACATTTAATTTGGAGAATGGTCGGGATTGGTATGTAAGACCAAAATCTAGATTATTGCATTATAAGTTTGTCAAAAAAAATGTTGTCAAGTGTGTCAAAAGAAAGATTTTTATTTATTTTTTTACCCAATTTTTTGAAAAAAAATAAAATTAATTATTTGTTTGAAATGAATTTTTTATTATTATTATTGAGAATTATGGCATTATAAGTTTGTCAAAAAAATGTTGTCAAGTGTGTCAAAAGAAAGACTTTTATTTATTTTTTTGCCCAATTTTTTTGGAAAAAAATAAAATTAATTATTTGTTTGAAATGAAATTTTATTATTATTATTGAGAATTATGGCATTATCAGTTTGTCAAAAAAATGTTGTCAAGTGTGTCCAAAGAAAGATTTTTATTTACTTTTTTACGCAAATTTTTGGAAAAAAATAAAATTAATAATTTGTATGACATGAAATATAATTATTATTATAGAGAATTATGGCATTATAAGTTTGTCAAAAAAATGTTGTCAAGTGTGTCAAAAGAAAGACTTTTATTTATTTTTTTACCCAATTTTTTGGAAAAAAATAAAATTAATTATTTGTTTGAAATGAAATTTTATTATTATTATTGAGAATTATGGCATTATCAGTTTGTCAAAAAAAATGTTGTCAAGTGTGTCCAAAGAAAGATTTTTATTTACTTTTTTACGCAAATTTTTGGAAAAAAATAAAATTAATAATTTGTATGACATGAAATATAACTATTATTATAGAGAATTATGGCATTATAAGTTTGTCAAAAAAAATAATGTCAAGTGTGTCAAAAAATGATTTCATTTATTTTTTAGTCAATTTTTTGGAAAAAAATGTAGCGGTTTTTATGAATTGTAAATGTAATTGAAAATGAAATTGGACATGGAAATTTTAGGTAGATTTCATATAAAAAATCTACCTATTGCAATGGGCTTCATGTCGGAATTTCGGAAAAATTTTTGTGCCAAACGACTATATATGAAAAAGCGGAGACGAAAACACAAAACAAAAAAATTTATATATATATATATATTATATAATATATATTATATATATAGTATATAATATATATATATATATATATATATATATATATATATATATATATATATTATATAATATATATATATATAATATATATATAATATATATATATATATATATATATATATATATATAATATATATATATATATATATATATATATATATATATATATATATATATATATATATATATATATATATATATATATATATATATAATATATATATATAATATATATATATATATATATATATATATATAATATATATATATATTATATATATATATATATATATATATATATAAATATATAATATATATATATATATATATATAATATATATATATATATATATATATATATATATATATATATCTATGAACAATATGAGATATAACGAAAACGACCGGCACTCTCACGGTCGCATTTGTTGAGGTAGATCAAAAAAACTTTCTGTACTTGTGTGTTCTATTAATATCTTGGACAAGTTCGTGAATCAGCAAAATCCGACACGTGGTTAAGAAACTAGAGGCTTTTTTCTGAAAAAAATTGATTTTTTAAAAACCGTTATAACGGCCGTTTGGATACTAATATTTCAAAACATTTAACAAATTTAGAATCTTTGGAATCTTTTTTTATCAATTTGTTTTAAAAATAGACCTCTGCAGTTAGAGGTTCCTGAGTGAGCGGCTCCAACAAAAAAGTTTGCAAAAAAAAATTTTTTTTTGAAACAACCGGCACTCTCACGGTCGCATTTATAAGGCCAGATCAAAAAACCTTTTTTAAAAATGTGCGTTTTATTAATATCTTGGACAAGTTCGTAAATCAGCCCCATCCAACACATGGTTAAGAAATTAGAAGCTTTATACTAGAAAAAAACTCTGTTTTTTAGATCCGTTATAACGGCCGTTTGGATTCTAATATTTTTAAAAACTTCATAAATTTAGAATCTTTGAAACCGTTTTAATCAGTTTTTTTCAAAAAAAAGACCTCTGCAGTTGGAGGTTTCTGAGTGAGCGGCTCCAACAAAAAAGCTTGTAAAACACAAAATGCGTTTAAATCAACCGGCGCTCTCACGGTTGCATTTGTGGAGCCAGATCAAAAAACCTTTCTTAAAAATGTGTGTTTTATTAATATCTTGGACAAGTTCGTAAATCAGAAAAATCTGACACATGGTTAAGGAACTATAGGCTTTATACTAGAAAAAAAAGTGGTTTTTTTAATCCGTTATAACGGTTGTTTGGATGCTAATATTTTTAAAATCTAAATTTAGAACCTGCGGAAGCATTGTAATCCGTTTCTTATAAATATAAACCTCTGCAGTTAGATGTTTTTTGACTTGTTGGCTTCAACAAAAAAGCTTGCAACAATCCCCAACTACAATTTCCAAAAACCTTATAACAGTCAATGTCAACCTTATAACAGTCAAAAAAATAAAAGATTTGCATAGAAGAAATTAATTTTTTTTTCTTAGAAATAAACTATTTTGATATTTTGCAGTAATTGCACGACATATGATATAGAGTAGGTTTGTGTCATAAATTGTCACACACATGTTCTGTGGTAGATTTGATATTTGTTTGTTGCAAAATTGGATAGATATAATTTTGCTTGTAGGTAGCTAATTTTCTTTTTAAAATTTGTTTGATATCTGTTTGAAATTAGTTTGTTTTGTTTAAACTAATCTGATACATCAGATTCTACTGGTACACAAAACTGTCTGATCTCGAAATCTACCTATTTCTAGCGGATATGCGTGCCGCTTGGACTTTTTGAATTTATTATAGTTTTTGAAATATTTTGGGAATTTTGAAAAAAAGTTTGTGTGTGTTTATAATAAGTAATATAATATAATAGTGTGTATTTATAATAAGTAATATAATATAAAAAAATAAATAAAAAATATGTACTATAAAATTTGTAAACGTGAAAGTAAAGGTAAAAAAATTGAGACACAAAAGTTTATTAAAACTAGTTGTTTTGCTTTTTAATTTCAATTCATGTAATTACGATATTTTGATTAAAAATTTTGTGTAAAATAGTAACATTTCCTTAAATTTTTACAGAAAGTCAACAATAATGGCGAATGGAAACCAATTGGTAAGATTGGACGTAGAAGACGTCCGACAAGACGTATCCAGCATAGCAAGCATATATATAAAAAACTTAAATCAGTTCTGTTCGGTATTACATTAAACTAAAATAATTTTAAAATTTATTTTGTTGAATTATTTTTATATTTTCAGATACATTGCAAAAAGCTCAAAACTAAATAATGAATATGCTTATACAACAATACGTTATAAAAACATAACATAAATTAATTTAAACGCTTTAGTTCTCTAATTTTTTAAAAAAAATTAAGCAGAAAATGTTAACTTAAATATGTATGTATATGTACACTAGTAAAAAAAAATTATTAAAGATGTGAGCTATTTGAAAACGTACATCGAAAAAAACAACTATTTTTTAAAAAATCTGAAATTTTTGATATATTGTTGGTATTGACGGAAGAAAAAAAGTAATTTCTGCTTTTATTTTTGTATAGGGCGATTTTTCTGTTCCTGTGTTTACCGCAATGGCGCTGCAAAAAGGGGATAAGAGAAAAAATCACAAAAATTTTATATGGAATTCCATACAAAACACAATTTGAATAATTTTAAAAGTTATCTATGAAATTTCTCATTTTACTACAATTAAATAATTTGAATTTGTTTATGAAGTATTATTGACTATATATTAAGCTTAATATATAAAATATTTTCTTTTTCTTCTATCCG
>OY856188.1:213481582-213570736 GCA_963693315.1 Diogma glabrata
CTTTGCTTACTAAACTCAAGTTTAGCTTGTTGATCTCAACAAATCCCCAATATTATAATAATATAATATATTTTTTTTAAATACAAAAAAAGTGCAACGTACATATATAATAAATAAAAAAAATATTTATAGTATTATTTCATTCTTCGGAATATTTCTTATTTGCGTAAATTTTTTTAAGGAGTTTACTATTGTTGTTAAAAAGGTCATGAAATATTCCACAAGAATTTGTAAAATTATATTTCACACATAAAATGGCTTTTAAAGTTTCAAGTAGAGTTTCTGCTCGAAAGATCCGATTTTGAGATGCTCGAGAAATGCCCCTCCATACGTAAAACTCAAGTTAAAACTACTAAACTTTGACGAATTATTTTATTTTTCAATTTTTGATATTTGCAATTCCATCCCAAAGCGATCACCTGTTGTCCATCAAAATTTTATTTTGCCTTAAACTAGTTTCATTCGGTAGAGTATCGAAAATGGTTTAGTAAAAAATTTTTTTTGATCCAAGAAACGCTTGGTTATCCTGTGCTGGTATGGTCTAAAATCGCGATTTGTGCTTACACGCGTATCTTGAAAATGCAACCATTTCTGAACAGCTGAACCGATTTTGACGGCAGTAAGCGCGTTTGAAAGCAGAAACATAGTAGTTTTAGGGAATTTTTATCTGAGCATGTTTTCATAGAACATCTATGAGAAAATTGGAAAATGGTCAGAAAAATTGTCATTTGACATAGCCTGAACTGAAATTTTGCCCATTAAAAAAGAAAACAAAACTTTCATATATTAGCTTTTTAGTTTCCAAGTATAAAAAGAGGAATATTTCTCGTTCTCAAGTAATGATTTTTTAAAATTTTGTCCTACAAAAATAGGGTTCTTTATATGAAGTTTTAATCCAAATTTCACGCTCACAAACCTTAATAAACTAAAAGCCAAAGACAGAAAAAGATAAAACGAAATATTAAAATGCTTTTTATTCGCCTATATACTAAAGTGTTACTTTATTACTGTGATTTACGACCTTAAAGTGTCACTTTTTAACTATTTTTTTTGTTGTCATAGTTACGTCCAAAAAAGTAAAAAGCATTTGTATTTGTTTAAATTTGGAAACACTATTATGGTCCAAATACATGAGTAGAAAGTCTGCACGCAGTGCTGCATGCATATCTGCTGTAACGATCGCAATAATCGCAAAACAATAATAAAACCAAATTCCTCTTTGTTTTCAATTCAATAAAAATGTATTTCATTAGTTTCCGTTCATTTTTACATTAATAATAATTTTAAAATTTTCTAAAACTTAACTGCTAGTTAAATTTTGAATATACTATAAAAAGCAAACGAACGTACTCAATTTTATTTCCAATTCTAGCGAACAGATGTCGTTGTCGTTATTAATCTTTGCTGAATTTTCAGATTACCCGATTTGTTTTTGACATCATAAGATGTAAAAAAGGAAAAATCACATTTTTCCAATTTGATATTTTAATATGCAATTCGATCTTGGTTCTTAAAACGAAATGTTCAAGGAGTTTTTTTATTTTATTATTAAACATTAGATAAAACAAAACATTTTTTTTGTGTATTACTATTGTTTCGTTTGAATTAATATATGGAAAATTATAAAACAATTTTAAGTTTTGTTTTACCTGTGGATGAAGAGTGAGGATGTCAAGGTCGTGTTACTTTATTGACAAAATATTTTATCGACAATTTGAATAGCTGTTTGTTCAATTATAATACATGAGTTTGTACTGTTATCATATGGTTTTATGGTTGTGGTAGTTTCAACGTTAACAAAATCAGAAACGATACCACATAGTTATTCAGCTTTCAAGATTAGTCAAGGTTACCTTCACCATATAAGATAAGGGATTGCTAACCAGAAAGGAAAAATTAACACAAACAATATACACAAATGGTGGATTGTTACGAAATAATTGATGTTACTAAAACCGCATCAGACGCAGAAATTGAAAAAAAAAACATACAGGAAATTAGTTTTAAAATGGCATCCAGATGAAAATCCTGAAAAAAACTCTGAAGCAGCTTCAACAAAAGAAACAAGTTAATTTAAGGTATTTGTCTAATTTTATATTAATATTGCATTTATAATTTTTTATGTGGTTCAACTTAGTTTTTAGAATGATAGGCTAATTGAAGAATAATAAGAGATTTCCAAAATTTAAGATCCGTGTAGGGACAATCCGGATGGCGGGAGTGATCTCCTTTGCTTTAACTTTTATTTTTTTTTCCTACTATAAAAACGATGGAATATCAGATGTGCTTGTGATTTGTATAGTTTTAACAGTATATTGAACAGAAACAAAGTGATAAAAGTCCAATCCGATTCACGAAGTGAATCAATTACAAACGTGGGCCGAAACAAAAACCTGGCTTTTGTTAATGATAACCGAGATTACGGTTAATTTTTTTTTGATATAACGGTTAGTTATGAGTCATATTTTTGGCGCAATTTTAATTATATATTCTTAGCGCGATTTCTGAAAACCAGTTTTGGTTTGTGTGGTCAAAATTTTCTGGAAAAACCAGTTTAGTTTTGTTTTGGTTGAAAAGAATAGATTATATATATACAGGGGAAATATTTTATTATTAAAATTTTTAATTGAATTTTATAATATGTACATGAGAGGTCAGGGGTTGAGAAGGAGGTGTCGGCCAGGGGGGTTTGAGCCATGGATGAATGAGGTGGAAGAGAGAGAGCATGTGGAGAGAAAGGAGAGAATGGTTGAGGCGAGGAATGTGGTGGATGAAATAATAAATGTGGTTTTGAATGAGGTGAAAAATGGGATATATTTGGAAATTATGGATGATATTTATGGAGAACGGTATGATAAGTTATTGGATGATCTGATTCGTGAAATAGTGAATGAGGAGTTGAATGGGGTGAATGAGGAAGCGGATGAGATGGATGAAGTGACTGAGGAAGTGAATATGGGCTGGCGTGAGAGGAGACGGGTCAAGAAAAACAGGAGCTCACACCTGAAGAGAAAGGAGAGGAGGAAGAAGGAGAAGGAGAGTCGCTTGGTCGTGGAGCTGGGAGCTTCCTCGGTCAAGAGTACTCAAACAGAGGAGCTGGTTGAGGAGGTTTCCACCTCACCGACCATGCGACAGGTAGAGGAGTGGTCTGGTCCACAGGAGGCCCCTGTTCCTCATAGTATAATTAATTAAAATTAATTATTTTTGCTTGTTTGAAAAAAAACCGTTTTGGGACAGCAATTTTTTTTGGAGATTGTTTTTTTGTGCTGTCATTTGAATTTGTTTTTGTACATATTGTACATATTTGTAAATATTTTTGTAAATAATTTTTTTTTTGTATATAGTTCATATATCTTTTTTTGGAATAATATTGTACATATTTTCATTGTACATATTTTTGTATATAATCGTGTACATATTTTGGAATGACATTGTACATATTTTGTAAATATTTTTTGGTACTGTCAATGTACAGGGTTGTACATAGTTGTAAATAGGTTATTGTATACAAATACAAGTACAATGGTTCGTTGAATTCGCTCATTGAACATGATATGGCTGTGTGCAGGATATATTTTTTGTATTTTCAATTTTTTATTGGTGATTAATTTTTTTTTGAATTTCTTTTGGAAAACCAATTATTGGTGTTTTTATATATATATATGTGGTATTGTATAAGGTGATAATTAATATCTTTCTCAGCGGTAGGCCTAAAAAGCCATCCATAGAGCTTCACTCTTTAACATTGATGTCGTTCTTAGATCGCCTATGGCCATCGGGGTTATGCGATCGAAGAACATTGGTTTCTTCTCTTCATTCGGCGAGGAAGTCCTCAGGGACGAGGAGTGGTGTTGCTGTGTTTGTACTTAGGTGCAAACCAGTAGTACCATTCTTTGCTCAGAGGCTTCTTCGGTGTAATGAAGAGAAGAACCAATTGTACTTTTGCTTTCAGGATCAGAGGCTTCACCTCATACAAATTCAAAAACTTACCATTTTTTTCCACTTAGCTTTTACAATAAAACAATTTTTCATGGAGTTTAGGTTTTGAGGTCTGGTGCTCGGGAGCGTTCTTCAACTTTCGCATTAGGTTTAGTTGTAATTTATTTTTAGGTTAAACAAGCACAACTGGGTCAGTAGAAATGGACCTAGTGTCTAATCGTGACAGTTGTGATTGTTTTATTAGGTTGGGGAGAATCTGTTCTGTAGAATTTGGTCGTTAGGGGCTTTTCTAGTCGGTTCTCACATGCATGGTTGGAGTGGGCTCGCGAACGCGATATTTTAAATTTAAACAATATGGATGTTGTACCATACTTACTTTTTAAATTGTCTCCAGACGAATCTTGATTTTGGGAATCTCTTATGATATTAAATAAAAATAAAATAAATCAAACAAATTTTTCAAAAATTAAATAAATAAAATTTTTTATTAAATAAATTAAATTTTCGTTAATTAAAATAATTTTAGGTAAATAAATAATTTTTTCGTAATTTAAATAGTTTTAGGTAACTAAATAAATAATTTTTCTTTTAATTACACAATACATCAAGATATAAATAAATATTTTTTATTTTTTTTAAAAAAAAATAAATCAATATTTCAAAGTTAGGACGGTGCATCCAATAAATAAACATTCTTCTAAATATTTTTATTTTTCAATTTTCTTTTAAAAATAAATAAATATTCTTAGGGGTGCTATCGTCAATAACTAATTTTAGGTATATATATATATTTCAGTATATCTGAAATTAAATAAATAAATTATATTTTTACACATACAATATTTTAGGAACTTTTGAAAAAGATTCAGCAAAGATTGGGTACGACGGTGGTCTTTCCTTTTTGTTCCTTTACAAAGGGTGTTTTTACAAAAAGGTTTTTTGTGTTTTTTTGAATTGGGGCGTTCGTTGTTTTTTTTCATTTCTTTGTGTTTTACAACTTCCATCGGACGAATTTTTCCGGGCGAATTAACTCCACCTTTTTTCTAGTTGGAATTGGTTTTATTATTGGTGTTGACGTTTTTTTTACCATCAAAATGTCAAGTCACATTGGCGTGGACCATCCGTTCTATGGTTTGGAATCCAGTGAACTGCAGATCGAATGTCTGGTTCGGGGTGTGGATTTTAGAGGGGTCAATTGGGCAGAGGAACTGCGAAACCACGTAAATCATGGTGCAGTTCCAGTAATGGTATCTCATGCGAGAGACTTGGTAGCTGAGTCTCAAACGGTGGTGCAGGCAGCACAAGTTGTTGTAGATCAGGTACGTCGACTTCAAGCACCGGTTAATCAGACCTTCTTAGATGGTTTGGCGAATCGAGTGTTGCATTATACAGGTAGGATGAATAGGTTGGGTCCTCGCAATGACTTGCAAGAAGCCCGCACCTACGCTATCTCGCAATTGTCACGCGCTTGGGATATAATAGGATCACTGTCAACACGTCCAATTATACAGAATAAACCAGGAGTATCATCTGCTCCATCTGCTTCACCTGCTTTTCGACCAGGTGAGAGATCCACACCGATCCCAATACAGCCAATAACTGAGACAATAAATAGTCTGAATCGTACAGACCATCAACAACAGAGACGGTCGGATCAAGCTGAACACATACACAACAATCCAGCATTGGTACAACAACAATCATTAAATTATCCACAAGCTCCACTAACAGCACCACCACCATACAACCAACCTCCTCAGGTATGGCGTGACGCGGCTCCAGCGTTAGCACCAGTGGAGTACCGAGGGGTTCGTGGGAACAATTTGAGTCGTTATGACTCAAATTGGGTTCCAACCTTCACAGGAGATGGTCACTCTCCTGATGTTCATGAGTTCGTTCACAGAGTTGAGGCGGCTGCCAGGAGGGACCGCGTGAATTGGGACGACCTTAGGTCTATCGTTCCACGGTATCTCAAGGGGGCTGCCGACAGATACTATTTGAACTTAACTCATGAATATAAGGTGGTGACCTATCCAGTGCTAAGGGAGGGACTCCTACAAACCTTCGGTACGCTCACTGATGATAAGGCGATCTTGCGCGTTCTTCTGAACCGCAAACAAAAGTCAAAGGAGAGCGTATACGAATATCTAGTGGAGATTGGTTCGTTAAACCGTCGCTTAGCACGTCCATTTGCTGACCGTGAAATGCTAGAGATTGTTAGGGAGGGACTGAGTGTGGAGCTCAAAAATGCTACACTTGCAGCAACAATACATTCTATTGATGAACTTCGGACTTTGTGTCAGAAGTTTGAACGTTTGTGGTCCACACCAGTTCCAACCAGAACATCAAATTTAAGAATTAGCGAGGTACAACAGATGGATGATTATGAGGTGGATGCTGAAGCAGAACAACATGGATATATTGATGCGGTGGATTCAACACAGAGACGGATATTGCAGCGACCTAGCATAACATTTGACAACAGTCAACCTGGTCCATCAATATCCAGACAACCAATAGTATGTTTCAGATGTGGAGTAAACGGTCATCGAGCTCCTGATTGCTCTAAGAATCGGATAAAATTGCACTGCTGGAAATGTAACAAGCCGGACGTTATATATGCAAATTGTTCATATTGTCACCCGTCGGTAAACTACCGTCCGAGAGTACATGCTTCGGGGATGGTACCCTCGGTTCAACATCCAATGAGCCCGAAGAAAACGACGAGAGATGTAGCAACGCAGGACGATCGATCACCACTCAGGAAACCAGAATAAAATCACCTAGTACATTTAATTTCCCATCATTACATCGAACATATTTTAGACGTCTTGAACGTAACATTAGATATTGGAGGATGAGGAAATTATTTCGTAAAGCTTGTATTTCATCTATCCTTTCAGAAACAAAGGATCCTCGGCCGCGATTGACAATCAAGATTTTGGACAAACATATTTCAGGTCTATTGGATAGTGGAGCGTCAATCACAATACTTGGAAGAAATTCCTTGGAATTATTGGAATCAGCAGGTACAACTTACCGTAAGTACACATCGTGTATTCGTACGGCAGATGGTACTGCAACAAAAATTTTGGGTTACATCGAAATTCCAATAACTGTGAATGGTTCCACTAAACCAATGCGGTTCCATATAGTCCCTGGATTACGAGAAGAGCTCTACCTGGGCATAGATTTCTAGGAGAAATTCGGTATTGTTCCTTCTTTTGTTAGTGAACTGACTCGCACAGAGCTACAAAATTTTAATACACATAACCTCACCACTGACCAGCAACATGAACTGGATATGATCAAGGATTCTTTCCCGTCATTTGAAGTGTCTGGGCTCGGAAAGACTTCTTTGGTTGAACATGTCATCGATGTTGGTGATAGTGCACCTGTTAAACAGAGACACTATCCCACATCGCCGGCTGTTCAACTAAAGGTCTATGCCGAACTTGACCGAATGCTTCAAATGGGCGTGATCGAAGAGTCTAACAGTTCTTGGTGCTCGCCAGTGGTTTTGGTACAAAAAGAATCTGGTAAAAACAGATTATGTATTGATAGCCGTCGTGTCAATTCACTAACGAAAAAGGACGCTTACCCACTTCCCTTGATTGATGGCTTACTAGGTCGTCTAAATAGCACAAAGTACATTTCCAGTATTGATCTCAAAGATGCTTTCTGGCAGATTCCTCTGGCAGAAGCATCTAGAGACAAGACAGCCTTCACAGTGCCTGGTCGTCCATTGTATCAATTCCGAGTTATGCCCTTTGGATTGTGCAATGCTCCCCAGACAATGTGTCGGCTAATGCACAAAGTGATACCACATCAATATCACGAAAATGTCTTTGTTTATTTAGATGATCTATTGGTAGTCTCTTCCACGTTCCAGGAAATATGGAATTGCTGTCCAAAGTCTCTTCATTGTTAAGAGCGGCTGGGTTAACCATAAACCTCAAGAAAAGCAAATTTGTTCTGAGAGAGGTGAAATACTTAGGATTTTTGGTTGGTGAAGATGGTCTTCGAACAGACCCTGACAAGGTAAGAGCTGTAGCAGAGTACCCAGCTCCATCTACAGTTAAACAAATACGACGTCTTTTAGGAATGGCTGGTTGGTACCAACGTTTCATACCAAACTACGCAAGCGTGGTATCACCGATTACGGATTTACTGAAAAAGAGTTCTGGGAAACTGAAATGGACATTAGAAGCGCAAGCTGCTTTCAAAAATTTAAAACGATTGCTGACTACAGCACCGGTATTAATTAACCCTGATTATAATAAAGAGTTCTTTATTAGATGCGATGCGAGTCTGACAGGGATAGGTAGTGTACTGTATCAGATCGACGAAGACGGACAAGAGTGTCCGATAGCCTTCATGTCGAAAAAACTCAATAAAGCTCAACGAAACTATTCTGTTTCTGAGCTTGAATGTCTTGCGGCAATTCTTAGTGTGAAGAAATTCAGAGGCTATGTTGAAGGTCACCGATTTACAATTGTGACTGATCACTCAAGTCTGAAGTGGCTTATGTCACAGAAAGACTTGAGTGGTCGTCTGGCTAGGTGGAGCCTAAAACTCCAACATATGGATTTTACCATTGTCCACCAAAAAGGTACCCAAAATATAGTCCCTGATGCTCTATCTCGTCTTTATGACGATACACACGAAGAATTGACGGAAGCATTAGTACATCACATTAACGACATTAAAATCGACAATGAAGGTTATCGGCACAAAGAATATACGGATATGATGGCTAAAGTTCAATCATCACCAAAGGACTTTCCATCTGTTAAAGTCGTGGATGATAAGCTATACATACGTATTGAGCCAAGACCTGATGCAATACCCAACGATGTTCCTGTGTGGAAACTCTGGGTACCAAAACCGATGACTTCAAACATGATTCAGAAACATCATGATGATAGTACTGCTGCTCATGGGGGTGTTAAAAAGACTTTAGAATTACTTCGACGTCTTTATTATTGGCCGGGCATGGCGTCACAGGTACACAACTATGTTGTGTCCTGCGACACATGTAAACAAACAAAAGCCACGAATCAGATATTGCGTCCTCCGATGCAATATCAATTCGAAACAGCACGTCCATGGCAGAGAGTCTATATAGATTTTTTGGGACCGTATCCTCGTTCTACACTTGGGAATACGGTGTTATTGATAGTTCTGGATCATGCTACGAAGTTTGTACTACTGAAATCACTTAGAAACGCAACTTCACCGAAGGTGAATGCTTTTCTAAGGAATGAAGTGTTTCTTACATATGGGGTACCAGAGTTTCTACACAGTGACAATGGCAAACAGTTCACTAGTAGGAACTTTCAAAGTCTTTTGTCAGATTTCGGCATTAAACACATTAGGACCGGTGTCTATAGTCCTCAAAGCAACGCGTCAGAGCGGGTCAATAGGTCAGTTCTAGCAGCAATTCGAGCGTTCATTAAAGGTCAACATACCAAGTGGGACTCACAAATTGGTGAAATCGCATATGCACTGCGGGCTGCAGTACATTCTGCTACCAAGTACTCACCGTACTATCTATTATTTGGTCAACATCCAATATCGGATGGAAATACTTACCAATTGTTGAGATCACTACACCAGCTTGGTGAAGATGCTGGTGAGGAATTAGGACGCTCTGATCATTTGACTCTGCTCAGGAACCGGGTTCAGGAAAATTTAAAAGCAGCTTTCAAGAAATCGCAACATCAGTACAACCTGCGATCTAAACTACGGACTTTTCAACCACAACAACGTGTGTTTGTACGGCAACATCATTTGAGTGACGCTACAAAAAAGTTCTCGGCAAAATTGGCTCCAAAGTTCTTACCTGCAATGATTAAGACTAAGATTGGAAATGTACTCTATGAGTGCACAGATATGAGCGGTAAGAATCTTGGAGTCCATCACGCGAAAGACATCAGGGAATGATGTCTTTTCGTTAGGTAGGGTTGTTCCTCTGGCTGATTGTCGTCTCTGAGGTTCACATCTTCAGGTCATACTTACTGGTTGTATCGGGGTGTCCATGGTGCTGACGTTCGGATGGATGGTCGGTCTCAATACTCAGTGAAGTTCTTAAGGACTTCATGAGTGTTGGAACCGGTCATCGGTCTTGACGCCAGTGACTGTGGGTATCTCGATCCCAGATACAGTTTAATAGGTGGAAGTAGTTCGGTGGTTTTCTGTCATGGAGGGGATGGCGACGTTTCTGTGATTTCAAGAGTAGAAATCTTGATTTTTACCTTGAATTCATGGTGTAACGATCGCAATAATCGCAAAACAATAATAAAACCAAATTCCTCTTTGTTTTCAATTCAATAAAAATGTATTTCATTAGTTTCCGTTCATTTTTACATTAATAATAATTTTAAAATTTTCTAAAACTTAACTGCTAGTTAAATTTTGAATATACTATAAAAAGCAAACGAACGTACTCAATTTTATTTCCAATTCTAGCGAACAGATGTCGTTGTCGTTATTAATCTTTGCTGAATTTTCAGATTACCCGATTTGTTTTTGACATCATAAGATGTAAAAAAGGAAAAATCACATTTTTCCAATTTGATATTTTAATATGCAATTCGATCTTGGTTCTTAAAACGAAATGTTCAAGGAGTTTTTTTATTTTATTATTAAACATTAGATAAAACAAAACATTTTTTTTGTGTATTACTATTGTTTCGTTTGAATTAATATATGGAAAATTATAAAACAATTTTAAGTTTTGTTTTACCTGTGGATGAAGAGTGAGGATGTCAAGGTCGTGTTACTTTATTGACAAAATATTTTATCGACAATTTGAATAGCTGTTTGTTCAATTATAATACATGAGTTTGTACTGTTATCATATGGTTTTATGGTTGTGGTAGTTTCAACGTTAACAAAATCAGAAACGATACCACATAGTTATTCAGCTTTCAAGATTAGTCAAGGTTACCTTCACCATATAAGATAAGGGATTGCTAACCAGAAAGGAAAAATTAACACAAACAATATACACAAATGGTGGATTGTTACGAAATAATTGATGTTACTAAAACCGCATCAGACGCAGAAATTGAAAAAAAAAACATACAGGAAATTAGTTTTAAAATGGCATCCAGATGAAAATCCTGAAAAAAACTCTGAAGCAGCTTCAACAAAAGAAACAAGTTAATTTAAGGTATTTGTCTAATTTTATATTAATATTGCATTTATAATTTTTTATGTGGTTCAACTTAGTTTTTAGAATGATAGGCTAATTGAAGAATAATAAGAGATTTCCAAAATTTAAGATCCGTGTAGGGACAATCCGGATGGCGGGAGTGATCTCCTTTGCTTTAACTTTTATTTTTTTTTCCTACTATAAAAACGATGGAATATCAGATGTGCTTGTGATTTGTATAGTTTTAACAGTATATTGAACAGAAACAAAGTGATAAAAGTCCAATCCGATTCACGAAGTGAATCAATTACACTGCATCTAAAATAGATGTGCAGAATTTTTATATATTTGACGTGCAGCATTTTCGAAAAAATGACAGTTCGTGTTCTTACGTATTATCATAGACAAATTATTATTATTATTATTATTAGTATTATTATTATTATTTGTCTATGGTATTATGAAGTAGTTATTAGTGAAAGTTGTCCCAATTTAAAGAAAACTATCTTTTTAATTAAAAGATAGAAGAAAATAATTGAATCGTTGCCTGTAAAAACTTTTATGTCTAAATTAAAATTTAAGTTCAAATTACATATACCACTATTTCCGATAATCCTTTCCAAAAATTTATTTATTTACAATAAATATACGAAAAGATATAAATAAATAAATAAATAAAATAAATAAATAATATTAGTTTTAATTATTTTATAATTTGGATTATTTAGAATATTTGAATATCTTTATAAACAAATAATCATTACAAAAATAATTTCATTTTCAAAAAAATATCATTCATTTTTATTTGAGTTATAAAAAAAATAATTCATTTTCAAACAAAATATCAAAATCATCCATTTTTATCTGAGTTTTCAAGTAGTTTTTGTTTTTTTTATTGTGGCAGCACTGCCTCTGTGCAGCGAAATTAGAATTAGAAATATCTTGCAGAATTTTTCTGCATGCAGAATTTACATGTAATTGCTCTCATATAACCACACATGTTCTAATTTCGCTGCATGCAGAATTCTGCACATGTATTTGGACCATTAAGAAAATTTTCTTTTTTTCCGATGGTGCTGCTTCTCAATACAAAAATAAAAAAAACTTTCGATTTATGCGAAATGAAGCAAACGGAAAAAAATTATTTTGAGTGGCATTTTTTTGCTACCTACCACGGAAAGGGTCCATGCGATGCAATTGGAGAGACTCTGAAACGTATGGCTACTAGAGCTAGTTTGCAACGTGTGTATGCGGACCATATATTAACAGCAACAGACTTGTTCGAATGGATACAAAAGAAAGAGTCTAACATTAACACCATATTTTGCTCTCAAAATGAACACGATATGATGGAGAAAAAATTACAAAACAAATATAATAATGTGAAAACGATTGTAGGCACACAATCCTTTCATTCATTTGTGGCATTTAAGATTTTCTTATTTAGTTGATTCAAAAACAGTTAGTTTAAGATAAATAAGATTTGTTTTTTAAGTTCTAATATTTTTCTTCCTTTTTTATCATTATATTTATACTATTATATTTTGGTGTTGGGTTTAAATTGTATTGTAATTTAAAATAAAAAAAATTAAAAAAAAAATATTATGCAAATAAGTATTCTAGTGTTTAAATTAAGTGGTTTAATTAATTAATTAATTTATTTATTATATTTTTTTCATTAAAAAGTATTTTAATAGTTCGTTTTTATCTTTTTCAAGATGTTTGTCTTTGGCTTTTAGTTTATTAAGGTTTAAGAGCGTGAAATTTGGATTACAGCTTCATATAAAGAACCCTATTTTTGTAGGACAAAATTTTAAAAAATCATTACTTGAGAACGAAAAATATCCCTCTTTTTATACTTGGAAACTAAAAAGTTAATATATGGAAGTTTTTTTTTTCTTTAATGGGCAAAATTTCAGTTCAGGCTATGTCAAATGACAAGTTTTCTGACCATTTTCCAATTTTCTAATAGATGTTCTATGAAAACATGCTCAGATAAATATTTTCCCTGAAATTACTATGTTTCTGCTTACAAACGCGCCTACTGCCGTCAAAATCGGTTCAGCTGTTGGTGGCATTTTCAAGATACGCGTGTAAGCACAAATCGCGATTTTCGGCCATACCAGCACATGATAACCAAGGGTTTCTCGAAACAAAAAAAAATATTTTACCAAACCATTTTCGATACTCTACCGAATGAAAATAGTTTAAGGCAAAAAAAAAAATTTGATGGACAGATTTTAGCTAAAAGTGATCGCTTTGGGATGGAATCGCTCTATAAATAATTAAAAAGTATGTATAAGTTTATATATATAATTTTAATATTTACAATTTCAATAGAAGACAAAGTGGAACTCCATTTATGTTTAGTGTTTATTACAAAATTGATATTGATTGTCATATAATTCGAATTTATTTATAAGTATTTAAACTAAAAAAAATGTTTTATTTAGCATAAATAAATTGCCCAAATTTAATTTTAAATAACGAAATTCTTTTTTCATTTGAATAACGAAATTCTGTTTTCTTTTGAAAAATCGGGATATTTTTAAAATGGCGCGGGACGCGGGACAAATTGGTAAAAATCGGGACGGTCCCGCCAAAAGCGGGACGTCTGGTCACCTTAATTTAGAGGCAACTCAAGAGGCAAAAAATACAAGAAACCAAAATTGGTGTGAATAATATTTGTAATAGTGATAATAATGTCTTTTGTTTCATGGCTCTTTTAAAACTCAATTTTGTAATGTTTATAAAAATTTTAAATTATAATTACTTACATGTAAGTTTTTGAATAAAGTTTGGATAAAATAATTTAGAGATCTTATACGAAAACAGATATTTGCAAATTTGCTCCATGTTGTCCAGTCATTAAACAATTAATCTACACAATTTCGACGCATATAATATGCTCTTCAAAAACACACACACACCGTTATAAAGAACATAATCCCACTCTTGTTTATCTATCTAAAGCCGCAATTAGACTATTGCAGAACTCTGCAATATTTCTGCAATGGAATATTGTAAAATATTCATTGCAGAAAAGTTTGGCAATGAACTCATTGCAAAACATTGCATTGACTCATTGCAATGTTTTGCAATGAGTTCATTGCCAAACTTTTCTGTAATGAATATTTTACACACTACCATTGCACAACTATTGCAGAAATATTGCAGAGTTCTGCAATAGTCTAATTGCGGCTTAAGTTAAATAAACTAAAGTTTTTAACATTTTAGCAGATTCTTATCAACAATTACCTACAAAACTTAATTTATTTTGCTGATGCATTAAAAACATGTATGTATGTACTATGTAGTTTATTCGTTGTATTTTAGTATGTATAAAAAAATGTTCTGATGATCACCACCCTAAAACAAACTAAGATTATGAATTTAAGTTATTGAAAATGAAACCTGGAGGTATAGTTCCTGACCTACTTATTCGATTTAATTTAACTTCTATATGATTTAATTTGTTACTGATTAGATCCATGCAATGGGCATGGGAACAACAAATTTTAAATATTTTAAATAAATAAAAAAATATTACATGAAAAATTAACAATAATCAAACATTTTTAATTAAAATATGTTCTGAACCGAAGTTAGGTGAACTATTATGTTATTTCCCGTCCCTACTTTCGCATTCAAAACAATATTGTGTTTCATTCTGGAACAATTAAGTTGATTCCAGCATTTTTGAGGCTTTAGAACCTCAATAGAATTGTTAAATAGTTTTACCAACGAAGACCTGGACGGTAAATTGGGATGAAGAGATCGTAATATTGTTGCATTTAACCAAACAAAGCTAAAATATATCGCCTTGCCTGAATGTAACGATCATAACTTTTCTCTATAATTAAAATAAACCATCTGGAATTAGATGAATCAGTTATATGTTTAGGAGTTTTCAATCCGGTTCAAATTTTACTGATCTATAAGATCTTTATTCGCCAATCTATAGAATACTGCTGTTATGTGTACGGTTGATTGATAATCTAACATGATCAGATTATTTCCCACCAGAACCGAAGAAATGTGGCTGAACTGTCTGTCCATCATAAAAACAACTTTAACGAATACTTTTTTAGAAATATTTAATACATATTTACATCGTATGCGAATTACAATCGACGAGCAAGAGTTTCAGAGCTATCCCATACTTCTCCACATACTTCGTTGTAGAATTATGTTCTTCTAGAACGATCTTTAAATTGAGTGAACTCAATGCCGGGGCATTGCTCAATGGAGAGGGGCAGTACTCTCCCTTGTTTCCCCGATGATTTTGCCTCTCAGGCATTGAAAGAAAATGTCAATCCTCATTTGGTATAGAATTATCCCTACATCCTCATTCCATCCATTTTCAACAGCTTCTTCTTATCTAGTTGACATGGTATCTTGGGTTATTTAAGGTTAAATACTGAATATTTGATTATATTAACGTGTTTTGCATTGGTTTTATATTATTTTCACGGCATACGTGAAACTATTATACAAAAATAAGAGATTATGATGCAAAGACGTAAAGCTAAGATTTTGAACGCATTTTCGAACGAGATTTTCGCACACATTAAGTCCAAAATAGCTTACTTCCATACGTCATATACATATTTTTTATACGTCGGTCGCAAGCAAAATTTAAAAAAATTTGTTTAATCTAAATCAAAATTAAAAATTTGCATAAATTTTGAAATAAAAATACGTTGAACAAGTAAACTTTGACCAAAATATTTGGCATTTTTTTCAAATAAATTGTATAACTATGACAACAAAAAATAACAAATATTTTGATTGAATATTGAATTGAATATTTTGATTATTATTGATTGAATATTTTGATATTATTGATTGAATATTTTGATTGAATATATACAAATTTAAATGTTTTCTACTTTTATAGACGTAACTATGACAACAAAATATAGAGTTGAAAAGTAACACTTTACGACCGCAAATTACAGTAATTAAGTAACACTTTAAGCAAACTCCACATGCGTCCAAAAAATCCAATCTATTATTATGACACGAAAGCTCGGAAAGGTTCGCCATCACTGACCTTTAATCCACTTTCAATTAACGTTTGATTATGATGGAAATCCTTTACATAAGCATTTGTTATCGGTAATTCTAAAAAAACATATACTTATCGGCAATTAAAAGTTATTATTCTAACAAGTATTAACTCAACTAGATGCATTCGTATTGGGTTCCAAAAGGTTTTTCTTATCTTAAATTTTTTTTCAATTGAACGATTGCCTATACATATTGTTTTTTTTCTTATCATTTTGTATAGATACAAAATTTATTGTACAAAAAATTATTAAAGCTGATATACTTTAATAATTAATAATGAAGATAAATAAACGAAAATTTAACTTGATAAAAGTTACAAAAAAATGAAAAGTTAGTGTTATTTTATTAACTTTAAAAACTAAACAAGAAACTGTTAACCACAAATAGAAATAATATATAAAATGATTGCTAAAACACAAGCTTTGATTCAAATACTGATTATCAAAATTGTTTTAATAGAAATTGTAAGATGTGATCATAACACTACCACTATTCTAGAAAGACAAGTTGGCATAGGTAAGAAATATTTAAATTAATAACGATAGTTTGATTAAATTACATTTGAATTCCATATAAGTAATTTGCTAATTTCCAACTGTTATCACCTTTGAGTAGATTTTAATTGTGAAAACTGAAAAGTATAAATTATAATTTAGATTATTTTTTGTTAAAAGCGATCAACTTTGTGTTAAGTCTCTAGATTTTTAGGTAAACTCTTAGTTTTTTGTTGAAAAAGTGTCTACGGAAACCACGAATAAAGGATGATAAAGGAACTTTTTCTTTTTTGAACGTCATAGTTACAATAACTTTTTTGATAAAGTTTTGTGTTTTTGAGCACAGAAAATCGATGCTACAACTCCCTCTGAAAATAAATGAAAAACATGAAAATGACTGTTTTGAATTCCGAACTTTTTATCGTCTAATCTTTAAAAGTCACTGATCCTTTGAAAAATGATAGCTCGTTCGCGAAACATTTTGCTTCCAGGCTGTTTTGTTTCAACTCCTAAAGAAATATTTTGTTTCAATTTCAAAACCAGTCTTCAGAACTTAATTTGAAATAATAATTTATAAATCTTTATTTAAAACCCAAAATTATTTATTAAAAGCTCAAAAACTATTGAGATGGTTAAAGCAACAATTAAGATCTGAACTAGACAACATTCCACCTTTTATTCTTTAAGATTTTCAAAAAGAACTCAGCCATCTTTAAATCAAAATTTTCTACAAATCGTATAAATCTGATATGTTTTTTTTTGTTGTTAATTGGTCAATTTCACATTCATTCAAAAAAAGGAGTCAAATGTGATACCTAATTATTGAGAAATAGGACTGTCACACGGAACAAATTAAAAGTATTTGAGCATTATCGTAAAAGCTACGTCTTTTAAAAATCAAAATTTATGGAAGACATTAATTTGATATCGGACACAACGGGTGTACGGGTTTGACACAAAATATCAACAACCGATCTAATGAACTGATCTTTTGATCTGATTGGTGGCATATCGTACTTTAAAATTTAGTTCAACCTATGTTATCGTATCAGACAATTAAAAAGAATTTTGATCAAAACTGGCGTTTGATCTAGCTGATCAACTCTAGTACTTCAACATTCAGTTTTATTCCCCACTTCTTTTTTATATATAAACGAACTGTTGAAAATCCTTAAAAACGCAATATATAGTTTTTCAGATAATATTACACTGCATAAGTCAGTCGTCTCGATCTTGAGAGGAAAATGAGCGAACGGTATAGCCTCCCCGACAAAACGCTGCCATAAACGTGCCATAAACGCTCCCTCGTGCTGGAAGTTGGCAAATGTCCAGCCCGTCCCCAAAAAGGGACCAAAATCTGACATCTCAAATTATATGCCAATAGCTTTACTTTCGGTCCTATCCAAAGTCTACGAGCATTATATTAATACACACATTTTAAAATTTCTGGAAGCAAATCATTTAATAGCCGACAGCCAATACGGTTTTCGAAACAAAAGATCAACTACCGATCTATTAAACTATGTAGCGCATTGTTGGAACAGCATAATTGATAAAGGTGGTGAAACATACGTTATCGCTTTAGACATCTCCAAGGCATTCGATCGAGTCTGGCATGTCAGCTTAATCAACAAGCTCGTTGCGTATGGTTTTCATCCCAATGTTGTGAAGCTGATTCAAAATTTTCTATCCAACCGATACATTTCGGTCTCCTTAGACGGATATTCTTCTGAGTCTAAACTAATTAACGCTGGTGTACCTCAAGGCTCAGTAGTGTCCCCAACCCTATTTTTGATTTATATCAACGAATTGTTGAAAATCGCCAGCAACCCAATAAATAGTTTTACAGATGATAGTACTCTGCACAAGTCGTTCGAGCCCCATTCCTTCAAAAAGTAAAATGCACGAACGAATTAATCCTGCCCGGAGAGACGCTGCCATAAACGTGAATAAAAACCTAAAAAAAGTTGCCGATTGGGGTGACCAAAACCTGATTAATTTCAACTCTACCAAAACACAGCTGTTGATTGTTTCCAGATCACAGACCGTGTTCTCCAAAGATATTTTATTCAGTATGTGTGATAAACCAATGGGTGAATGTAAAAACATTCGTTTATTGGGTGTCACAGTTTCAAATGACCTACTCTGGAACGATCATGTAATGGCGATGGCAAAAAGCGCGTCTAAAAAACTCCGCCTCCTAAATAGATGCAAAAAAATTTTCACTCCATACCAATTGCTCCATGTTTATAAATCCTATATTCGTCCCTGTATGGAGTACTGTTGTCAAGTTTAGGGTGCTGCTTCTGTTTCCATCTTGGCCCTCTTGGACTCTGTTCAAAAGCGGGCTATACGAATTGCCCAAAAATTGATTCTCTACAACATCGTCGCACTGTTGTAGTTGTTGTTGTTTTTTACAAATATCATTATCAACAGTGCTCAGATGAAATCAGCAGCATCATGCCTCAAACTTATTCTTACCCCGTTCCACTCGGCAATCGGCTACCGCAACCAATCAAACGGTCGAGATCCCACGCTGTCATATTGGCAGATCGCAGAAAGACTTCTTTCTCCGAACTGCAAACAAATGGAATAGTTTGCCGGAATCCATTGTCTCAGGTGGCTTCAATCCGCGGAGGTTTAAAAAAAGCGTAATACCTTGGAACGCAGGTTGTTGTGGGACCTAGGTCTTAGGCATTTGTGTGTTGTTGTGACACATATTCTAAACCCTATAACACAACACTTTTTATTAAAAAAAAAAAAAATAAACGTATGAGAGGGACTAACAAAATGGTCAAATGGGGTGACCAAAATCTAGTTAAGCTTAATTTCATTGAAACAGCTGTTCGAAGACTCCCCAACGGTATTCAATTAGTATGTTTGGCGAACACCTACATTGTATTTCTTACAATTAAGCATAACATAACATAATTTTTTAGCTCACAAGAAAAATAAAAATTGATACTTCAATTATCTTTATCAAAAGTTTCTCTTAATTTTTTAATAGCAACTTTATTTTCTTTTTATTCTAGAGACTAAAGAGTGCACAACAGATAAAGAATGTGAAAATAATCGAATTTGTAATGATGGCAACTATTTGAAATGTCAAGAGTATGAATGTAATAGTTCTTCAAAAAAATGTGCTCCATGTCTAGATGGTAAGATTAATTAAATTAAGATTAAATTATATTATAAAGAATAACAATTTTACAAAAACGGATATCTTCTAATTTCCCTGAGCTATGTTATACTTTTTGCATTTGCAACGTTTATTTTACAATATTTATAATGCCATATTCACTGTCTCCATCGGCACTACTGCGGCATGTGTTATGCTGAATAGGAATCAATAATGAATTTGTCTCAACTCAAATCCATTGCAAAGTTCGTAACCAAGAATCATTAGTTCTAAATTCACACAAACGATATTTAATTTATTTTTTGCAATTCCGAATCACAATTCAACGTATTTCGATATTGTCAACAATATCAAAAAGTGAGATTTTTCCGCACTGTTTTATTTTTCCTCTCTTTCTCTCTCTGGCGTTTACATCCCATGGAGGGATTTTACCGTCTGTGCAATCAGCTTCCAATCATCTCGTTCCATGACCAGTTGACCCCAGTTTCGACATCCTATATCACGAAGGTCTTGGATGATGTCATCACGCCAGCGTTGTCTAGGTCTTCCTCTTCGACGAACACCAGCTGGTTGTTGTTGGGACGCTTTTTTTATCATTCTCTCTAATACAGGCCTTTCTACATGACCAAACCATCTAATCCGGTTGGATTTAAGGAATCCGATTACATCGCAGCCTCCAAGAAGCTGTCTGATTTCATGATTCATTCGGATTCTATACTGATTTTCAGCAACTTTACATGGACCATAAATTCTTCGTATGACCTTCCTCTCGAATGTTGATAAAATTCTACAATCGGAGGAAGTCAATGTCCAGCTTTCACTTCCAAATGTAAGCACAGGTCGAATTAATACTTTGTAAAGTGTGAGTTTACACGACCGCGAAAGATGTTTTGATCGCAGAAGTTTTGAGTATGCGTAGAAAGCTCTGTATGCGGCAGAGACACGGGCTTTGATATCTGCCTGCATGTCATTTGACGATGTTATTACAGACCCGAGGTATTTGAAGTTTTCCACGCGTTCCACTTCATTGTCGCCAGTATCCAGATTTCCGGGAGGTATGTTCTTAGATGTTGTTAACACTTTAGTTTTGCCAGTGTTGATGCATAATCCAAGTCGTTTAGCATTTCTTTCAAGCTGAGAGAGACTATCTTTAATACCGCTCGTTCTACGCCCGAGAAGCACAATATCATCTGCGTAGCCAAGAACTTGACTAGATGGGTTATATATACAGTTTTGCGTCTCAATTCGGCTTTTTCTTATCGCGTGCTCCAGCGCCAAATTAAACAGTACGGTCGCGAGTGCATCACCTTGTCGAACACATGATGTTATATCGAAAGGATCAGAAACTGACCCTTCGATTACCATTCTACAATTTGATCCCAATGTTGTGAGTTTGCACAGAGAAACGAGTTTCTCTGGGATACCAAGGCATATGAGTGCGGACCAAAGGTTGTCGCGGATGATACTATCATATGCTTGCTTGAAATCAATGTAGAGCTGGTGAATGCTGATGTTGTACTCCCAACATTTTCCCAGAATCATCCTTAATGTAAAACATTGATCTGTGGTTGAGCGGTTGGGACGAAAACCACACTGATAGTCACCGATGATAGATTCGGCAAACGGGATTAGTCGAGCAAGTACGACATTAGTTAGTATTTTATATGCAGTGTTCAACAGTGCGATGCCACGATAATTCGCATACTTTAGACGGTCACCTTTCTTATGTAGCGGAACAATGAGAGCTGTTTTCATTCAGCAGGTAGTTCTTCTTGGTCCCAGATTGCAAGAATCAGATCGTATATACGTAAGACCAGAGCTGCTCCTCCATTTTTCAAAAGTTCTGCAGGAATGCCATCGAAACCTGGTGATATGCCATTTTTTTAGCTTCCACTTCTTCTATTGCTGGGTAAGGGACAAAAATCTCCTCAGTTGATGGAGCAATTGGTCGAATAGGATGAACTTCATTCGTCCTATTCAGTAGGTCTTGAAAGTGGGATCGCCACACTGCCAGGACATCACGTTCACTTGTTGTAAGATCATTATTTTCATTTTTGATGGCTGTAGATCTTGGGTGGAAATCTCTTGTCAGATTCCGTGCATTGGCAAAGCACTCTTTTGAATTTCCGTTGGCCGCATGTTGGTCGATGTTTTCGATGCAGCTCTTCATGTGTTCGCATTTTTTTTACGTAGAAGTTTTGCTGAGGCTTTCCTGGCGCATAAATAATCAGCTTGGGAGCTTCGGGTGTTCCTTGTTAACCATTTTTCTCGGAGTTTTTGTTTATGTTCAACGGATTGGTGGCATTCGTCGTCAAACCATTCGTTGTGTGATTTCGGTGGTCGTTTTCCGATTGTAGTTTGTGCTGCGGCTATAATGGTTGATTGAAGCGTTTGCCATTCTTCTTGTATGTTTAATGGCATCTCAGAAGAGATGTCAGGCTCTTCTATGTTATGTGTTATTATTTCCTGATATCTATTCAGCGTTTCCGGATGTTTAAATGCTTCAACATTCCAGCGTACGGTCTTTTTTGCTTGTCTGTTAAATGGAAATGATAATTTGCACTTGTACTTAAAGATGACAAGCATATGATCGGTGTCCATATCAGCACCTCTGTATGATCGAACGTCAGTTATACTTGTAGAGTGTCTCTTAGAGATCATGACGTGATCGATTTGATTTTCCGTTCTTCCGTCATTTGATTTACAAGTTGCCTTGTGAATTCTCTTGTGAGGGAAGATAAGTGCTGGAAATTACTAGATCATACATCATAGCCAGCTCGGCTGCGCGAAAACCGTTATTGTTGCTGGTATGATGCAAGCTGTCAGGGCCAATATGTGTTTTAAGTTCTGCAATCCTACCAATTTCAGCATCAAAGTCACCTACCACGATTTTTATATCGTGCCGTGGGATGTTATTGATGACTTCTTCGAGTTCTAGGAAGAACAGATCTTTAATATCACCTGCTTTATCTTCAGTAGGTGCATGAACATTGACGATCGTTGCATTGAATTTTTGCGTGCGGATTCTCAGTGTGCATAACCGCATATTAATTGGGCAGAAGTCGATAACATTCTGATTCACGCGATGGTGTATAAGAAAGCCAACTCCAAATTTTCCTCCGTTTTGATGACCGCAATAATAAAAAGTGTATCTTTTCGCTGTTTCATGGATTCCACTACCAGGCCATCTTAGTTCTTGTAATGCCACTTTATCCAGTGTGTAGCTTTCGACTTGTTGTGAGTTTTAGATCTCCTGGTCTTCTAAGACTTAGCTCCTTCCAGGTTCCCAATTTTAAATCGTAGTCCGGGTACAGTTTCCGAGGTCGTTCCAATAATGAATCCGATATATTCTGAGGCCTGTGTACAGAATTCATGACAATAATTTTTTTACGGAAATGGGGTGTTAGCCCTTCGTCCAACCCAAATTTTCGTGAATGGGTTCGTTCTGCATCTTAAGGTCACCAGAAACAACCTTTTACACGTTTATATAGCGAGCCGCTTGATCCAAGACAGACGCCCGCTCCAAGCCGCCCCTAACATGGAGAACAGACGCTTGAGTTGCACTGGTTTTATGGCGCCAATGACTCGCCATGGTACAGAATCATTGAGTATAAGCAGTATTTACTCTGCCCCTCTCAACTACACCAACTTAATTCTGTTAGCGTTACCCAGCTAGCACGGCGTGGACGTAGAATTTCGGATTTTCGCTACCCCGTTATTTTTCCGCACTGTTTTATTTTTCATAGAAAATTGTCTCAATGCTAAGTTGATAATAGAAATATTTACTTATATTTTAATATGAATGTTGATTGTAAGAAATTCGGTTGCAGAATAATTTTGTTTAATTGTGTTTTCGGAATTGCAAAAAACGTTGTGTGTAACTCGTTGCACAAATTGATTTTTTCCGCACTTGTCGTATATTTGAAATTACGACGCGTGCGGAAAAAATCAACTTTGTGTAACTAGATACACAAAGTACTATTTCTACACCCGTACTATAAAAATACACTTATATGACCAAAATCCGTTTTATAATGATATCCATTTCGATACAGAGTTTCATTACGATACAGATTTTTAATCAATAGAAACCCATAGTTTTTCAATCAAACATGCTATGCATTTGACGTTTGCTGAAATTTTCGTATGGGTTTCTTTTGATTAAATATTATATTTATATTTGTGTTGAACACAATAACAGTAATTACTCGTATTTCTATAAAAAATTCTACAAAATTGCAATTGTTGATATAGTTTTTCGTACACTTCCTTAGATTTTTGGGGTAAAATATTTTGTACTGCTTTGGATGTTACTGCGTTGAGTGGAGGATGATTTTAATATAGAGGCTGGCTGCTAGTGGCGTTGAATTTTTCAGGAGATGAATATGATGATGCGAGATGTTGTTGGAGATGTTGTATCCAATATAAGTAGAATTTATTGTTGTAATTCATTACCTTTTTCTAAAGTATTCATCTTAAATAATGGCAGAATCTATCTAATGAAAATTGTGTAAAAGAATCTGATGAAATGGTTGAAGTTAAAGATATTGGAGAACGTGAATATTTGACATCATCATTGGTTTTGTTTTCTCATTATAATTAATTAATGACGTGTCTTGATTTGATTTCCATAAATTTATTTTATTACATTTTGACTTAACATGTTAACAGTAAAACATTTATTATAATATTTAAAATTTGGAATAGTGAAAAATAAGATTTAAAACAAATTTATTACACAAACATTTTTTTACATTACGAAAATCAAGAATTTTATCAAAACTGTTTGGAAAGAAAACAAAATCCGAATAATAAAAATATATTTTTTTGTTTTTTTTCATAAATATTAAGGAAATCATCGCCTGCTAATTTTTTAAAATTTTTAATTATAATGTTCGCCACACTGCGTTTTCTGTTTTCTCCGATATGTGTGGAGGAGTCGATGATTAATTCTTTTTTCTACACCCGTACTATAAAAATACACTTATATGACCAAAATCCGTTTTATAATGATATTCATTTCGATACAGATTTTATTACGATACGGATTTTTAATCAATAGAAAGAAACCCATAGTTTTTCAATCAAACATGCTATGTATTTGACGTTTGTTTAAATTTTCGTATGGGAAAAAAAATGAACTTTGAAATTTGAAAATTGAAATTTTCGTTGTAATTTTCGTTCTTCGTTATTTACCGGGTGTAGAAAAAATAGCGTATGCCACTTTCATGTAATGGTTATTAATACACTCGCATATACCATACGTATCCCGGTTAATGCTCGTGTATTAATAACCGCCATTACATGATCGTAGCATAATATACTATTATAGTTCTTCGTTATTTATCGGGTGTAGAAAAAATAGCGTATGCCACTTTCATGTAATGGTTATTAATACACTCGCATATACCATACGTATCCCGGTTAATGCTCGTGTATTAATAACCATCATCACATGATCGTGATCACTTTATTTATATTCTAGAATTAGGAGAAATTTGTACCGATTGTTGTAATAATGATTTGGATTGTGTCGATGGATATTGCACGTTTTGTGAATCGTCGAGTGCATGTAGGTAAGGCTTATGTAATAATTATAATTATTATCATAACATAACATTTAAAGTGTAACTTATACGATAACAAGCACCAAAACTGACTGAAATTTCATATTTTAGGGGTACATCGCTAGTGTTTGCAACAGCCTCTCAAATCGCTTTATCAATTGCTATGTTACTTGGAATTATGATTCTAATTTCTTTGTTGTATCGTGTTTGTACAAAAGGACATCATCCGTAAGTGAATTCAAATCGATTAAATTTTGTTCCCAAATAAATTAGTCATATTTCACTTTACTTATTTCAGGAGTACACGACGCCGAGGTTCAGGTAATCAACCAAATAACAATTTGACATTTGCGAATGGAGCTCGCATTAGTGTGTCCTCCATCCAAGTAAGAGTATTATCGCGTTTACAAAATCGACCACCACGTTACGAAACACAACATGACTACGAACATAGACAAAGAGAAATAGATAATGAAGTAAGGAATGAAGCCATAGTGAATATATACAACACAAATAATAATTTATTAGATGAACCGCCAACATATGATGGAAGTCAAATAGAGGTAAATACAATACGCAGTTCAACAAAGATAAGTAATTTAAGTAAAACTTACATTTATAATTTGATTTATATTTTAGAACAATAATACGCTACCACCACCCTATTCGACTGCCATTTTTACTGTCACAGATTGTAGTATAAATAATGGAATTTCTAATAACGGTTTTATTCATGATAATGATGAATGCCGAACTGAAACCGTAACTACTGTAAATAGTTTAAGTAACAAAAATAATAAAATAATTGGGAAATTAAACGACAAAATTTTACATTTTTAATAAAAAAAAGGATTAATATCATTTAAATAAAATAACATTATTTTATTTAATACGTTGATGAATGGAACAAATTTTAACAAACAGGAAATGTAGACAAGCAAATTTCAGTGCAAAGTTTCTTGACACTATATTTTTGACTGAAAAGCATCGCCCAAACATTACAACCGAACCCGGGTAAAGAAAATACCCGGTTGAAATTAAGAAATTTCTCACATCGAAACAGGAATCCTAATTTTTGCATTGCAGTTTTACTGAGCCCGTGTTTATCCTTGTTATGTTATTTTCAATAACAAATGCAAGAATTTTAACTGATCGAACCTCATGCTATTTCTAATGGTTTATCTTAATAGGGGAGTACATCTGTGAAATGTGGCAAAATTTGATTTTATTATATTCAGCAAGATTACAAACCATCATTCCATTATACGGTTTAGGTCATGGTTGAAATAATTAATTACCAACACCTTATTATTGGTATGGGATTAAAAGTTAGAATTGGGCGTACTGGAGCCAAAATGGGGGAAAACGTTGAATCTTAATAAATTTCCATTTTCACATAATGACAGTTACGAACCCAGTATCCAAAATTTAAAATATATTCACTTCACCCTAATTACCGACGTCATGTCATGTCACTTTAAGCCTATTCACATTTCACATCGCATTAGTTTTCGTATTGTTGTACTCGTTTTTAACGCCACAAGTCATTTTATACGTCAGATGTCGCTTGAATGACATTTTAGTCGCCTCAATTTTTCAAGTGAAAATAACTTTTTCAAACGTCTTTAATTATTTATTACTTTTTTGATCTTCTTTAAAAGGCTTTACAAGCGTGTTTCCTACCAAAATAAAACTCAAAACAAAGTTCGATATCAGCGAACGAACCGCATAATTTAAAACTTTGTGCTGTTCGAAGCACTGCAAACTGCAAAGAAAGTGAACACCATTCGCCTGCTGGTAATAGGTACTTTTAACCATTTTTTATTGATCTATGCTCACAAATCCAGCCATATGTAATTTTTTGAGCAAGGATTTGATAATCTAGCTAAATTATCTGTTATAAATAAATTGCAACGTTCTATTTGTTTTATTGAAATTTATGCTACATTAACGATGCTATTTTATCAAAAGTAAAAAAACACAATCATTTCTACATACCATTTTAATTTCCCGGGAAGAAAAGTCTGAGGAACGCTCATATGCAATTTCACTATTCTGGCGATTATGTTTTTAAACATATATGTAATTAAAAAAATCATTTTTGTTTAATTGTGTTTTTCATTTTCATTATATTTATGTATTAATGACGAACTTAACATAATCAGTGGAAATAATGTATTTACATGGCGACAACTTATGAATGTAATGAAAACTTAATTTTTTAAGGTTTTAATTTGATTTTTCTGTTTTTTTTTAAATATTTTTTTCAAGTTTCATTTTAAATGTAATTAATGTTATTATTAAATTTAATTATTATTATTTATAATTCTATACTGTAGTTTTTAAGGTCTATTTTAAATTGATTAAAAATTATTTTTTTTATTTTGCTTTGAAATTTCCACATAATTTTAACAACTTTTTTTTTAATAATAACTACAAATTGGTTTTTATATGATAGAGTATTTGATGATATATTGATAAGTTTTTAAGTTTTGATTAAAAACGAAAGAAGCAAAATTAGAAATTTTAAATAAATCTAAAAAATTACTGGTCCCATTTGTTCTTTTCGAATAACACCAGGCGAAATTGGGCGATTATGTCGAACAAAAAAATTTAAAGAAAATACGTATTTTAGGTAAATACGTACACACGTAAAAATTAAAAAAAGTTAACAAACAAGAATCTTTCCTATATGAACAAAATAAAAACTATCAATTACATCTAACAAACCAAAACTAATCAATTATTAGGATTATTTTTAATTAATTATATGAATCACAATTTCTTTACTATAATTTAACTTATTCAGTACTAATTTAAATGAATATTAAAAACTGTACGTTTTTAATATTTATATTTTTGTTTGTTTTTTTTTACGTTGGTTTCTTTTCTAGACTATGTTATCATATAAGTTTTTAATTTAATTTTATATTCCACGAATGATAAATTTTGGGGTGATTTTAGTTAAATTTATTTATACACAAATGTATTTATAAAAATATGGATTTGACATTCAATTTAATTTTTATTTTGTTAATTAATACCACGGTTATTTGATTTTTTTGAATAACAACAAAACATTAAATTATGATTTAATTATTTTAAAAATAAAATAAAGGAGTTTTGTGATAGTATTTATTATTTAAAAATAAATCGGAGCGAGCTAAGCAGAACTAAGATTTACTGCAATTTCTAATTATTTATTTTTTATTTTTTAATTTTGTTTTTTTTTTGACATATCACAGAATATGTATGGCATAAAATTGAATTGAAATATTTTATTGTTGGTATTGCTACTGTTTTTTTTTTTAATTTTAATTATTCAACATCAACTGGTTTTAACTTTAACTTTATACCTTGAGAATTTTAAATTTTGTTTAAACCATACATGAAATTGCTATTTAAGAAAGAATCGAAGTTTATTTTGAAAAATGGTAGCTGTATTCTATTCTATCTAAATAGAATACTTAAATTTATTAAAAGTAGGTTGGTTTGAAGCAAATGAAGCAACAATGTAATAATATTCTTTTAATCATCCCGAATTGTCCCAACACTTCAATGATATAAACATATAAAACACAAAGCAAAACAGCATTAAAATCAAATACACTTCCAATGGTAGAAATACGATTATATTTGATTGAAAATTCAATTTGCTTACTTCTCGGCCAGTTTTCCCATGCTAAGTAAAATCTCAAAACAAATATTAAATGAAAAACAAATACTTCATTTTTGTATAATTTACGAATTTAATTCATTGATTTTAAATTTTTTGTATTATATTTACTTAATTTGTTAATTATATTATTTAGGAGATCAAATAAAAAAATATACAAGGAAAAATTAAAATTGAATGTATTTATTCATTTTTAAATTATAATATGTAGTAATATATACAATTATTTATATTGTTCTTAATAAGTTTTTGTTAATTATTTATTGTTGTATTGATTTTTTTAAATAAATTTATCACAAATATTTATATTAAAACAAAACAGAGAACATGAAAATTTACTAATTAATTCCGTGTAATTTTATTTTATTCAGATTTAAAGCAAAAAGAGGAAAAATAGAAAACTAAATTTAAATATACTAAGCAATAATATTTTGGTGGGTTTTTATAAAAAAAAATTATGAAGTAAATATTTTTAAATTAATCATATTCAATAATATTTTATTTATTTTGAACACAACTATGTTTAAAAGTTTAAATTATTCAATAAACAAAAGGTGTATCCATCTTTATTTGTTTGTGTTGTTTTTTTAATTAAAAATCAAATTTTAAATTAAATAAATATTAACGATAAAAAATTGAAAGTGAAAATTAGTTAAACGTGATTGGCAAATTAATGTTTGGAACCATTTAGTTATTAAATAAATACTAAACTTGTTACTTTTTATTTGGAAAGATTGAATGTTTGAAAAATGTTTTTCAACATGTTGCTTTTTATTTTACAAATTGCCGTTCACATTGATCTGACAGTATCATCTACACAAAAAAAAGCGAATGAAATTAAAATAAGATATGACATTGCATTTGTACGAATATAAAAAAACAATCACCGAAGACAAATAGTTTATTTTTCTCAAACGAAAAACGTTTTTCTGTTTCGTGCAAATGCAATTTTATAAATCTTTTTTTATTTATTTCATTGTTTTCCTGCGTAAATGAAACACTAAGATCAATGTGGTTCGAAATTTAATAAGCTGTATTGTTTGTATAGGATAAATGTTGAACCACAATATGCAATGAAATAATATCGAATGGTTGGTTGATTAGCTTCTAAAAAATTGAATTTGTAAAAATAAATGTTTGAAAATGGAAAGTAAAATTATATACTGGCCATCTCACAAATTTGTTAAGATGTTAGATAGATAGATAGAAGCTAGAATTCTAATTTTAAATAAGTATTTAAATTTTAATTCTTTATAGAACAATGAAGACAAACCTGAAGAGTTAATTCTATAAGTTGTCTTTTGTTATTTTGTACTTGAAACTAATAATTGATGACCAAATAATCCAAAAAAGTATTTTTTTTAAAGCGAAGCATTTAGATTTTAGATGATAGTTGACAGATTTTTTTAGTTTATATTTTTAAAAATTTTGACATCAAATAAAAAACATTTTAATTATAACTAAACGTCTACCATTTTTTAGTTGATTTGATCTTTAAACCGAAAATCTATGCTATTTTCAAATATTTTAATGTAATTTGTTTTCCCTGATATTACAAAAATATTGGCTTAATCTTTATAATAAAATCAACAACTATAAATTCATTCATTATGCACTTACATTTTTTGTTTATAAAATTTTAAAAGCGCGAAACTATTTAGTGTAATGTAGTAAAAATTAATAATACTAATAATAATTTAAAAGCGAATCAACGATATATCAACAAAGTGAAATCACTAAATATAATTTTTTTATTTTGTCTATACATCCATAGCTATTAGTAATCCATTCAAAATGGTTTTATACTTTCTAATATTCATATTTTAATTCCATAAAAACTTTTTCTATTTATTTCGATTAAAAATTTTATTTATACCCTACTGCAAAATTTAAAAGATTGAACAAAAATGACTACTTCAATTTATTATTTCATAAATCACAATTTGTTTTAAAAAAATAAACAAAACAAAAAAAAATATTTATTATTATTAATTATAAAAAAAATAGTTTTGGAAACAATTTTGTAGTTTAAAGTTTACAGTTAACAAAAAACAATATTAGAATTTATGCAAAAATAGTTTTTGAATTCAATTTTGTTTTTTAACTAAAGATATGCCAATTATTTTTTTTAATTAAAATGATAGTTATTTTAATATTTTTAATTTAAATGCTTAAAATTTAGTTTAATTTATTTTACTTTTGATTTGACACACAATTTTCTTTTGGTATTTTCATTTTCTAGTAATAAAAATAATAAAAATATTTATACATATTTTTGTTATTTTGTAAATGTAGTAGTTTGTTTTTTGATTCAATTCAATACTAATTCAATTCAATTCAAATTTTGCCAAAAAAAAGTGTAAATTATAAAAGAAAATGAAAAAATGTATAATTAAAATTAAAACGAATAATAACTACAACATATTAACAATGTTATTATTGTTGTTTGTTATGCCAGATGTTTGTTGTACTTGAATTGAACCACCACTAAGATTACTAACACTAACTGAAACAACAATGGCCGATGCTGAAACCGTTGGTGATATGGAGGATGATGATGGTGGTATTGGATTTGTTGTAATGTTATTTAAATTTGTTGCATTTCCCATAATACCATTGTTGTTATTATTATTATTATTATTTATATTGGAACAGCCAACAATTGGTGGTGACGACATAACAGTAAGAATTGTAGTTGTATTATTATTATTATTAATATTATTATTGGTATTATTATTTAAAATTTTATTTCAGCTCATTTTGACTCGCTTTCTTGGTGGTCCAATGGGTGGGATTTGTTGTGTTGCTAGGGCACGAAAGGCCTCCGCTATTAAATGTGGATGTGATATTATCATATTTTTCCAACCAATTGTATCCATTACATCGGTTGCGTGGCTAGAAATATAAAACACGGTTTTATAAGCATATATTGGGGTTATTTTTTACTTAAACTAATATGAACAAATCAAATCATTTGAAAAACGAAAAATCTAGAGGTTGCGCTGAGTATACTTGTTTGTAAAAAAAATTAGCAAATTCACAACTAGATAACGTCGAAGAAACCGATATACATGTAACTTCTTAAGCCTATGGTTAGGACATTCTGATAGACCGATTCTATTTTTTTCGATAGATTCAGATTTTTTAAGTTTTGCCAGTACACATTAGTATCTAAAAAATTTTGCTTTTCCACAGAAATAGAATTTGACCCGAGAAAACTGTGGTTCATTAAAATTGTTATTTGGAAATCAGATAAACTCCAATGGTCAATGGGTAGTAGAATCATTAATCTACCAATGATCAAAAGGTAGTAGAAAATTTTGCCAATCTTGTCAATTTTAGGAGAATATTTTATACAATTGGGTGTTGGCTTGAATGGTTCAAATATCAAGTATTTGGTGAGCCAAACAACTAGACTAGATGGTATGGTATGTCACATTAATGAAGAAACACTTGAATCAAATCAGCATACCTCTACGACCCTGTAAATTTCCCGATTACAACTTTTAAGACTTTGAAATGTCGATTGAGGTACCCCATTACTGGTCGTCCAAACCATACATGACGATTTCAGTACACTCTTCAGAAATACAGATAATGGAAAGACCCAGCATAAACAGAAAAACGGAATACTTAAAAATGAAACCAAATCACAGTTTTGTCAAATGAAACCAAATTACAGTTTGATATACATACCTTCACTTTCATAAACAAAAATAAAATGGTCGTTTTGGACTTCTGAATGCTAATTCTTCACTTCTAAATAGTAATTATCAACTATTTTCATGACTCCCATACACACTGTACAAAGCAAAGTTAAAATATTATAACTTCAATAAAAAACAAGATTTTGAGCTATTAACATTAATAACCCACAGCTGAAAAAAAGATTGTCTCCTATGCTGATGAGATCTCCTATACCTTGTATCAACACGTTCAATCAAACGTTATAATTATAAAGACATAATTATTTTTTTCTACGCAAAACAGCTTGCTATCGCAAGCAAATAAAAATGAGCAGCGATCGTTTTCGCAACTTAGACCGTAAACGAATTAGATATTAAATTGAATTTTTTAAAGTTTATTGAAGGATATACTCACAAATCACAGATTAACCATTCTAAAAACGCAAAGTAGATTTCGACAATTATTTTAAAATTAGGAAAAAACAAAACTAAAATAGACTGCAGTACACAAATACATTTGTGACGCCGCATAGTCAACTACACGTAATTCGTCTGGTCTTGTCAGATGAGTCAAATAACATGTCGAAAAAGCATGGTGAATGGCGACTGGAACTCAATACTCAGTTACAGTGTGAGATTACGTCGGGACGAAAATATTATTGGAAAGGCTATTGGATTGCACAACCATCTTTTAAAGAGTCAATACTAAGGTGTTACAATTACGCTTTTGTAAACTGAAACAAAGTATCCGAAAATTGATTGATTACTCCAGAAGATGGCCTAGTAAGCTGAAATATAGCATAACCGTTAAATTATAAAAAAAAATTGTTTTCTTTTTTAACTTATTAGATTGACATTATGTTAAATTATCCAATCATTACCCATGAAACGCGTCAGAAAATGTTTAATTAAGTCATTCAGACTGTGCACCATGTATCATTTGATGCTTTAGGAGATACGATAGTCCATAAGTATGTGGTCTTCCTAGTTGTTATATGAGTACCATTTGCAACAATGTTGACACTATCATATTTGGAGTATTGGAATATACATAGGAAATTAGTCATGAAACTGCACCAATTGGGCTGTTACGATGTTATGACAAAGCTATAAATACGTCACTGCTTTGCTTTACAACTTAACCAAGATGTGACCTTGTCTTGTTCCCATTTACTACGACGAGTTAATAGAATGAATTAAAAAATGTGACCAAGTCTTGTTCCCATTTACTACGAGGACAAGAATGAATTAAAAAAAAAACAGAATTAAGGTTAATAAGTAAGATATGTAATTAAAAGGTTGCTTTTTCAGAGTTCAATATATGAAAAACTTTAAATCGAATTTGAAATCGCGGCTTACAAAGTTTGTAAAATATGCACTAAGCCAAATAGTGACTGATTTTTTACGTGAAACCGAACTTTATACCAACTTCAACGATAAAAATAAGAACCAGTAATAAGAATTCGCAACGAAAAATTAAATCAGCATATAGAAACTCAAAAAAACTTACGTATTAATAAAATCTATTGTTTGAGCTTTTAATTGATCTGCACTATGAAGATCTGCTAATATAAGTGTTTCAGCGGCAGTTTCTACAGATAAATTTACACATAATGCCTCTTCACACATGACTTTTAATTTTTCTAAAGCGTACTGTAAAAAGAACAAAAAACGCAAATAAATAATTACTCAAATGTCTTAAAATTTAAATTTACCTTATCGGCTGCTGCTAATAAATCATCAGCCATTTTTTCTAAATTTGTAGATTTTCCCGTATATATAAAACGAAGCATTTCTTTTAACACTTCATGATCTACGTCATTTATTGTTACACGATTTTGTTTACGCTCTTCCATTTCATGTTCAAACATTGCTGCAAATACAGGACTTCGGGCTGAAATTATATACAATGAAATTAAAAAAACTGTTTTCGTTTTCGTTTTTCAAACCGTTTATGTTTATTATGATTGTATTTTATAAAAAAATACAAAATCATTAACCTAAATTTGTTTGTTCACGTGTGAATTGTGACCTACATTTTATGAAATTGGGAGCAAAGTAAGAAAAATAGGTCAACCAATGAATTGTGAAGTGTTATGAAGGCAGATTAAATTTAAATTTTATCCAAATTGTTTTATAAGAATTCAAACAGACTACATTTTTGTTATATATACATATTTTGTAATTTGATATTGCTATAGCATACATACTAAATTATAATAAAAAAAAATTTTGAATAGAAAAGTAGGTCATTTTGATGACCATGACCCAAATTATATAAAGCAAAATTTGGTAAAGGGAGATTTAGTAAAGGAGAATGGAGAAGAAAATAATTACTAGACAGTTTGGCGTATTGGTGAGACTGTTTTGTAACGGTGAGATTAATTAAGTGAGATGATTTAAGTGATTTGTCAAAAGGCTTATTGAGTTTAAGTTTGTTTATTAGCCTTGTAAATCTCTAAATAAAGTTTTTTATCGTGATATTTCAGATTTAAATTGAGAAAATGTAAATTAAACTAAAAAAAGTAAAGTAAAAATAAATCTTACCTGCTAATATAGCTTTATGTGCTTGAAATTCTCTACCACCAACAGCTAATGTTACATCACTAAACCTTTCATTATCAAATAAATTACCAAGATCTTCCGATAATTTACACTCAGGAACTTTGAATTGAACTATATTGCTTTGTCCTGAAATATTGACACTATCTGCAACTACACTAACCTAGAAATAAATAAAAACAAAACAAGTAATTAAGGTTGATACGAGAACTAAAACAAAAATTATATACTTCGCAAAATATTGTTAATTTATCTTCGGGCAATAGACCATTAGCTTCATCTAATAAAAAATCTCTTCTTATAAACTTTTTAAAACCCCAATCTTTACCTTGTACAAATCGATACGCTCTAAAATTATAAAAGAAAACATTTCTTTTAGTTATTAACATTTAATAAAATATCGTATTTTTTAAATGTTTAAACCATACCTCTGCGATTCCATTGCTTTGGTTTCTTCACGTTTTGCATTTAATATTGAAAATTTAAATTTGGCTCTTACTTCAGATTTATTACACGAAACTAATAATAAATATAATGATAAATAATCTTTACTTTCTTCATCTAAACCTTTGGGATTAACACGCAAACACCTAAAGTTAATTAATATTTTTATTAATCAATCAAAATTAGGGTGATAAATAATTAGTAAATTATTACCATTTTAATTTATCATTAGCACCCGCTGAAAAAGTAGATGATTTTAAAACTTCCCCCATTTCTTCTCGGCAAAAACTAAAATTATTTATTGTCCACATGTAACTGAATTTAACAACTTTAACCTGAAATGAAATAAAATTATGAAACATAAATAAACAAAACTTACTTAAATGATTTTTTTTTAATAATAAAATAATAAATTTTTTTTTTAAAATAAAACTTATTCTACCATAACGCAATAATGAATTCGTCTAAAAAAATAATCATTTTCGTAATCTTATTTTAAGTAATAGCATTAGAAAGTAATAAACTGAATTCTAAAAACCTATCAATTTGTTTAGGATTGTTTTATTATTAAAATCAAAATTTCTTTATAAAAGTTAGCAAGAGGATTGAAGAAATTATGAAAACTAATAGTATGACGATAAACGAAGTATCAATTATATATCGTCGCTTTAATAATGAAACAACGTATGCTATTTATACGTTGTTTTTATATAATAAGTGCGCTGCATTCCCCATAAGGGCATCTTTGAATTGGCGTTTTTAAATTTTCGAATTATTTTATGACTGGAGGTAAGAATTAATAAATTATAAATTAACGTCCATGCAAATGCATGCGCACATCAAACTTTAAACTCAAATATCTCGAAACTATACTTTTGCGTATACGTCATTTCATTATTAAAGCGACGATATATACGAGTACAAATACACAAATTACTTCGGTCTGAAAGACCTAAAGACCGTTTTTATGACGTAAATGTAATTGAAAATGAAATTGGACATGGAAATTTTTGAATTTGTTATAGTTTTTGAAATATTTTTGGAATTTTGAAAAAAGTTTGTATTTTTGATTTTGTAATAATTTTTGCAATATTTTTAGAATTTTGGAAAAAGTTTTAAATTTTATATTTTGTAAGAATTTTTGGAATATTTTTAGAATTCTGAAAAATTTTAAATTTTTGATTTTATTATAATTTTTGGAATTTTGAAAAGTTTCAATTTTTGATTTTGTAATGATTTTTGCAATATTTTTAGAATTTTGGAAAAGTTTGAATTTTTAAGAATTTTTGGAATATTATTGGAATTTAGAAAAGTTTAAATATTTGATTTTATTCTAATTTTTGGAATATTTTTGGAATTTTGAAAAAGTTTGATTTTATTTAATTTTTACAATATTTTTGGAATTTTGAAAGAAATATGAATTTGTGATTTTGTAATATTTTCTCGAAACGTTAAATGGAGAGGTTTTTGAGTAGTTTCCTGAGTGTATCATCTTTTCACTAAATTATGTTAATTTATGATCTGTTATAATTTTCCGGCATCGTATTGATGTTTCGTGTTAGTTTTGTAATAAATTTCTAAAGAGAGATAAAAAAATACTTGTACTTTAACAAAGAGTTATGTTTGAAATACATCGCTGCCCAAAACTAAAAACTATGTCCTCATAAAAGTTTTTTGCCGAAAACTATATCAAAATCCTTAACCCAGACCGAAGTCTTGATATCTCAGAGCTGTGAGATTTCAGCCCTTCCATATTTTTATATTAATTTTATATTAGTATATTATGCTACGATCATGTAATGACAGTTATTAATTAGCATTAACCGGGATACGAAACGAGCATACGCAAACAAGTGGCATACGCTATTTTTTCTACACCCGGTAAATAACGAAGAATGAAAATTACAACGAAAATTTCAATTTTCAAATTTCAAAGTTCCATATTTTTTCCCATACGAAAATTTCAACAAACGTCAAATGCATAGCATGTTTGATTGAAAAACTATGGGTTTCTTTCTATTGATTAAAAATCTGTATCTTGATAAAATCTGTATCGATATGAATATCATTATAAAACGGATTTTGGTCATACAAGTGTATTTTTATAGTAAGGCTGTGGAAAAAAATTATTATAAAATAAAATACATTTAGGGTTTTAAGATTGATATTCAATAAAATGGCGGTTGAATATGTTCACAAATAAAAATTATTAGTACCTTAAAAAATTTTCTAAAACATACACTTGATTTTTATAAAAAATTATTATATAACTAGCAGGACCGGGCGTGCTTTGCTACGCTTATAAATAAAGTTTTTGCGCAGACATTTTGTTGACGTAGGAGAAATGATTTCAAAAAGTGGTAATGAGAAATGATAGCGTAATTTTAAAATTTTTGTTTTTAAAATTATGAATGAAAAATAATCAGCATTCTAGCTGATCAGTTCGGATATATAAAAAATTAGCGATCTACCAAAATGTTTTTAAGTAAGCAATAAAACAATTTAAATGACTTGTTGAATTAGTAGAGGTGTGTCATCTCTATATAAAACATTATACAGAACAAAAATAGATTCACAAATGTTCACAGTGCTTATGCATTGTATTTGTTGCCGACACTAAACACACTGTCCTAAAGAAGTTTTTCTGAGAGAAAATAAAAGATGCTTTCAAATGGCAAAAATTCAAGTGCATTACAATAATTACTTTGGTCTTAATCACTCACAAAATTTTATTTTTTACACTAAATGGTGTAAAAGTTTTGTTTATTTAACATTATACCCGTCGCATATTGCCGCTATCTCATAAGAAAGAAAATTCGAAAAAACTCGTTATGATAACATTCAATTTACATTGTGTCATTTTTATTGCAACTTATTTATTTTAATATAAAAAGAATTTCAAAATGTCAATTTAATTCTGTTTATTTATTCGAGTACAACTTGTGGAAACACTATATTTTTTGTTTTTCCGTCTAGTGCGTACACGAATAAATCAGAAGGTTTTCCTAACGCGTTAGCCACATACAGTTGTCCATGTGAGAAGCACGGATTCTCCAAATCTAGTCCACATACTTGCAGTAACTGTCCTTGTGCTTTGTTGATGGTCATTGCAATAGCTGCAGTGGAGACTAAACGTTTGAAATCAAATGCCATATCTGTTGGGATCATTGGAATACGTGGTAACATTACATCTCCCCCTTCGAATTTCTTTTTTTTCGGATTTTTATATTTTTTTTAAGGAATGAAAACTAAATAAAGAATCCTTTCACATAATAATGTACGGCATAGGGCAATATTTCATGATAGGATGGAGGAAATAAAAATAAAATACTTTTTTTTTTCAAATTTGCAGGAAAGCAAAGCGAAAATTGGGTTACTAATTATGCTAGTGCTAGAAGCATCCCGAGCAGAAATTAGTTAGGGAAAGCCTGAATACAGTCAGGGCGTGATCAGAATCAGATAGGGAAAGCCCAATTAGGGCAATCTGACGTGAACTTGTTCCGGACCTGAATTAGAATACCCTTTAGGGCTAACCTTATTTGGATATATCCGGCCCTGATTCGATTTTTCGTATCTGACCCCTAGTTGGGCAATCTCATCAGGGTCTGATACAAAATACCTTACTATGGTTTGCCCTATTTAATATTATATGGAAAACTTGATCAGTGACTGATCCGTTTTTCCCAATTAGGGCCTGATTTGGCAATAGCGTTATACTTATGATCAGGGCCCTATCAAACCAGGGCTTACCTGATCAGGGCCGTATTTGAGCCCTAAGAAATTTCTGCTCGGGATATACCAATATCATGTAACGCATTGTTTTCCTCAATCCAGCATATAAGACACACATTGTAATTCCTTTAGTACCCAAAACACATTTTATTTAAAAAAAATAGCGTGGTCATCGGCAAAGAATATTCCATAACTAAGACTAAAGGTCCTATCGTTGATTGAAGCACCCTAACCTACATATATAATTAGTATGGTATTTTAAAAAGTTTATTCAATAATAAAATATTTGTAATTTAATGTTAAAATACAATCTTTTACTTCATGATTCCATAATAACATAATACGAACATAATACTTCTCCAGTCAAAAGTTCCTAAATAGATTTAGTTATTTATACGGCTTTTTTGTTTGCAGTCGAGACTGTCAAATTATTTTTTATAAGAGTGATAAGTGATTACTAAAAGTGATAAATAAAAATTTCATTTTTTTATGCCATCTAATACAAAGAAAATAATTGCAGAAGTGTTTTCCTATTCAAAAGAAACTTCTGTTTGTAAAATAAGTATATCATTTTTAACAATTGTATTTATTTTATTTATTGTACTACATATATAATTTTTATAATATTTTAAAAAGTTCATCTAATAATAAAATATTTGATATGTAACATTAAAAAAAATCTCTTAGTTTATAACGCCATTTTTATAATTTTCCTTCAGAACAAAAAAAAACTGATTCCCGACAGTCATATGCACAACGAATTTTATCTTTAAAACAAAAAATAATGCTAGTCCTAAACTTTCACACGTTGTTAGATATAAAATAAGCTTCAATTTAGTTAAAAATAAAAAAGGTGTAGCGCCATCTTTTCTTCAATAACACCTTTTTTTCTTATGTTACACCGTTAAAAATTATTTCAAAAAATTAACAGTGTACATTTTTAAAAACTTTGTTCTAATACGTATTCAACGACATATCATTTATGAAAATCGATTCAGTAATTTTTCTACAATCGCTCGTCAAAATGCACTCACATCACAAAATAATAAAAAATTGAGGGGCACCCTGTGAAGACCCCTGGTCGAAAAAAAAAATTCTAAGAGAACTTGTATTTTTTATTTATGAAACACTATCTATAAACAAAAAAATAATCAAAATTAAAAGGGGTCAAGTCAAATAATTCTTAATAATAATTTATATGGTATTTTAATTTTGTATTTAAATTATTTAAAAAGAAAATATGACATATTATAATAATTTTGTTTATAAAAATAGCCTTTTGAAAGATCTCCAAAATGTATTTGTTTGAGCTTTATCATGACAACGTTCACAGAATCGCAATTAAGATATTCCTCTTGAAAAAATTGTCATAACAAAAATAATCATTGCTAAGACCTCCTAACTTAGAATCAGCCTGATATTGTAGGAGAGAGGACTAAAGGAAATTATACCTAAGGGGTTTTTCACTGCTATAATATTTGAAAAGATTGAAGTACAAAAACAGTTTTTCGGGGATTGTTAAACTAGCGATACTGTTTAAAATACATCAATTTTTAAATCAATTCCCAAAATTTGAGGCTGACATCTAAAGGAGCTCCAGGAATGAAAGATGTCCACAATGGAGTAACGAAAATACTTAAGCCTGAGATTTGTCATTTATCTGTATACTATTGGAACTGCACATCGCGGGGGTTTGAGAATCGATGAAGCTTTGATAAAACTTTATTACAATATTGATCGATTCGTTCGATCGTTTTATTGATTGATTAGTAAAAACTCGTAAATGAAAGTTCTCGTGCTGAGAATGAAAATAAGTGGCAACCCCAGTTTTTTGCAAAAGAATTAAATTTTTTCGTTAGATAGTTTTGATAGAGTACCACATTAAGAGTTTATCACCGTAAAGCACCAAGCTTTGTTATTGCGGTGCGTGCGGTAAAACGTATATGCTCCTTTTCATTGTCAGTTAATTAGTGCGAACAATCAAAATTGTAGAGAGCTTACACTGTCTACTGGCATAATGCAGAGCAATTTCTTTCCTGGAACTGCATATAAATGGCATGATGTACCGAAAACCAAGTACCCACACGTTTAAAAAAGTGTCCATCAACAACTCAGAACCAGATAGCTGTGGTACTATGGTTTTAAATGGTATTTATTGTTTGCAATGCATATTTTAATCAGCTTTACACTTAAAATACATCAATCAAGCAGCTTAAAATAAATCAATTATCTAAGGAAATAGTTATTTGTTTAACTAGGCAGCAAAGTAGTAGATTGCCGCGGCTGATAGTTCATAGCCGAGCGAGCGAGGCTAGGAATTCAGCCAAGGCAGTCAATCTACCTTGCTGCCGAGTTGAACATATAATTTTTTCTCCGATTAATTACAATGATATGTAATTTAATAATTATTACTTTAAAAATAAAGCAAAATTTTAAAAATGAAAAAAAAAATCGATTAAAAAAATTTTTTTTTTAATCGCAATATCTGTTTATTTCTATGAAGTCTAATTATTTTGCTGCCTAGGCAGGAAAAGTGCCACTTTGCTGACTGAAATAAGTCTGCAAAATTTATATTTGCTGTCTATCGGAGAAAAATATATTTTTATGGAGTTATTTAGATGCTTGTTTTTTTAGCTGTTTTTTTAATGTTATTTTTTGAACAAAAACGTTTGGCAGCCACGCATTAAAATAAAACTTTATTATAACAAATTACATTTTGATTAGTACTTAAGTTATCTGAATATTATCCAGTTTTAAGGTTTTGTGTGGTTTTAATAATTTAAATTACAATTACAAATTTATAGAAAACACCACACTATTTATCGGAGAAATCTCAAATTAGTGACCTTGTTACGACTCATATTTAGACGCCGAAAGCTTTTTGTTCATAGTTCCAGTTCCAGAAAAAAAAAATAATGTTAGCAGTCTGTTTGAACATTTTAATTGAATCAAACAAGTGGCATGCAATTTCGTTTCCAGTTTTCAGGAAATCCACAAACACAAGTGTATAGCTACACTTGTGCTAGTAATTGTTTTTCAATTAATTTGGCGTATGGTTTTTGTTGTGACACATTAAAAACAAAAATAAAACAAAAATAAAACTCAAATGTTCAGTTTTAGACTTGCTTTAGCCTTGTGTTCAATTGCAAAATACGGACTGAGGGTGCAATATTTTTTGTTTTATGGTGCTGAGAAGTACCGAGAAGTACACCTCTGTTTGTCAATGAACTGAGGTAATGCAAAAAAAAATCCTGAAAAAATAAATAATGCGTATTCTCAAATACAACGTACTACTTTAGAATATAACGAACTTGCATTCCACTCTTCGTTTCACAAAATCATATTAATAAAAAGCAAAAGAATAATTTTACGGACAAGAAAATTAAATTAAAGCACATATTGTAATATTCATTAACATTTCGAAATCGTTGATAATCAACCATGAAATCTGATCCTTAGGGAATATTTATATTAAATAGTTTGTTATGTTTTAATATATGCAATATCAAAAATGATTTCATGTTTCAACCACAAAAATAAGCCAAAAAATTTGCAATTTGTATTGAATCCTTAAGAATGCTGATATCATTGAAGTCCAAACCAAAAAGTCATTGCTGTTATTTATTTTAAAGCGTTATTTTAATAAAATAAGAACTTTCAATGCAATTAAACTTGAAGGAATCAGTAATTTTATTTCTTTTATATGTGACATTTTAAACAAAATCATTTCTATTCTTCTTTAGTAAATCAACATTAAATGAAATAAAATTAATTAAACACAGAAATGACAATATGAAAATAAAAAACTTCAAATTAAAAATTATTTCTTTTGCAATAAATTTTAAATCTCTCATACAATAACAAAAATATCTAAATCTCGTTATGATTATCGTCACCTAACAGATATTATCATTAATGCCTATTAATAATTCAATTCAAAATGTTTTATTTTCATTAAAATGCTTCTTTCTTTTCTAATTTCAATTTTATAGAATAAAAATAAATTAATTTTTTAAAGTTTAGAGAAAATAACGTAGAAAAAACGATCACTAACATCAGAATACAAAATATGTTTATAAAAAAACATTAAATTTACACAAATTTTTCTTTTATTTAAGAAAAAGAAAAAAATTAAAAATTAGAAAAGTGAAAGTAATTGATATTTTTTTTTGTTTTGTGCAAGAGTTTGACTGTTTTCTATTTAAGATTAACGAATAATTTAATGAAATAAGAACTAAAATCGGATACTTTCATTTGAAGAGACAAAAAAAGTTTTCTTCAAACTTTTCTATTTTACATAAATCGTGAGTTTTCTTATTTATATTTTATAAAGATAGGGATCTAATCAGAGTTGGTTTGTTTTAAACACTTTTGTTTTAAACACTGTTTAAAACAGTGTTTAAAACAAATTGTTTTTTTTTAAAAAAAACAATGTTTTAAACAAAAATTGTTTTTTTTTAATATTGCAATGCTGCTTATTTGCTATTCAATATAACTGTTGTGCACAGTCGTGTTTTACCGTTTTTAATACATTTGATAATCTTAAGAAACCTTTTAGCACCTTAAACGTCATTAAAATTTAAAAAAATTTTCAGATAATCTAGAGAATCATGGAAATCTTGAAAATCTTTGATAATCTGAGAATATTTAGGATACTTAATTTCTTTGGAGTTTATTCACTCCAATTACATATTTTCATTTAAAACCAACAAAAACGAATATTCGTAGCATAAAACATATTCAAAACAAAAAAAACACAAAAAAAACACAAAAAAAACAAAAAAAACTGTTTTAAACAATAAAAAACGCGTTTTAAACAAAAAAAACTTTTTTTTTTGTTTTTTTTTAAAAAAACAGTGTTTTTCGGCTAACGGCTGTAAAGTTTAACTTTACTGCCGCTGGGGAGTAGCTAAAGTCTTACTTTTTAGCCGGCGGCTGCAAAAGTGACGTCATTTTTACTTTTTCTGCCGGCGGCTGTAAAGTAACTTCCATATTTTTACGGCGGCTGTAAAGTAATTTTCATATTTTTACGGCGGCTGTAAAGTAATTTTCATATTTTTACGGCGGCAGTAAAGTAAAATAAAATGATATTATTAATTTGTTCAAAACAGAATGCATTTCAGTTCATTTTAATGAATAAAAATAAAAAAAAATTAATTTCAGAAAATTTATTACCTAAAACATATTTTTAAAAAATTTGATGCATTAATTTCATATTTTTAAACAAATTTAAACGTTTGCCGAAAAAATAGTGTATTGAATTCGGAGCTAAAGTGACTTTTTGTGTTTCGTCTATAATTGTCGGCCTCCCTACGGTCGGCCGCCAAACTATAGACTCAACACAAAAAGTACAACTTTAGCTCCTAATTCAATAATATACTATTTTAACCAACGCTGGATCTAATTTTAATATAATTATTATAGGTAAAGTTGAAAAAGCAAATAGATGTAGATGTGCACCACAAATTTTAAACTACATTATTTTTTAAATGTTTTGATTTTTAGTGATTATGTATTAAATATTGGAAGCGAAACAAAATCAGAAAAAGGAATCGTAAACAAATTCTTGATTTAAGCTTTTCGTCTGCATTCATAGTACAGAAATTGTTCAAGCAAAGTTATTAGAATACTTGATGCATTTTTTCGTAGCCTAATCAAATGCTTATCCCCCCCCAACCAACTTTCAACGTCTTGTTTATTCAAGAGGTAAAATTTAGAGTAGGGGTAAGCGTTTCGCTATATAAACGTGTTCGAAATACTGTAACCTCAAAATGTTATGTTTTTAGCTCATTTGCGAAAATGGGTCGATCTAACCGTCTGTATGAAAAAAGTGAAGTGAAGTTGATGAGAAAAGTAGGGGAAAGAAAATTAATAAAAAATTACAAATCAAACTCTTATATGACACATCTACAATATGCCGCCAAAAAACTGTTGATTTTTCCATGCAATTTCGAGCTCTTTAAGGTGACACAATTCGATTTTAAAGGTCGGTCGGGTACTAAAGTAGGCCCAGTAAAAGGTGGATTACCTATAAATCGTGCGACTTATAATGGCATTCATTAGCTGAATATTTCATAAAAAACCGTCGCTCATGTTCTATGTTTCTCGTTCGACTCTTTTCTTTTGCAAAACCTATCTTCGGGGACTATTTGTTATTGAGGATTATTTCGGAATAATGTGGACGGTACAAAATTCATCAGTTTCACATTGATTTTAGGCAAGCGTATGATAATGCTATCGGGACATTCCACGAAAAGGTCAACCACAGTACCAAAATTTCAAAATTATTTCTGACTATTTTCCTTACTATTTATTGATAAATGATAGCTAATAAATCAAATTATATTTTTCTTGAAAAATAATCAAAATTTCTTTTTACTGAATGGCAACACAGTCCTTTCAAAACAACCCAATCTAGAACAACACCTGTGGTGATTTTTCATCTTGACTTTAGATATCATTTTTAAGGAAGAAGAGTTCTAAAAACTTGTAAATTCTGCATTATAGGTAATTCTTGACTTGCGTTAATGGCATAGCATTCCACGAAGAACTTGTTTCTTTCTTTAATCACAGAATCGAGATCATAATGTAAAGAATATAGGGCTCATACACGATCAGTTTTGAATGACAATCAATCATGACTAGCTGTGTATGTATAATAACTGATTTCAAATTTTATGACTGATGAAATTTTAAACATGTTTGAATTTTTATCATCAGTCAAGATTGACATTCATGATTGATCGTGTATGGGCCCTTTTACTGGGTAATTAAATTCTTGTAGTAGATAACTTTCGGGGTCGATTCTAGACAAATGCAGTTTTTCTGTGAATTTATCAGAATATATATTTTGTCAGACTTGGTCGCTAATTATAATCATTCTGAATGTAAAATAAGAGCAGACGGTCAATATGTATCTATAAGGGTATTTTTTTAAAATGTGTTGCGTAATAAGAATTACAAAATGTGTCACAACAACACATCTCAACCCATTAAAATCTAGGTCGCAAAAAAACATACGTTCTAAGTTGTTAATAGACGCAACTTTTTATTTTGTTTTTTTATAGTTAAAAAAAAGGATAACTAAACAATAAATCCCATCACTTTATCAAATATGACATAGGCCAATATTTCATGATAAAATGGAAAAAATAAAAATACAATAAGAGGTAATATGGAATTTGCAAGAACAAATCTAAAATTAGAGTTGCCAATAATCCAACTAGTGGCATAATCCTTAATCATGTGACCCACCGTTTTCCTCAATGCTTATATCATAAAAATAGTTATACATATAAAGGACCATTTCTTCGAGCAAGCTTAGAGTGGTATCATCAAAGAAAACTCCATAAATAAGATTGAAGTGCTATCATTTACTACATAGAATTTATCTTTAAGATATCACATTGGCTACTCTTCTGAATGATCACATCTGTAGTTACAAATTAGGAAAAATTTACAAATCAACAAGAACTGATTTTTCCTTGCTTATAAAGAGTAGTCTAGTATAGTAGTAAACTAGTGGGAAATTAAGTGAAACTCCTCGTTTTCGAATTAATCAATTTGGTACCAGTGTACGCGAATAGAAAAACTTGTGTTATTCATTTTTAATTTTATCACATAAAAATCGATCCTAAAATAGAATTCATTCAATGATTTCCCAGCTATTACAAACTTTCTCAACATCTGAGACAAATAAAACTAAAAGTTATATCATGAAACGTTCTCCTTATCGAAAGATACTAGGTAGCATAGCATTACTAACGGCGTTAAAATGTTGAATGAACAATGCTTATTTGTTAAAGGTGCCAGAAAATACTCTAGTATTTCAATACTATATACATATTTCAATACACAATTATCTAGTCATTTAACAAGCTTAACATATTTCTTCAAAATTCAAAGTAATGCATGTTTATTAAAAAGCAGTTGCTACAAAATTTACTTATTGACAAACCAGTTGCGTTCAAATCCCTACTACTTACGCATTTGTAAAATTTTTGATTATTGGTTAATTTCTAATCGAGTGTTAATTTTCCGTCAGCAACGGAGACGTTTAATACTCCTCTTACTTGTATAACAGCTCAGTTGGTATAGGCGATATTTGTATTTTATCAAAAACAAAAATCTGAAAAAGAACTGAGTTCAGATTCGAAGTGCGAAATCCATATGATAAATTTCCAACCCTAACAAGACATAATATTTTGCCATACAAATTTTGTCTACGTTTCTTTTTCAATTAAAATTACCAAACCACAAATGATATCTATCGCAATTCGCATACATATATGAATTTTGAATAATTTGTCAATTTAATATTCATTTTTTCGATATCAACAAATAAAAGTAATTTAAGTTCAAGGTTTTGCGACTTGCGCTTATTTAAAAACATTTTTTCTTGTTCAACTTAATTTTGTTAACTGTTTGTTATTCAATAATTTTATTCTCCCATGTCAGTTATAATAAAGTATGTATCAATATTTGATTTTGTTTATGATTTTTTCTCATAAAAATCAAAACAAGAAACTATTGAGGGTACAAGTAATAACAATAATGTTATCGATTTGATTGTGTTATAATTTTCATTATTATTATTATTTTATTTTAAATAAAATGATAAACGAGAAACATCAGAACATTGAGTGAAGTGAACCGTGAATACGGTCTTTAGCTTTTTTATTATTTATATATTTTTTTTAGTTTGAGGTGGATAGTTAATATAAAATGAATGACCGACCTTGATACCATGATCATTCATTATTATTTTATAAAACTATTATTCTCTTTTTTATTATTTTTATCATCACTTTCAATTTATTGTTTGTCGTATGGATCATTTTAAATTTAAACCGATTAATATTTTCCATCATGTAGAGTCAAAACACAATTTGTATTTTTTTCTCATGTGCAAAGGAAATTAGAAGTAATTATTGTTTGCTTCTATTAAAAATGTTATATTATTTATCAATTGTTTTCAAAATGTTTAAATTTCTAATTATGCGTAAATGTTTCCTTAAATTTAAGAAATTTGAAATTAACTGTAATGTAATGAAAGTAACTGTAATGTGCGCGAATCGTTAAATAAATTATATATATGAAAGAAAACGTTATAAAAACCATCGCGGAGAAGATTTTTTCAAACAACACACAAAATAAAAGAAGATCTACAAAAATTCATGTTGTGTGTTACGCGTTTACCTTGAGTTTGTCCCTCAATGAACTTTTATATTGAAAAAAACTCAGAGTCGCATTTTTTTCGTACATATCTCAGAAGGAGAATTTTTTATTTTATTATTTTTTATTAAATTATATCAATATGTATATTGAAAGTTATATTGATTTATTTAAATTAGAAAATTAAATTGTCTATAGTAAAATATGCTAGCAAAACTGATCAGAAATATAAAAACAAGAGAAAAATAAAATGAATTTATTTTTTTTTGTAGTTTCAACGATAAATAAATTAATTGTTTTTTTAACTAATTTCTTCACAATGTGTAATGTAAAAATTAAAAATAACTCAAAGATTTGAGTTAAATTTAATTAAAGTTAAAATTTGAAATTTTCTTTAATTTTAGTGAGGCAATTATCAATTGTATGGTTGTATACTCAAAAGCAAACAAAAAGTTTGTTAAGTTGCAAAAAATAAAACTGAATAAATCATGCTTTCAATAGATTAATGATAGAAAATATTAAAGCTAGAGCTACCAGTTTCAAAAGTTTTGAATAAAATAAAACGATATTTTTCACATTTCACTGACTATTTCCTTCTTGGTCATTTTAATATTTACAATTTTAATTGCGCTCTTTTATTTTAAGGTATTTGATTTAGCATGGCAAACCCAGAAATGTTGGAAAAGATGAAAGACCATTTTGTATTGCATTAAACCACTTTGTCGCATTGTTGTATCTCTACTGAAGTGAAGTTTTACTTACAATCTTAAGACTAGTTTTGATTCGTTCTGCTAAAGATTATATTTTACAAAACCAATTATTTCAAAGAAAAACAATAAAAACTGCGTTACTCAACAACAAAATTAATAAGTTGTTTTAAGAAAAAAATTATAGTTGACGGAGAAGTTACAGTTATTTGCGGCTAAACAGAAAAACGATAAACGGAGAAGACCTTATAAATTAAGTTATTTTCGAAAAAAATATTTCGTCTTGATTCAACTGTACTTAATATATAAAACAAAATAAACGGTCAAATATAAACAAAACGCGGTCAAAGATAAACAAGTCGAGTCATCAGAAAGTAATTCCTGGTAACAAATGTTAAAACGAGAGTTGACTCCCAAACGAGGGAGCGTCGTAATAATCGGTTTCTAAAACTAAAGATGGAATTGCAATGTAAGAGAAGAGTAAAATAATTATTTATGAAGAAAAGGATTTTTCTACTTCAAGCTACGAGAATGTCATTTTAATATATGTATAGTAAAACCTATGTGAAAGGGAAACTTTTTCTAAGTAGTGACTGAAAATGTTTTCAGTCACTAGGATTGAAAGTAAATAAGTTTCGGTGGTCGCCTACAGATGGTGGTTATTTAAAGGATTGAATATTTGAGATTGAATTTGATTTACTGTTTCTGTTGTTGTTTCGGTTGCTGTGTTTATTTCTGTTAATATCGCAGTATTTTGAAGGGATTGAATATTTTGAATATTTTGATCGAATCGAATCAAAACTAATCATTTTATCAATTGTGTGTAATTAATTAATTAATTACTAATAATGAGTGTGTTTTTTTTCTATATCGGAGAAATCGGAGCGATAAAATAAAATTTGTATCAGATATATCGTATAATTTTTTCCTCCGATAATTAACTGTCAGATATAAAATATATTCTCTGAGTTCTTTCCGCCAAAAAAAAAAATAAAAAAAATTTATTAAATAAATCAATAAATTTTATTAAAAAATTTATTTTTATTTGTTTTTAATTGAAACTTTACCTACAATTTTTTAAATTTATACTTTAAACGAGTCGGTAAAAAAAATATCTGTAATATCTGTAAAAGTTTTTAGAGAAAATATATGAACTATTTTCAATATTCATATTGTCAAATTCATCTACTAAAAACTTACAAAACGACATTTCTAAATTTGACTGTGTAAAAAATAAACAAGATTGTATTTATATTAGCATTTTTACCAGTGTAAAATAATGTTATTATTGTGCTGTTATTATTCCATTTGTAGGCGAACACAATAATAACAATATTTTACACTGGTAAAAATGCTATATATAAATACAGTCTTGTTTATTTTTTACATAGTCAAATTTAGATAAGTCGAAGTTTTTAGTAGATGAATTTGTAAATATTATCATTTATATTTACAAGCGTAGAAAAATAGCGTTTTCTACGCGTGGTTAAAACGTTTTTGCGTACCTGAACTTATTCCAAACCGTATTACAAACCGGTCAGTCACGCAAAAAGAGACGTTTTCACCACTTGTATAAAAATCTACTATTTATTTGCTTGGTCTTTATTGAGACCGATGATCTTATCATAACAATTAACAATTCTCTTTATTCTTGTTCTATTGTTTTCCATTAAAGTCCTTTTATAATCTCATGCAATTGATGGTACTTAATTTATGACGATTATATTTAAGGAAAATAATAGTTAAAACAAAGAATACATAGTACAGTGCCCATTGAAATTAATATAAAGAATAAACAAACAAAAATTCAACTACCGAGTACGTTACCCTTTCATTTTGTATTAATAATAAGTTTAAAAAAAAAGGTTAGTAAAAGCGTCAAAATAAAAAAGAAAGAAATGATGTTTATATAAAAAATATATAAGTAAATACATATTAAGTGTATATAATTGTCAGTGTTTGTGACCGTGTAAATGTTTTTGATTTAATTATTTAATGATGATTTATTACAATTGACTTTTATATCAGCTGCAATTCGACGTAATAACGAAAAACTTATGTTTATTTTTATGATTTATCTATATCTATACCATATTAAGATGTTTTTTATTATTAAGCCAGCTGACATTTCATAAATTCTAATTGCCACCTTTGAGTTTGTTTTTCTTTGTCCTCTTTATTTCAAATGAGCGATAAAAGGTATCAATAAAAAAGTAAATAGTATTGATTACAGTTGTTACACTTATAAAAAATTACAGGAAATTATTTCTTAAAAATTATAAATACATATACGCTTCATCGACAAAAAATAATGATTCCATACATAAATATATATTAAAACAACAACAAAAATTTTATTTTCCCTTTTTTACATATTATTTAAACGTAATAAAGGAAATAAGGTTGAGTATATTTATATGGATACAGTCTGCTGTTACCGTTTTGATATTAATCAACCTCAAACAATAAAAAATATATATATATATATTTATATATATATATTTATATATATATATATATATATATATATATATATATATATATATATATATATATATATATATATATATATATATATATATATAAATATATAAATATATATATATATATATATATATATATATATATATATATATATATATATATATATATATATATATATATATATATATATATATATATATATATATATATATATATATATATATATATATATATATTAATATATATTAATATATACATATATATATATATATATATATATATATATATATATATATATATATATATATATATATATATATATATATATATTTTTATATCATACATATATATGCTCAAAAACTCCTCTTTTTATTTTAGAGTTACCCATATCTGTCAATAAATTTGTGTATTTTTCTATATTTCCCTCCATTTCTGTATATAAGTTCCAGTTTTTAATTTATATATTCTTTTGTAAATTTAAAATCAAACGAAATACCAATAATAAAAAAAATAAAGAACAACCAAAAAAGAAATATGTATTAATAAGAGATCATTGACATATGAGCGCACTACAAAAAGTGCGAGTACTTTAGTGTTTTAAGTGGGCGCGCGAATCATCTTGTTTTATTGTAGTTTATTTTCATTAGTTGTTAAAAATAAGACTATGTTTGAGATTTTGTTTTTAACCGAGATTCATTTTTATTAGACAAATAATTTAATCGTTAGTTTGATATACAATGGCATTGAATGATTAATGATGGCTAGATAGATATGCATCAGTCTCAATGTATGTTCGATCAGAATACGAAACGAAGTATAGTATATGCATATTTAAAAAAATGTTATCTTTGCAGTTAGGGTTTAAATCCTTTATAAAATAAATAATACAAAAGTGTTATCGTGATTTGTGTACCAAGTGGTTGCATAAGCTTTGAACTTATTCCTACTTAATATAATAAGCTATATATGTGAAATATTCTTATACATCTTACGCTCAGGTTATCTATATATAAAAACATCATTAAAGAAAAGTTATTTGAAAATAAAGATAATCAAAGATATCAATTGTAACGCTGATGCGGACTTCGTCTCCAGATCTAAAAACCTAAAGTACTTCTATCCATTAAAACAATTAAATCCATAATGGATTGGATTGTGTCGTTAATCGAAGAGTCAAGAGTCAATAAGATCTATATTAATGTGAACAATTTCAACAACTAAATTAATTTTCTGGTTGAGTTTCATTTGTTCCAATTTTACAACCTTATTAACTGACTTTCACTTAATCATAAGGTTGAGGGAATAAAAATTTCATTTATAACCATTTTGAGCTGACTGTCAAGGTAAATGCGAACTTCGACTGAGCCCTAAGAGGTTAAACAACTCTATACCTTTAAAATATATGGTTGAAATTTATTTAGTAAGTTAAAATTAGTAATAAGTCTTAGAATATGCTAAAAATTATAAGAATAATCAATTACATTGACTAAATCAAATCTTTCTTACAAAATAAACCCATTTTATTTTAAATTTCAAAGAAAAGCGATTAAAAGAAAAACTACCTTTTTCTATTATTTCAAATATTTCAAAATGTGGGATATTATGTTTCTAGTAAGTAAATTGTAATAAAGAATAAAATAAAAATAATGAAAAGACCTCAGCTTAAACTATAAAGGAACAATGCAATATTTCTTGCATTGTCACTATGAAGTTTTACCGATTTTAGTTTTATTATCTTTGTTTAAAATTTCCTTGTGTTCAAAGATTTATCTAAAAATAAAGTTGAAGATATATATTATGATTTGGTTCTTTTTCTTTTATTAAAAAGAATAATTTCAAAGTGGGATACCTTCTTTTAATTTGCAATATTTTTCGTATGATATCGGTTCCCCTAATAAATAAAAATTACATTTATTTGAATATTTTATTACATATACCAGAAAAACTACTAACTAAATGGGCATTGACCTAATGTTGAGTGTTAAACCATAGACTTATGCTGTGTACATACATAGATATAGTTCTTATTTAAAATACGAGTATCTTTTATATAAAAAGAATGAACGTGTTTTTCAATGATTGTGTATGTCGGCGTTTATACTACATATAGAGGGAAGAATTGTATTAATTTGCGGAAAAGTTCAATTACCTTGATTCCCCGAACATACTTATAACGAATACATATTTTTATAGAATGTTTTTTTGTTTTGATATTATAAATTAATAAAATAAATTAAATAAAGTTTGGTTGATATAATCTTCTTTAATGGTGTGTCATGATTTGGAAATATGTCAAAGTAAATTTAATAAAAATGTTTAAATATGTATGACAACTGTCGGAACAAACACTTCAGTAAAATTGACAGAAATAGAATCCATTCCTCTTAAATTTCAGAAAGCATACATACAATTCAAAAATACAGTATGCAGTCATTAGTACTAAAAATATTGATATCTATATTATGAGTGTATATTTTTTGGAAAACGCCTTTGTTGTTGACAAAAACGTAAAATTATATCATACTTTGGATTGACCATTGAGAACTTCATTATACCGCATTGCAATATAATATAAAATTTGCTTATGTTTATTTGACGCTCACAAATAGAATTACATATTTTCCTTTTTTCTGACATAGATACAAATAATTGACTACCGTCTTATTGCGAACATAAGAGTTACCTAGTTCTTTTAAACGAATAAAAGAATAGCCGGTTCACCTATTCAATTAGAAGGATCAGTTTATTTGAAATTTTTATACAAACTTTAAAACTGCCATCTCTAGTTAGCAAAACTATATTACATGTATTTCTTTTTATACAAATTTAATAATTATTAATTTTGAAATACCATTTTCTTTTAATATGTTTATATTGTATTATATTAGGTATGGCCATTATGGACTTGTATTTTTCATTAACGTTAAAATTACTTAAATTATTTTTAAAAGTTCAGGACTGGTCCTTTTATTTGAAAGATCTTTTATTCGAAAAAAAAACAATAGAACTTTCAAAAAAGATTTTTTTTTTTTCAAAATCGAATATAACAACCGGTTCTTATGTTCGCGGTACGACTGTAGTCTACAAAGAACACAGATATTCAACATCAGTACTGAATCTGAATGATTTGTTTTAACAAACTATACTACTTCCACAGGTCAGTTTATAAACAAAATCTTTGCGAATCTAACTCCAACATGTGTTCAACATGATTCTAAACATATTAAATCATTAATGTTCGGTTGCTTGAACATTTACTAAATGAGACTTAGCTAAATCGTCAATAAGAAATATCTCTCAAACATTTTTCACGCCGTTTTTTGACAAAAACAAACAAACATTTGTGCCAATAATTATGAAAGTGGTCTAAGTCAAAATTTGAAAAAAATGAGTTTATCCGTTATATCGCATCAAATTGCTTTAAACTAAACTAGTCTAATGTAATTTGTGCGATATTGTAAAAAACAAACCGTTATAGAATACTTTTTATTTCAACAAAAATGTAATTCATCTAGAGTTAGTTAGGATAGTAATCTAAGGCAAAATTTGACGATAAAAAACAAAAAAGTCGAACAAAATGTCAAAAATAATTGCCAAAACGTTGTGTTGCAAAGTTTTTATATCGTCGGACCATAAGCCCATAAAAATAAGCTGTTCCTCCTAAATGTCAAAATTGCTCTTTTTTAAGTGAAAGTTAATGGTGACAAAATAATGAGTTGGGAAAATAATTAATAAATAACGTTAGAATTTCGAAGTTTGCTTTTGCGTTAAGTCATTTATACATCGTTCAGTTAATTATGAAAATGGTCTAAGTCAATTCAAACTGTAAAAAGCATATTTCGGAATGAGATTTATACAAAATTTCACCTGCATAATAAACTTTCATTATTGAAGACTAACAAAGTCCTAAAATAAAATTTTTCATAATAGAGAAATGTTTTTTAATTTAATCATTTGCAAACCTTTAAATATCTCAAAACAAGAAATATATGACTTAGACCACTTTCATAATTATGGGCACATTTAACTGAATAACAAGATAAGAAAACTTAATTGAATCTATAAGCCTTATTTAAAGGTCCAATCGCGATCAAAATACGCAAAACTAGTTAAATGGAGAATTAAAAAAGTTATCGGAGATTTAAATGTTCAAGCAACAGGGCAATAGTCTCTTAAGGCCGACGTAATTATAAGAATGGTTGAGATAAAATGAATCTTTTTCATGATTATAAAATGCATACAAGACCAATATAAACGTAAGTAAATAAACAAAAATAAAGAAAATTCAATTCTGTTCTCTCTCAATCCAAGAAGAAGACATAAATAAAAGAATAAATAACAATATATTTGTCTAATGAGTTTACCTGAGTATAGCACCAATTTTCTGCAACTGGTGTATTAACTTCTGGTAATGGCGGCGATGGCACTCGACTCACCGCCATCGTACTACTAGACGAGTGCAAATTTGATGTAACTCTAGCAGTTTGACCCGCCGGACAGTCACTAACTACCGGCAATCTAAAAGTAAAAAAACAATAAAACATTATTTAAAAAAAAATAATAACATTCAAGTGATTATTATAGATTTTATTTAATTCGTTTTTTAAAATATATTGCTTTGTGCGAACTGACGAAATAATGACAGATGACAAATAATAACTGTCAAAATTTTGTCTTTTGGAATTTATATTCACCATAACGAAACGTCAAAATTTGGTATGTATCATCAAATTGTGACAGTAGGCATAACAAATTATTTCAGAAGGAACAACAATTTATTACAGAAGTTTTTTTATGTGCCAAAGTAATATTTATATTAGTATATATATTATATATATTTATTAACAGCAAACATAAATATTAAGAAGTTTTTCACTTATGTCAAAATTTTGTTTTTACAAATTTCACCTTCACCAAAAACTTTGTTTTGTCAAATATTTGTGAGTTCGCACAAAGCAAATTCTCACAAAAATTTTACATTCAAAATTCGATCACTTTTTCTGTTAACAATAATTTAAACAAAATTAAAACAATCTCACCTGTTCTGCATTTTCAATGTTTCAATGACCCTAAAAATTCGTCCATTTAAAAAGAAACATGAATTAAATTGTTAAAGTAACACACAATTTTTTTTTAATTTTATAGAAATTATATTAAATATTAAAATTCCTTGACATGAAAACACAACAGAAAAAAAACCGATCACCAAAAAAATCTTGCTTGTCCTCGAATGTCACAAGGTTAAAAATAAAAAAAATATAATGAAACTAAAAATTTCAAAATTATAGAAAAAAAAAATAATTTCTAATTTTCTTTTTTTTCAATACTACTATGGTTTTAGTTTTATTTATTTATAGTTAACTCCAACCTTCAAGCAAATACATACTAATTATTTTAAAAACAAAATATACCTTGCTTAAAGAGGTTTAACTGTATTTTTGACACAAAACTTATCTTTATTTTGAAACTTATTTTTTCAAAAGACATATTAGAGAAGAAATTGATGAAATCAATTAACTTTTTTATTGTTTTATTACTATTTTAATTTGAAAGTAAATGAATTTGAATGTAGTTCGAGATGGTTTTGGACTCGAGGTGATATAAATTAGTGTGTTTTAATGTGTATGACATTGGAGGATATAGAAAGACGCTAAGGTTGTTACTTTGAGATTTTTTAAATTTAGAATATACAATTGAAGTTGTGCGAAAGGCCAGACAAACGTGCTATTGGACTTTTTTATAGGAGGATGAACTGTATATGAGTTTGGAATGTTGAAGGGTAAGTATGGAGTCATACATAATTATGACAAATAAAATATTAGGGACGGCTGTAATAATGTCGTGTTTCATATTTAAAAAGGGTGAGTACCCTTTAATAACATTTAATTCAAAAAGAAGATAAATTTGACTGGTATCGAGAAAAAGTCGTATGTTTTATTGTTAAGGTTAATTAAACAAGATGAAATCAACAAACTGTCAAAAAATGTTGAAGAAATTAAAGTTTTTGACCGAAATAACCGACCATGTTATTGTATAATAACTTAGACAAATTTCGTAAATATTTTTTTTTCATTTATCCACGTGCTGACTGCAGGCAATCACCATTATAACATCACATTTTGTAAATTAATTAAACAGAAACCGATAACATAAAACTCTGGCACGTCATTTTAAAATCTAATCAAAAAGGTTTTCGATCAAGGAATTTTATAATAAAAAACAGTTATCACAACACAACACACCATAATAAATTCGGCATTAACATAATATTTATTAATAATTAAACTTATATTTATTTATATCGACAATAAAAATTTCTTGTCGATAATCAAAACACAAAAACAATTCACGAAAAATTACCTTAAGGTAGCGAGCAAATCATTCATAATTTGTTTAAATTTTATCACAATTTATTATAATTTAATTGCTCTTAACATTTAATAAACACACTTTTTCTTATTTTTATTAGACATTTTCTTGCCTTTTTTAATTTATTATTTATATATAAAAACAAATAAGCACAGCCTTTAAATGTATATAAATAACAACTATCACTAACATATACAAATTAATTATTTTCCAGCTTCTAAACAGCTGTTCAAAATTAAGTTTAAAAATAAAATTTAACGATCATAAACCGTTTCATACATCTAACTTCGACGTATCTACTATCTCACACGAAACTCGACAACAAACTGATCGACATAAAAAAAAAGAAATATATTAATATTATTATTTTTTTTATTTCATTTCGTTTCACATCACATCGGATGTATGTATTTATTTATATATGCACATGATTCAACATAAAAATGAAACGGCACTAGCCTTAAAAAAAGACAAAATTTGTTTTTTTAAATTTTACCTTTTTTCTTTTTTAAAAGGACTAACTAAAGGATCTTGAAAAAAATATTTAATTTTCAATATGTACGTAGAAAATCAAGCAAAATGACATTCAATGAAACGAATACAATTTGACCACAAATTATTTAAAACTTTAAACAAAACCGAAAAAAAAAACATTTTGTTTAAAAGATTATTTTAAAAATGTACGGATTGGGAATGTTGTTTGGATTGGGAATATGATAAGAAAATTTGAAGAACATAAGATTTTTGTAATTATGTACATAGTGGTGTAGATAAGTGTGATTCAAATAAAGATTAAAAAAAAAATAAAATTAAACTTTGCGTTAAGTGGTTTTACTTTTTGAAACTTTAAGGATTTTGGCTTTATCCTATCCAAAATTTGTTCAAAATGGTAAGATCGTTTAAGTATTTTTGTTTTAAATAAAATAAACTGTGTATTTACAATATCCAAGGTAGGAACTGCCAATATTAAACAACGAACCACTCTCGGATCCGTATTGACGAGTCAAGCTTTGGTTAGCTAGCTTTGGTTTTAGTCTGGGCCATTTGTAAATGCCTAGACTGAACCAAGATTCAGTTTATTATATTACGCGTTTATTCGCCAGTCTAATGCATTACAAACATGTGCAAGCCATATTATCTTTATCTTTATTTTTATATATGTTACTCTTTCCACAACACATTTCCACATGTTCCACATATTTAAAGGCGGTCTGGGAAAAAATTGGTTTGGTAGATCTGATCCAAGTCTTACCCAGGTTAGAAATACTAAGGCTTATCGAATGGGCCAAGCTTGGTCCAAGCTTGGAAAACTAAGAAATGATTATCAAGGCATGGCCAAGTGTTAGTCTGATACATTTTGTCATACTATGCCAATGGTTAAAATAAATAAATGTAAATTGTGTCTATTGATTGGGTCAAGCTTGGTCCAATGTTGGAACAAATTTATTGTAATTGTCATATAATTTCAGCATTTGTGCAATGATGGACTGTAACCAACAAATTTACAGTATATGAGGAAATTCCATTACAATACCCGGGTAGTAAAAGGCTAAGGGGTCAGACCTGCGCCAAGCTCGCACAACAGCTTTCGGGGTTTGGGCCAGACTTAATATTTTCAAACGGCCCAAGTTTGTGCCAAGTTTGGACTGATGTCCTTGGGCCAAGTCTGGCAAATAAGACTTGGACCAGATCTACCAAACCAATTTTTTTTCCAGATTTCCTTTAAATGTGTGGAAGTTGTTAATTAAAGAAAAAATTAATATGGCTTGCACATGTTTACACTACATTAGACTAGTAAATAATGCGTAACATAATAAACTGAATCTTGGTTCAGTTTAGGCATTTACCACTGGCCCAGACTGTAACCAAAGTTAACTAGCCGAGGATTATGCTGACTTATACATTGAATAAAAAATTAAAAAGCTATGAATTCGATTTATTTGTTTTAGAATTGTTCCAGCATTGTATTTAAATATTGATCCAACGTGTAAAAATAATAATGGTACGTAGTTATCATTTAAGGTTAAAACAACATTCATTCCACCAAATTTTATTTTAAAGCTTGTCTCAACGTTGTTCAACCTTAAAATAAGCTTGGCTCTATATGTAAAAACAATCCTTTGTGCTTACCTGGGTAGAATTGGGCCAGCATTGTATTTAAATATTGTTTCAATGTCTAAAAATAATAATGGTACGTGGTTATCATTTAAGGTTAAAACAACATTCAACCAAGTTTATTTTAAAGCTTGTCCCAACATGTTTCGACCTTAAAACAAGCTTGGCTCAATGTTAAAACAATCCTCTCTTACCAGCGCCGGCGCTAGCGATTTTGGCGCCTGGTGCAGTTTTCAAAAATGCCGCCCTAAAAAAGTCTATTTGTCGTAAATAATCCGTTTCCACATCACACAAAAGGTAGGATATGCAGTGCATTTTTTTTAACGAGGTATCCCACGTAGGTATAGTCCTCAAAAATTAAAATTAAATTAAATTAAAAAAATAAATAAAAGATTAAATATTGTTTATTGTGTTTTAATATTCGAACGCCATCCGGAGCCGAATGGGAAATTTCTACTGAAACTTGCGCTATTAGTCACAGGTGTCGCTACTAACAAAAAAAAAATAAAAATGTACCTAACTTCATGCGATTGCGTGACGTGTTCATGTTTATTTTTGTTTGTTACCTGCTGTTGTCAAAACAAAACTATTTGGTTTATAGTTAAAAACTGTTTTTAAGTATTTAATAAAAATTATAATAATTTAATTATAAAATAACATATTAAATTATGGGCGAAATATTAAATACTAAATTTTTATTTAAAATTAAAAAAATATTTATTTGAACGAAAAAATATGTTTTTACTTCAACATGACATTTAAGAATATGACATATTCAACGAGAATGAAGTTAGCTATATTTTTCAGGGTTGTGAAAAATAATTTCTTTTCAAAATTTCCCATCAAAATAAATATCTCTCGATAGCAGCTCCCGATAGCGGCTCCGTATAAATAGGTGGAGCCAAATATTTTTAAATAAACTTTTCACTGTGCAATTGAATTAAAAACTATAGTTTGATGTAAAATAAATTGATTTTACCAATAAATAGCGCATTAAATTTAGTTTTTCATTCAGAAAAATGCGTGCTCCGTAACGCTATCGAGCGCAACTATCGGTGGCGAATAATAAAACACGGCAGTTATCGTTCTAATCCAGCGTACGAATTTCAATAACAAAAAATTAATATTAAAAATATATTTAAAAAATAAATAAAGATTTAATATTGCTATCGTACTTACTAATATAGCGTACGAATTTCAATAACAAAAAATTAAAAAAAAATTGGATAAATAGCACTAAAATTCAAGCGTGTATTTTTAAATTGTAAAATATATTAGTTAATTAAATTTTATTTTACGCGCTTTGATTCTTGCAAAGTCGTCTATCAAATCACTATAATCCAAGTTGCTCAGAAATTTACTTTCTATAGATATTCTTGCTAAATCTTTCAGTCTTTCTTGTCCTATTGTACTACGTAAATAATTTTTAATAATTTTTAATTTAGAAAAGCTACGTTCACCGGAAGCTACTGTGACTGGTATTGTCAATAAAATTCTAAGAGCTACAACTAGATTTGGTAATATCTGGTCGAATTTCTTTTCAAATATAAAATCTAATGATTCTATAGGGCTTAAAGTTCCTGAAATTATACTTTGGAATGTTTTAATTTCGTCCCATAAATCTAAACCTACTATATCAGACTTTGAATTGAAAGATAAATGCTTTTCTAGGGAAAGACAATTATTTAAATGATCAGAAGCATTTAATGAAGCCACAGACATATTATGCAAAAATTTGAAAATATTATTGAGTTCCAAAATTTGATCAAACCGTTCGCTAACAGATTGAATCGCCTGATCAAGGATTTGAAAATAAAATTTAACTTCAAATTTTTGTTCAGGATTTGATATAATTTCGTCTCTACCTTCGTACGAAAAAAGTTGAGGTTTTCGACTAGGGCGCCTTGGAGCATCTGGAAAATTTGGTGGAACATCTAATTTTAAAGCTATTTCTTTAGCTTGCAAGATAAACCCTAGAAATTTTTCCTCATTTCGTAAGTTCGTCAAAAACTCTTTTGTGCCCTCTAACAAATGTACTGCCGTCGTTAAACAAATAGCAGGACTTTGTAAATATTTGCTAAATATATTAATTTTATCAAGAATACTATATCAAATAATTATTGAACAAATAAATTCAAATTGAATAATTTTGAGAGATAAACTATTCGCGTTATTTCTTGTTATTCCGTCCTTATCCTTGTCACTTTCTATTTGAACTAAAGCGTCATAAATATTACCTAAACTACACATTAAGGGTTTTAAAGCTTCTATGCGGCTTTCCCATCTTGTCGTATAGAGTGGCTTGAGAGTTAATGTTTTCACATTGTGTTTCAAAATGTCCCATCTTGAAACAGAACTAGAAAAAAAAAACATATAAACATTGGACAGTATCAAAAAAATTTACAGCTTGAAGTGAACATTGAACTGAATCCAGAAGGACTAGGTTAGCTGAACGTGATGCGCATGGCACAAAAAATATTCGGGGTTCTATTTGTTTAATTTGAGCTTGTATTCCAATGTTTTTTCCCTTCATATTTGAGTCATTATCATAGCCTTGCCCCCTGCAATCACTAATTGAAAATTTTAGAGAAGTTAGTCGGTCTAAAACTAAATTCGTTAAGCCCTTACCCGTCGTATCTGTAGCTTTTAAAAACCCATAAAAAGCTCCTTAATTTCATGTTTGTGGTGATTTCTATGAACAACTCTAACAATAAGTGATAATTGTTCATTGCGGCTCTGATCTGGAGTTCAATCAACAATTATCGAAAAATATTTTGCACATTTTATTATATCATCGATTTTATTTTGAAAAACTTTAGACACGATTGAAATTAGTTCATTCTGAATGCTTTTATACAAATATTTGTTTTGCGTCTCATTATTAGTTATCCGTCGTAGGTGTTCTGAAAGAACATTGTTAAATTCAGCAATTGCTTCTACTAATTGGAAAAAATTACCATTTCTTTTGTCGTATAACCTGTCTGACCCACCCCTGAATGCCAAAGATTGCATTGAGAGAAACTTTACAAAAAAAATTTAAGAATTTTTACACAGTGGAAAAAATATTTTTGGTAATAAATTTCGGTAATTAAAATATTTATTTTATTATTTTAAATTAATTTTTATCAATTGGGTTTTGGCGCCCTCCAATTTTAGCGCCCCGTCAAACTGTTCGTACTGCTCCATGGAAGCGCCGGCCCTGCTTACCTGGGTATTTGCCAGAACATCAGTTCAAACTTGGTACAAGCTTAGGCCGTTTGAAAATGTTAAGTCTGGCTCAATCACCAAAAGCTGTTGCGCGGCCTTGGTCTCTTAGCGTTTTCCTCTCCGTGATGTGTCACAACAACACATAAAACCCTTTAACACCTAGGTCCTACAACAACGTTCGTTCTACGGTTTTGACGGACGCAATTTTTTTAAAGAATGGATAACTGAACAATATATCCTATCACATATTAAAATATGACATAGACCAATATATTAATTATAAGTAAATTGAAATTTACAATTTATCAGTAAATTACTATCTGTTCTAAAAATAGGCATAATTGGGCATCATGCCAATTATTGGACGCATTGACAACAATTGAGTGCCAACCACAGACTTAATTCAGCCCACGGTAGCCAACGATAGTCAATGCCGATTATCGAGTACCCAAATACCTGCCCGAGCAGAAATTAGTTAGGGAAAGTCTGAATACAGTCAAGGCGTGTTCAGATCCTGGTCAGTCCAGAAAGGGTAACTCTATTGGGGCAATCTGATGTGGTCCTGTTCCGGACCTGATTTACAATACTCTTTTAAGGTTAACTTAACCTTATTTGAATATATCAGGTACTGATTTGATTTTTCGTATTGGACCCCTAGTGGAAATTTCAATTGGTTAAAATTCACTAGAGTATTATCCATTTTATAAATATACAGTGTTTCATAATATATGCGCAAGACTTCAGGATGTGATAGCTTGTCCAAAAATATGAAAAAAAGTTTCTCTTAACTTACCCCTACTTCTCTCCTAAAATGCGTAAAAGTTGGGGAGAAAAACAACCACCAGCCCTTCAAAACCTTCACCGATTAAGACTTAAAAAAATTTCCGCACAAAACATAGCTTATTATGAGTAGAAAATGCTTACGAAAGCTGTTTTCTGTGCGATAAACGGTTCCGGAGATATTTGCAAAAAACAATTTCAATTTCAACACCCTGTATCTCGAAAATGGTGCATTTTAGAGTTTAAGTTAAGAGAAACTATTTTTCATATTTTTGGACGAGCTATCACATCCTGAAGTCCTGCGCATATATTATGACACACCCTGTATAGTTAAAATCGTTTCATGTATGTTTTAGTTGTCGTTTCTCTTCTGAAAGACTATAATAATAGTGATGTATGTTTTAATTTTTTCCATTGTAATTTTTTCAAAATATAGTATTTTTCAACCTAAATTGAAAAATACTATATTTTGCAAGATATGAAAACGACATTTTTTCGTGAGTGATCATTTGTTAGCAAACGAAAAAATATGATATGGATTACTATTATTATTATAGTCATGAAATAATTTTATTACTTTTTCTCGTACGCCACTGCAAATGAAAAACAAAGCCTATCGTTTATACTTTATTGAAAAATCTAGCGTTTTTTTCGAAGTTCGTTTACGACTACTTTTTTGAATATATAGTTGATACACGGTTAGTATACATGCATATACATTGAAGAAGTAAATTTTCGAAGAAAATAAATTTGCTAAGTGTGTGCATAGTAATGGTTTTAGTAGCTGTACAAACAGACACTCTTACAAAACTAAGTGTATAATGCCATATATTCTTTTAAATCAGCAATATTTGATGGTTTCCTTTTGTTAATTTTAAAACCCTGTGTTGAGAGTGAGGGTGGTTATGATATAATATTATTTCATTGGGTGGTTATGATATAAACCTTCTCGCATGTATCAGTCCGGTACCAAGAAGGTGTATCTTTAATACATGTATGAAAACAGGGATGCAAAGAACTAGTCTCCGCTTTCCAAAACGAGCAAGAGAAACTGCAGATAAAGCATAACTTTCGTTGTACATTTCTCGAATAACGATGTAAACAAATTCGCTATTTAGTAGACCATAACCTGAAAACACCGATAACCTACCTATGCGTTTTACAACCTTAAAACAAATAAAATAATTTGAGTAAGAAAAGTATGTTGAACTCTTAGCATTTCTCCAAAACCATATTCTTATCAAGAAGTCGGAGGTACCTTGGTTTTGTCGGAAGTAACATTGCTATTTGTAGTTGTTCAGCAAAATATGTGATATTGAGAAGCAGAAATCATAAAACGACATGCTGTGTAGTCGTACAGAAGTGCGATGTATCTACAGTTGCATATCATGTTACTAAATGTTTTGTAGATTTTTATCAGTAAAACCGAGTTCCAGCTAGTTGTTTCATTTCCCATAATCCGCAATAGCTGAGCAACTTTAAGACATAGTTTTATTTAATTATCGGTGTCTTTGTAATTTTTTTTTCTGACAAGCCAAGTAGAAGTACTCAAAAATTATCCAAAAAGCACCTAATTAGTTACTACTGCACTTAAAAAAGTACAATGTGTATACATAAATGAATGTCTACAACCTACGTAATCTACTTTCACTGTAAAAATTATATCATAAAATGACAACCAAACAACGAAACGATGCCATACAGATTCATTTATTTTGTCTCTTTCTCTACACAGTTAAATCACATTTTCGTAACTTTACAATTAAATTGTTCAAACATTATTTGAATATTGCTTCATATATACATCATTAATTTTTTTTACTAAAATCACAATACAAATTTGGCAAATCAAACATTTTAATGTAATAATAATAATTTATCAAAATCAGCCATCTTTATTTATACATTTTTTTTATTAGCACCAAAACAAAAATGAACTTCACCAAACAAAACAAACCACAAAGATAAAAAACATAAAGCATTAAAATGAAAAATGGTTACCATCCAGTAACAAAATATTTGTCAATAAAATTAATCACAGAGAAAAGACAACTAAGCACATGTTAAGAATTAAAGCTATTGCTTTTAATCATAAGTTAATACATATTTTTTTTAATAGAACAACAAAAATCTACCTGACAGTTCTGTAATCATGAAAATCTATATTTATATTATTCTTATTTAAACTATTTAAACTTATAAGACTAATAGGCACTGTCGAATTGTTGTTACGTTTAGATTTAGAAAAACATTTATAAAACAATTTAAAATACATCACGATTTTTATTTATTTATTTTTTCATGTATCCATACACAATTAACTAAATTTCACAATCGAGCTTATCATCAATATGACAAATTAAAATTATTGACAATAATTCAACAACCTATTCAACAAACCAGTCTCACTAAATTAAACACAAAATTGTTAAAAAAAATTATTAAAACTATTCAATTAAATAATTAAAACATTAACAAAGGGGAAAAAGAGAAAAACATATCCATCCATACAATAGTATAAAATTTCACCTACAATTCATTTTTTACCATCAAACTACTTTCTGTGTTTGCAGTGAAAGCACACTATTTGAAAAAACGATCTTTCTTTAAAATAGAAATGGGGAAATAAATAGTAATAATTTTACAACAAATTTTATATTGCTTATTGAAAAGTTTGTATTAGAAATTTTTATGACTGCGAAATTTACAAAAACAAAAAATATGTATTTAAAGCAAATCATTTCACGATTTAGAAAATATCACATAATAAATATAAGTTCACGATAGCAATTGAATAGGGTACATAATAAATTTATCGTTTGGTTGGATGACAAATTATTTAAAAATACAAAATAATGTAAGAATGAGATTGTCGATGTCATTTATGTTACTGCCATTATTATATTTTTTTAAAAATATTTTCTTCTTTTTATGATTAATGAAGTGATTACTGGGTCATCACCATCAAAAAGAATATGAAATGGAAAAGTTTGTAGCCGCTTATTTTATTTTTATTCAATATTTAGTAAAATTTCATGATCATAGTAATAACATAACTTTAATTTTCTTATTTGAATGATTTTTCAAAATGTCAAAAAATCTAGTTACTTTCACTGTTTCGCAATATTTCAGTTTTCATACTTTCACTTGTACGAAAATGAGAAAACGTTATTCTCATTATGTTGAAATTTTCCTCGTTTTCTCTTGACTTTTAGTAGAATTGGTTACGAAAAAATAAAACCTTTAAAAAGACTATGACTAACACCGTAGTTTTTTAAGACTTTAGAAATCGAAAATGAGCTAACTGTGCATGTGCGAAAACTGGAATTGATCAAGATTGCAGATTTTAATACAGACAGCATGCTGAATAATTTAGAAATGTCGAGCAAGAGCTCCTTAAATATAGGAAGAAAGAGTTGAGGTGAATTCATAAAAGTTAAACCCGCCATTGTTTCCAAAATACACTTCAGTTAATAATTTTCCGTTTGATCAAGTAAGAGTGCAATGTAATTGGTGGTGGTTACTTTTTGTGTTGCAGGTAGTTATATTTTTATATTTATTGTGGAGGCCGAGTTTTATGGACGCACTCTTTTCCATGGCCATTATACGATCGTTCCAAAGTAAGTCATTGGAAATTGTCACGCCCTATAAACTAATGCTTTCACATTCGTCTATTAGTTCTTCACACATGCTATAATTGAAATATCGTTGGGAAACTTAGTCTTCGATTTAAAAACAATCAATAGTTGTGTTTTGGTGGAATTAAAATTGACCAAATTTGTGTTACACAAATCCGAAACATTTCCAAGTTCTCGTTTACATATTTATGGAAGCGCCTCTTTGTGCGGGATTATTTCGTTCACGAATTTTACTTCTTTAAGATAAAGAAACAAACGACTTGTACAGAGTACTATCATCTTCAAACTAAAATGTATTCGTCGGTAAGAAAATTTTGAATTAGCTTCACGGGACTACGGGGTGAAATCCGTACGCAACGAGCTTGTTAATCAAGATAGCGTCAGATTCTATCAAATGCTTTTGATATGTCAAATGCGATAACTTACATTTCATCAAATTTTCCAGTAAGCTGTTCCTACATAGGTAAATGATCATATTGGCTATCAGTTACTAAATAGTTGTCTTTAAAAATTTGGATATATGTGTATTATAGGAAATGTTTTTTTTTAATTTTTTGCTTCGGAACCATAAGCTGGTGTAACATTGGGTGTAACATTGGGTCTAACATGGTGTAACATTGAGTGTAATGGTGTAACATTGGGTCTAAAAAAAATTTTCCCTAAATGCCAGCTGTCTAGATCAAGTCTGTGAACGGAGCAAACCGAGTTTGTTGCCCATATAATTAAGCAGCAGCATTCTTTAGAGGATTAAATTACTTAAGAAAAAGTGCAAATCTAAAAATTTATTATTTTCAAAGTTATACGATTGATTGAACATTATTTAAACAATCAGATTTTCAAAAATGTGAAAACGGGCATATCTTTGAAAATAATAAATTCACAGCTTTAGTACTAAGGACCGTTTTGTAAGAAATTTAATTCTTTACAAAATGCTGCTATTAGAAATTGAAATTTTTTTCTAAAAGCTGTTCATGTTTGCGTAAAAACGTCGTTTTCTCCATGTTAATAAAATGGGAAACAAACTCGGTTTGCCCCGTACACAGGTTTGATCTAGGAAGCCAAAATTTTGTAAGAACTTTTTGTATAGGTCTAATGCTAAAACATGAGCCTACGTGATCCAAAAAAAATTTTTAAAAAACATCCTAATCCTTATATCTTTTAGACAGGACATAGGAGTAAGACAATTGGTCTATAATTCAAAATACCACATTTTGTTACTTTTTTGGTTACGAACTGGACATTGGCCAACTACCAAACAGCACGAACGAAAAATATCAGAAATATAACGTTTTTGGAAAATTTTAGTGGGTTTATTTTGAAAATGTTTTTAGGATAATAGGAGGAATGTTGTTCAGACCGGAGCCTTTGTTGATGTGTAGCTCCCTTAAAAGTTTTTCGACAACTTTGGGTTTGAAATGAAGTTCTTTCATATTACCGCTTCAAAAATGAATTTGGGAGATTCTTTAGCAGTTTTCAAAATAGCCGAGTTCAAAGGAAAGCGTTCCACGAACAACGTGACTTTTTTTGCTGGGTCAGTGATAAATAAATCAAAGTCAATAAAAGGAAGTATATAGAATATTTAGTTGACCGTTTTCATTTTTTCAATTTCAGCTCTGTCGATTGCCTTCCGATTGCATCGGTTTGATATTTTATAGGCTTCTAGATATTGGGAACGATTTATGTGATTTTAGTTATAAATTCCAATATTAAATAACTTACGCTTGTTGCTAAGCGCCAAATTGGCCTTCGAAAACAAATATATTTTCATTATTAAGAAATAAGAAGGAAAGGGATTTTTATCAATATAGCTAATTGAAAGGTTTCAATAAAGTTTTGAACAGAAACATTAACATGGTCAATATAAAAACAATGATGATGGGAGAGACCTTGAAAAAAACTTTTGAGACAATTGGTGTCCATTTTAGGGAAGTGAGCAGCTACATGTAAATATTTTCCTGACAACAGATTGGGTTTTATTTAAAAGATAAAGTGTTACATGCAATATAAAAGTAGTTGAATAAAGTTAATAACTAATTCAATGAAAAAAATTTACTTTGGCATTATATCATGAGTTTTTCATTTCAAAATTGAAATATTTGAAGTTAATTGAACTATATTTTAGATTCACATAAACACTCCGTGAGGATGTCTCAACTACATCGATCTGTAACTATATAGATGTTGAATCAATTTCGGAGTTCGATTCGCCATATTTGCCCCCGCGGTGAGGTTGAGACAACTGCATTTCGATTGGAAATAGAACATGTTTTTTTCAGTGCACTCATAATTGCTGGCATAGATGTAAAATAGAGATATAAAAGAAAACTTCTATCATCACCATTACCAGGAGTGAAAATTACCAGGACCATTACCAGGAGGGGCTTCTACAATTTTTGAGACAGAACCTGTGATGCAACTTGGAAGCGTATATATTTTGATGCACACGGATAAAAATAAAGCTATGATTCAGGTCATAAATTTTGTATAAGATAATTATAAATGTTTATTCTTGATAAGCACTTTCTATAATATTGTTGCAATATCCATAACTTTGAGCCATACATTTTTATGAATATTTATATTTAGTCATGGAATATAAAACCTTGGCATAAATTATTGAAAGAAACGAAACTTTGATTACTAGTTACTAACAAATGAATAACAAAATGATAATTTTCATGCCTAGTAACCATTTTATATTCAAAATGTGCATGGAATAGATTTAGAAGGCATAAAATTTTTCGACAGGAAAAATAATTTAAAAAATAATAAAAAAAAACATTTTTTATACTTTACTAGACCTTTTTTGTGGAATGTGAGTTGTATATATACAAACTTTGTATTTACCATTCGAATGATAGATAAATATCCCCAAAGATATTTTATTCAGTATGTGTGATGAACCAATAGGTGAATGTAAAAATATTCGTTTGTTGGGTGTCACAGTTTCAAATGACCTACTCTGGAACGATCATGTGATGGTGATGGCAAAAAGCGCGTCTAAAAAACTCGGCCTCCTAAATACATGCAAAAATTTTTTCACTCCATACCAATTGCTCCATGTTTATAAGTCCTATATTCGTCCCTGTATGGAGTACTTTTGTCAAGTTTGGGGTGCTGCGCCTGTTTCCATGTTGGCACTCTTGGACTCTGTTCAAAAGCGGGCTATACGAATTGTGGGTGATCGAGTTTTGACATCAAAACTTGATTCCCTACAACATCGCCGCACTGTTGCTGACCTCGTTGCTTGCCCCCTTGCTTACAAATATCGTCATCAACAGTGCTCAGATGAAATCAGCGGCATCATGCCTCAAACTTATTCTTACCCCCGTTCCACTCGGCAATCGGCTACCGCAACCAGTGAAACGGTAAAGATCCCGCGTTGTCATACTGGCAGATCGCAGAAAGACTTCTTTGTCCGAACTGCATACAAATGGAATAGTTTGCCGGAACCCTTTGTCTCAGGTGGCTTCAACCCGCAGAGGTTTAAAAAAAACGTTAATCAACACCTTAGAACGCCAGTTGTTGTGAGACCCAGGTCTAGACCTAGGTCTTAAAATGTATTTACGTGTTGTTGTGACACATATTCTAAACCTTATTACACAACACATTTTATTTAAAAAAAAAATTAAGAAATACGAACATAAGATATAATTATAACTTATAACATATCATAACCATAAGGTTTATTCGGTACCTGGACATTCACTTCATCAAATGCTAGGAATATAAATGCTTGGTCCTATGATTTATTATTCCTAAGCGCCATAATTTTATAAATAAAAGGCATGGTATTTTACGAAAAATATCCTTCTTTATATTTATATTTTGTTATCTAATATTTTTTCAACAAAGTTATTTCATTGTTCCTAATTAGTCGTGCTACGCACCCTATATTTATAATATTCATTGAATAATATTCGTAATAAGCTCCTTAGACTGCGTCCCAATTGATGCTAAATTGTACTAAACGTGCTAAATCAATTTAGTCAACTATTTTATTTGACTAAATCAACATTTTGTTTCTAAATAATTTGGAAGAAATTTATGCGTTAAACAATATCTGACAACTTGATTATATTAATTTGAATTAAAATTCGGTAATTTTGTAAAACTAAATATAGATTTAGCAGTTTAGTACAATTTAGCAGCTAATTGGAACCCAGTCTTAGTGATTTTTTGAACAAGCATTCCTTAGAAGTATATAATACACCTGGCTTATTCACGGTTGAAAATCAACGTAATTTAAGGATGCAGTACACCCTATTAAGCATAAAAAAAACTAGATTTCTATCTGTGTTTCGTGTGCGGGATAGTTTTCAGAAACTTGAGTTACTGTAAGAAAAAGAATAATCGGTTTGCCATGCTCGAGATCATGTTGCACGGAATCCTGGTTGGCGTGAATATGAGTTATGAAAATATGATATATGCCAATATTTTATGATAGGATGTAAGAAATTAAAACTGGTGCTTACAAAATTTTTAAAAAACATCAAAAACAATTGATTTTTGCAATGTTCGTCTTTCGATAAAACTTAATAATTTTTCTTTATCGCATCACCATGAATAAGGGAAAGTCACTTTTGAAAATAATGCTATCTGTAGTAAAGTTGAAGTCCCTAATTAGGAGTCTATTCTATTTTAAGTCCCAAGGGGAACCATTACTAAGACTAATCATCCCTATTAAAACAAAATTCTACAACAAATAAGTATACATTTCTTATATTTTTACCAAAATTAAAATTACCACATAAAATACAATCTAACAAATTATTCAATACATCGCACAACAACAAATCTTAACAAGCTGTTTCATAATCCCCCCGTCAACTGTAACATAACCCCAATCATTTTTTTTAATAATTGAAAATCAATAACAACAAATCAATTTCATTTACTGTATTTCGTAAATAAAAAAAAACTTTTGATTATGTCAACTTAACAACGTTAAGTGAAAGTTGATTAAAATTTTCAAAAAAAAAAAAAAATTAAACGTATAAAATATAACTCAATAATAATTTAATTGAAACTTAATATAAATTATTTTATGCTTCACAATGATATAAAGTTGTTATAATGTCTAGGATACGCAATATATAAACACATTCATAAAAACCGGGGCGTTATGAGAGGGCATTATGAATTCATAACGCCCGCTATTAAGACCCTAAAAAACTAAATAAAATTATTTTTACTGTGGTTTTGTCTACACAATGTAAATAATTCTTATTGAATTTAAGCTAGTAAAAGATTTTGACATTTGCTTAAAAATGTTTAGCAACATTTTAGTTATTAATTGTTTATATAGTTTTCCAAAACTATCAAATTATTTTAAACGTCATACAATGTTTTTGTCATACGCTACAAAATTTAGGAGAATTTGTTTACATAGCAACGTTCATACAACAAACATTTATTTTAAACTTCAAAATAGTTATTTTCTTGGCATACTACGATACATTTGTATTTGTTTGCATATCAATATAGATTAACAAATTAAATTCTTTCTTAGTTTTTAGCTTATTAAGTGAAGCATAAAATCTTGTATGCACCACTGGCGTTACTGGGTATTACGCCCATCAAGCGACATCCATCCCTCGGGCCAGAGGCCCTCGGGCTAGATTACGTCGCTTTCCGGGCGTAATAACCTACATAACGCCCTAGGTACATAAATAGCTATTAAAATCAACCTTAAAAGAAAAAAATTAAGATATATAAATAATAATTCCATTTAATCCGGAACAAGGCAAACAATTTTATTTGTATTAATTTTTAGTTTAATATTTAGCTCTCCCACAACTTAAAAATAAAAACTATCAATGAATCATGTATAGTGTGAGTTGGGAGAGATTTTTGACTAAGCCATACGATTTTAATTTATACATACAGAATATTTTCGAAATAAAATAATCTACTATTCCACTGCCACAGATTTTTTTTAAGTTTTTAATTTTTATATTACTATTTTTTTACTTGAAAAAATTTATAAAAGCCTCCTTCTCTGTTTTGCTTATGAGTGTATGGAGATAACGCATTTTATTTTTATAGTTTTCATCTCGATGATCTCAATTTCTTATGATTAAAGTCAAGTCAATCGAGATATAAAAAAATGTACAAGAATAGTATGTAGCAAAATAAACATTTATGTAAGAGTTATAAAAAAGCACAACAATTGTTTTTAATATTTTTTAAAAGTTTTCTGTTTTTTTTGCTATGAAGTTAGCAAAGTTATAGTTAATGAATGAATGAATGAATGAGATACGAGCTTAATGGTTGAATTGTAACTAAAAATAATTAAGAGTGCAAAAGAAAATTTAGCTTACAGTCATTATTCATTTTAGTTTTTAAACAACTATCGCATGATTTGAAAATTTATGAAATAAATTTTTGGATATATTGGCATTTTTTTTTTTTTTTTTTTAATAAGAAGTGTTGTCTAGTAGGAATTACAAAACGTGTCACAACAACACATAGATACCTTTTAAGACGTAGGTCCCACAACAACATGCGTCTTGAGGTATAGGTGGACGCTTTTTTTAAATCTTTGTGGATTGAAGGCACTCGAGACTATTGATTCGGGCAAAGCATTCCATGTGTACGATGTACGCACAAAGAAATCCCTTTGCATTCTATTACTATGACAGTGAGTAATCTCGACAGTCCGACCGCCCGCACAAACTGATTGACTAGTTAAACGGGGAAAAACATATGTCTGAGGCATTATGGACCTGATTTCATCCGAGCACTGCTGGTGACGATATTTATAAAAAAACAACGAGATCAGCAACAGTGCGACGGTGTTGTAGGGAATCAAGATCTCATGTTAAATCTCGATCACCAACAATTCGTATAGCACGCTTTTGAACAGAGTCCAAAAGAGCTAGGATAGTAACAGATGCAGCGCCCCAAACTTGACAACAATACTCCATACAGGGACGAATATAGGACTTATAAATGTGGAGTAATTGATGCGAAGAAAAATATTTTTTACATCTATTGAGGAGGCCGAGTTTAGATAAAATTAGCATATGCGTAGTTTCATGAATTAGAAAAGTGGCAGTGGAGGATTAGAAGTGGAATTCGTTTGATTTAGTTTAAGAGAAATTTGTTTTAAATTAAACTTTGGATAATTTTTGGAGTAGACCTATAATTGTTAATCGCTATTGGTCGTTTGCAGTTCATAATCATCTTGTTTTTAAATGTCGTTGATGCTTTATATAGGAGCGTAGGCTAATTTGACTTTCAGTTAGTTAGCAAAACCATAGTGTTGACACTTTTTTAATCAGAAATATTTTGACTTGAATGGAAATCAAACATTTGTTTTACATATCGAGACATCAAATTTCATACCTTTTTTAAATAAAAAACTGCAAAATATGTCACAACACATATATACCTTTCAACAGCTAGGTAGTACATTGTCATGTGTTCTGACTTCTGAGGTGTTGATGGGCGCTTTGTAGTTTAAAGCCACTCGAGGTTATTGATTCCGGCAAATCATTGTGAATTTGACAGTTTCAAATCATGCCGAAGAATATGTTCAAGAGATGACGGATCTGATTTCATCTAAGCACTGAGATATTTATATGTTGACCATCATCTTATAACATTATCTAAGTAAATGTAAAATAGATTAATATGTCCATTACCATCTATTCGCTATTATTAAAATCGTTTTTATTATTTCTACACATTTTCCTTTAACCAAATATAATTAATTTAATGCTTTTGTCTAAAGGTAATTGTAGTCGTGGAAATCTTGATATTAACAGTAGTCTGCTTTATCTTCAATTCAATCTGCTTTTGCGCGTGTTTTGCCACCAATTCTACAATATTTTTGTTATATTTTGTTAACATATGTATTAGGGTGCTTTTTTTTGGGCGACATTTCTTTTTTTCTGGTGCCCCACCAAAATTTTGTTGGAATCACCCAAGAAAACGTCCTCCTAAAATATGAGCCCTCAAAATTAATGTTTAGCACTCGGCATCGACGTTTGAAGATTTTCCATACAAAATACATGTAAACTATAGTGTTTTTTAAAAAAAAAATTTACAGCTCAGCGGCATTTTATACTATTTCAAAATGGGAAAAAGCCACTAACTCAGGACTAAATTATCTACAAAAGTGCCTAAATAGATGTAATTATAACTTACACCGGTGACACACTACAGATCACTAAAGTCAGTTTTATGTGAATTTCTTGTTCTTTTGTTTTTATTTCATAAATGGCTAAAGCTATAGGAAAAATGTCAACAACAAAGTTGTAGTTAATTAAGTTTCCTACAAAAAACTTATAATAACCGAATTTCTATGATTGATATTTTTCGAGATAATAAGCTTTTATTAAAATGGATGTTTTGAGAGATTTTCGTCATCAATTTATGAAAATCGCAAGTTCTAAAATAATAAAAGTTTATTATCTCAAGAAATATCAATCATAGAGATTCGGTTGCTATGAGTTTTTTGTAGGAAACTTAATTAACTACAACTTTGTTATTGACATTTTTCCTGTAGCTTTAGCCATTTATGAAATAAAAACAAAAGAACAAGAAAAACACATAAAACTGACTTTAGTGATCTGTACTGTGTTACCGGTGTAAGTTACAGTTACATCTTTTAAGGCTTTTTTGTAGATAATTTAGTCCTGAGTTAGTGGCTTTTTTCCTTTTTGAAATAGTATAAAATGCCGCTGAGCTGTAATTTTTTTTTTAAAAAACACTATAGTTTACATGTATTTTGTATGGAAAATCTTCAAACGCCGATGCCGAGTGCTAAACATTAATTTTGAGGGCTCATATTTTAGGAGGACGTTTTCTTGGGTATTTCCAACAAAATTTTGGTGGGGCACCAGAAAAAAAGAATTGTCGCCCAAAAAAAAGCACCCTAATATGTATACTATTTTAATGCGAAATGATTAATGAACATCTTTGATTGATTGATTTGACAATGGTTCTTGATTAAGATTTTGGTGTATTGATTTCTGTTTCTCTTTGGTTTCCGTTTATTACGTTGTTATTACTATGCATAAAAATATTAATAGTATAAAAATTGTAGTAATTATTAAAATGTCATATTTTAATAAAACCAAATTAGTACTTTTATGGATCAAAACCATTTCTATTAATTTATCCAATAATGTAAAAACTATACACAAGTAGTTTTTTATTACTATTTTAAAGTGAAAGAGAAACATATTTATATAAAATGTTTTATTATGAAATTTAAAAAACATTAATGTCTGCTTTCGAAATTATAGAGATTTGTTTTTAAGATCATAATAATAAAAGCAACAACAAATTCTGATAAATTATAAAGTGAAATTTGAATATTGACAGAATTAAAACTGATATTAATCCACATAGTGAAAGATGAGAAATGAAAATTTAATTGATTGATTAATCAGTGAAAAATTATATGTGATAGTTTTTTTTTATTTATGTGTGGTAAAAAGATATTTTTTGTACTTAGTTTAAGAGGTGAACTTATTTAGATAAAAAGACTTTTTTATGAATTTTGTGAAACTAGAAAAGTGAAGGTTACATATTAAGAATTTAATTTCGACACACATAAGATATGCATTTTCAATAGTTTTGACATTTAAGAGAAGAAAAAATATTCTGAAATGATTACGTTTAGTAGATAAATAGGTTAAGTAGATAAATAGTTAGAAGATATAGCAAAATCTATGTCGAAATTCATTAAATTGACTTTGAGTCCCTATGATTTCAAAATATTTTAACCTTTGAATTTCATTAGAACGAAATTATAAATTGTACCATAAAAGTTTTGTTATTGACAATTTCATCAAAGTTCGGTTCGAATTAAAACCTCTATGTATATAAGTGCCTCGTGCTACTATAAAAAAAATAGTAATATTCTAAAACACTACTTCTACTGATTTTGCGTTTCGTGGCTTGTGATCTGATCGAAATTTTAAATTTTTAGACATATTGATCTTCTTTGTCAATGCCTATTAAAAATAAGTAGCAGACGCATAACATTCATTACGAAATTTGACTAATTTATCAAACGAATATATTATATTTTAAAACCTTTGTATTTTTACTACAAAAAAAACAAATTGCGAATTTTTTTAAAATCAGTTTCGTCGTAAACAGTGGCGGATTTACAAATTTATATTGCCGCCTAATATATTTTAAAAATTATCAAATGTGAGACCAAAAAAAGCACTTTTTTCGAAAAAGATTTTTTTTCGAAATATCAAGGTCACGTTATTTACAAGTACTTTACAATTACGCGGCAAAAATAATTAATAAAAAACGAAATAAATAGTGTTTGTTTATTTAATGAAAAAACTATAGAGCACGCCGCCGTTATGTTTCGAGTATAGAGATAAGAAATTTTACGAATATGATTGAATTAATCTGGATACTCTGTTTATAGTGGCGGACGGCAAAAAAATTTCTGTTTTGAAAAATTTGTATATTTTTAAAATTTTTCCGCACAAAAATTTGCCGCCGTAGGCTACAGCCTAGCTAGCCTATTTAGGAATCCGTCACTGTTCGTAAAACTGGTAATTTCTGTTCTTTTAATCTTTTAATCAATTAATTGATAAATTATTTTAAAAAACATATTACCGCCAATGGACATGATAACATATGACGTGCCAAGTCGAATTTTAATTCGTAACAAGAGATGAAGACGTGGTTTTTTTCGTGAGTGAAAATTTGTTCAGGAGACGCACTGGCGTTAAACATTTCCACTTTCCACTTATGAAATGCTATTTTTTCTATGAGAGTACGTATAAATGATGGATATTATACATTTTTAAATTTAAAAAATTGGAAAATTAAATAAAATTTTTTTGAACAAAATCGCACATTTATATTTTCATTTTCATCTCTGATAAGATGGAAATATTTTCATATCTAGAAAGAAAAAGTGTTACATTGAAGAAAAGGAGATTAATCCACCTTTATATTTTTTTCAACTCATCTATATGAAACTTGAACTTTAGAGGGTAATCCCATTTTTCGTTTCTCTGATTTATTTTTTTTTAAATTCTTCGATTTCTATGTATGTATTTAGATATTTTTCTTAACTGAAAACTAAGAAAGCATTTTAAAACTTTATTATTCTGTTTTCTTTTCTTACTTCTGTTTTCTTATACAAAGTTAGACGTGTTAACATACCTAACAAGTGCTATACATAATGTTTATAGACATGTTTAGTGTTAATTATAAAAAAATTGAAAATTTTGACTCTGAATATCTAAAGATGCCAGTAGGTTCAGGTAAGAAGATTTGATCTACATTGACAATCAATTTAATGTCTTTCGTTGGCCGAAATCTAGACACTTTTAAAAGTTGATGGACATGCTCTTCCTCAAACATGAGAACAGCATTACATACAGGGACGTAAATGATTAATAATAGATCAATTAAAGCCTTTCACTTTTGAAACTTTGGAAAACATCCGAAATAACCTAATTTTTAACAGCGTTGATAAATATCATGGATTCGAATTGTTTGTAAGATGTGCAAACAATCCGTAACAAAACAGATCTGTATGACTGTTATATTCATTATGCAGCCTGAGATTATTTTAAAAAATTGTACGAAAAATATGATAGTTTTAGAACTTTACATATATGTATATCAAAACAAACAACATAATCTTATAAGTAATCTATCGTACACAACAAAAAAATCAACAATTTGTTTTACTTCCAATTATGTGGGAGAGAGAAATTTAAATTATATTTCATTTATAAATTATTTTTTACTTGATTCATATTTCGCGTTAAAATTAAGGAAATGAAACTTTCAAGAGAAAATATTATGTAAAATGAAATTTAGCGAAAGGTTTGTGCTTATTGTGTCTTTTCTTTTATAAATACATTTTCGGTTTCATTTTTTTATATTAATAATACTTAATATGAGCAATTTCACGAAGATTCGACAACGTTTTGACTTGACCCCTTTTAATTTTGATTATTTTTTGTTTATAGATAGTCTTTGATAAATAAAAAATACAAGTTCTCTTAGAATTTTTTTTTTCGACCAGGGGTCTTCACAGGGTGCCCCTCAATTTTTGTTATTTTGTGATGTGAGTGCATTTTGAAAAGCGATTGTAGAAAAACTACTCAATCGATTTTCATAAATGATATGTCGTTGAATAGGTATTAGAACAAAGTTTTTAAAAATGTACACTGTTAATTTTTTGAAATAATTTTTAACGGTGTAACATAAGAAAAAAACGGTGTAATTGAAAAAAAGATGGCATAGCCTTTTTTTTTTTTTTTTTTTAAACTAAATTGAAGCTTATTTTATATCTAACAACTTGTGAAAGTTTAGGACTAGTGTCATTTTTTGTTTTAGAGATAAAATTCGTTGTGCATATGACTGTCGGGAATCAGTTTTTTTTGTTCTGAAGGAATATTATAAAAATGGCGATTTTTAGATTCAGATTTTTTTTTTATGTTAAATATCAAATATTTTATAATTAATTAAATTTTTTAAAAGCAATTTCAGTCAACCGAAAATTTGGTTTATTTTGGTCTATATTTAAAAAAATTCTACTGGAAGCCGTATTTTTCATTTATCAAAGGCTATCTATAAACTAAAAATAAACCAAATTAAAAAGGGTCGAGTCAAAATGTCGCAAAATTTTGCTGAACTTGACTGAAATTGCTTTTTAAAAAGTTCATTTAATAATAAAATATTTGATATTTAACATAAAAAAAAAATCTGAATCTAAAAATCGCCATTTTTATAATTTTCCTTCAGAACAAAAAAAACTGATTCCCGACAGTCATATGCACAACGAATTTTATCTCTAAAACAAAAAATGATGCTAGTCCTTAACTTTCACAAGTTGTTAGATATAAAATAAGCTTTAATTTAGTTAAAAAAAAAAAAAAAGGCTATGCCATCTTTTTTTCAATTACACCGTTTTTTTCTTATGTTACACCATTAAAAATTATTTCAAAAAATTAACAGTGTACATTTTTAAAAACTTTGTTCTAATACCTATTCAACGACATATCATTTATGAAAATCGATTCAGTAGTTTTTCTACAATCGCTCGTCAAAATGCACTCACATCACAAAATAACAAAAATTGAGGGGCACCCTGTGAAGACCCCTGGTCGAAAAAAAAAATTCTAAGAGAACTTGTATTTTTATTTATCAAAGACTATCTATAAACAAAAAATAATCAAAATTAAAAGGGGTCAAGTCAAAACGTTGTTGAATCTTCGTGAAATTGCTCATATATATTTAACTTAAAATGAAACTTACAACCCAACAAATATAGTGTTGCTGATTTTCAGTTAAAAATCGTTTTAAGTAAATAAAAAAATACGAAAATATTTAAAAATTTTGCGTATTTTTTCGCATAATACTAAAATCAAAATTTGAAATTACAAAATTTTAAATAAAACAAAACTTTATAGAGAGAAAATGGTCCAATGGATGTGTAATTTTTTATATGAGAGCGTTAATTTGTAAGTGGTGACATTTTTTTAATAAGTTTTTGTTAAATACGATATGATTTAAATTATTTAAAGGTTTTAAAATTTAACTTTATTTGTCAAACCACTCATTTTTTCTAAAGGAAGTGTTTTTTTTTTCGTTTGTGTATATAAATCTTTACCAGAAACAAGTATTTTAACCAAATGACGAGTTTTAGAGAAAGAAAAGCAAAAGTTAGTTAAGCTAATATACAAATAAAGCTCAAATACTAATTACCTTTATATGTAACTGGAATCGTTGACATCGTTTTGTGAGGTCTGTCGTCAATTAAAATGTTATGGGTATAAGCCAATCCAAATGAAAAGTTCCTTTTTTTGACAAAGTTATAACAAAACGGCATCTTACCTGAAATAAATAACACAAAATTAAACATTTTTATTTGAAACAAACAAACAAAACTACATTATTTTTATTAAAAAACAGTGGATTGATAAAAGCACTATTTTACATATCTACTATATCGCATCACGCAAAGACTTTACTGATTTTATTTCATCGTGAAAAGGAAAATTGTAGATTCGCATACCAAAAACTATTTAGAAAATGAACAATTTTTAAATGTTCAGCTAGAATTATATATTGTGATGAATTTTTGTTGTATGTATTTGAAACCATGTGTAGAGCAATGACAAAAAGCGCGTTGAGATAAATCAAGAGGAATGCAAAAAAATATTTTACTCCATATATTATATCAAATACTCTACATTCATAAGTCCTATAATCATAACTGGAGTATTGCTGTCAAGTTTGGGCCGCTGCATCTATTGATATCTGGCCGCTGTCCTTCTTGATATCTCTCTCTCTCTGTTCAAAAGCGTGCTATAGAAATTGTGGGTGCTCCAAATTTAACATCAAATATTAATTCTATACAACACCATTACCCTGTTGCTAATCTTCTTAGTTTTATAAATATCGTCACTAATAGTAATCAGATGAAATCAGATGCATCAGATGCATGCCTTAAACATATTGTTTTTACCGTTTTACTCATCACTCGATATAAGAGCAATAAGCCTAGTTGTCGAAACGCCACACAGTTTCAACAATAGATTAAAACAAGCATCTACCAATACCTTAGACCAGCGAACAATATTGCTAGACCCAGGTGTTGAGATATTTGTTGTTGTTGTGACATATTGTAATAATGAATTTACGGAGCTCCATTTATTTAACAAAAATAAAACAATGGTTTTCTAATCTGCTTTCAAATTTGTTGGAGAAAAAGGTGACACCTTAATCGTTTTTTATAAGAACATTATCAACAATAAATCAAGCCAAATTTTAAATTAATTACAGCGGTAGTTCCGAATTCTGAGTTGACAAAATAGTTTTAATTGTATATAGTCATAAAAGAAACTTTTTTCTTTCCTAAAACAAAAAAATGCCTTACCGTTGTCTCATTTAAAAAGCACTCAAGGTTTTTAATTTCTAACATACAATCAATTGAAGTTTTTTAAATTTCAATGCCACAAGTTTAAAACCGGGAAATATATTATTTCTATAACGATTAAATTTTCTACAATATGAAAATATTTTTTAGATACAGAATCTGTTTTCACTAAGTATGTTGACCCAAGGTTAAGATTTAAAATGATCTGTTTTTCTTTTTATTTGTTCATTTATTCATTTTCAGTTTATTGTTTACAATAGATTTAGCATTATATAGTAAATATACTTTTAATTAAAAGAAAGAAAAGAATACGGTACTTGTGGACTATATGGTTAAAATTAGTTATTAGTTTTGTTTATTAAATTTTAATAATAACATTTCTTATAATTACTCCAATAACGTAAAATAAATTTAATTTTTGAAGAAAAAATAAGAAAAGAAAGTCTGTTAGGAATAAAACTTAGGAAGAAAACAAACAAAAACTAAAAGCACAACTAATTTTTTTCATTATTTTAGTTTAGTTACAATCAATCAATTCAATCAATAAATAGATTGATAACAAACGTTTTTATTATAAATTTTATCAAAATTGTGGAATAAAAACTAAAAGGCCAATGCAAATTTTTCAACATGCCAATTTATTTTTATCGTGAATTTATCATTTTTCTAGAAAAAAAATATTTTTTATCAACAACAAAAAAATTTACAAGTATAAATTAAATTTTATATAAACAATTAGAACACTAAAACTAAATTACAGTAAATGTGTTTCCTAAAAATAATTGTTGTTATCAAAAATAAATAATTTTATTGTTTCCTTGATTTTAAAATTTGGTAATTTCACTAAGGTCGTTCATATCAGATATAAAAAAATAATCCGGAAAAATTATTCCATAATTCATAAATTGTATATTTTTACGTTGTACAACCTTACTTTGAATTGGCTTTATTCTCAATTCGATAAACGTAATGCCAAAATCACTTTCTGGATTCGATCACTGATTAGTAAGCAAAAAAACCAGGTTTTATTAAGTACTTAACACCATTATTGTTACACAACAACAGGAAAACAATTCTGCAATAGTAGATTATACACCAAGATAGAAGAGAAGTGCATGCTTTTCTCCCGAGGTGTTTGGAGCCTGAGAGCGAAGTCTGAGGACTACATATCACTGAGGGAGATGACATGCTCTCGCCCGGGGTGTTTATACTTTTTTTTGAACGACCACAATAAAATTATGATTTAAAAACTAAATATAATCATTTCAAGAACAAGAAAATTATAATTTTTAATTTTCATCTTAGTATGCCGTTTTTATACAAATTTGTTCGAATTTATCGTAAAAAAACTTCTGTTTCCATGAAAACTATCATTGTTGTCATGGTTTGTTATTTTTTACTCCCTAGGGAGTAAAAGATGCAATCCACTCCCGCAAATGAGGGAAGCGATTGGAAATTTATATACTACTTGTAAGTAGTACCACTCAAAAAAAGTATTCTGTAACAAGAATATTCAATAGCTTCAAAAACTCCAACGGTTGATTGTAAAAATTTCCCGTCCACACAGCGTCCAAAGCAATACACAATATTTCTATTAAATAATGCCTTGTTCAAATTAAGGTTATTTTAAGACCTTAAGTCCTTAACTTACATTGAATGCATCCATGTGTCGGCAAAGTAGAGCGAAAGACATTAAATTTCTAATGACATTAAAAAATGACCATAAGACCTTAACTGTCATTTTAATGTTTTTACTTCTATAGCAAATTCATATTTTTTACAGTTTAAATTTATTTTTGGAGTTTTATTATATTGTTAGACATTCTTCATCAAAAAATTCATTTCATTAGAAAAATTGCAGTTGGCTGGGAGAAAATATTTTGTATTTTTTTAATAATTTGGTTTAATATTTTAGCCATTTTTCTTATTATTTGCCCATTAGAGTTAAACAATTTGAACAATTAATTAAAGTTAAACCAAATTTGTATAATTTTCTAACAATCATTTAATTTTATTATCTTATGAAGGAACACCATGAATCTTATGAAGGAAAATGAAATGTCAAAATGATATTAATTAGAACGGTGGTATTCAAAGACAATAGCAATAAGCTTAAAAGACTACTTTATCGATAAATTTAAATACCGTAAATTGTCCGAAGCCTAACACTTAAATTTCATTTTAAATAATCACATTCCACTTAAACTATTTACACTATCACAGTTTAATTTAAATTAACTTAATATTGTCGCTGTCAAATATAAAATAATCCTCATTTCGCAAAGGGAATTCCTTATTTATAATTCTACTTAATTTCTCAAATATTTTAGGTAAATTCAAAAAATTTTTATACAACGAAAACTCGAGAAATTTATTTAATGTTTTTGCTTTAACCTGTTTTCTTGGAAACGATACGACGTTGACTTTCCTTTTGAAATTGAAATATTGTTGAATGCAATTTTGTTTTGTATTTCATTGCGATTATGTAGAATCGTAACATTAACCTTCATCTAAGCCTGTTCGTCTCGAACAGGTTCTAAATATGTCCTCCAATTTTTACACCTTTTAGAACTACTCCCTAGGCAAATAAATTTATTAAAGATTATTGATTCGAATTCATTACATATTTATTGTGTTTTGGTTATTTCGGTGAGGATACACGTTAAAATTTGTTTTATTTCCTAAATTTAATAAATGTTTTTATAAATCGAATTGAAGCTATTGGAAATATTTTAAATGTTTCAAACAACTTTAGCAAATTTATTTAGAGCCGATTGTATGAACAACGATGGATAGCAAAAATCCAAAAATAAAGTTATATCTTCATCCGAGAATTTTATTTTTCGTCGATTGTTTACACAAATAGTAGATTTTTCACAAATAGTAGAAGTGGTGAAAACGTCTCTGAACGGTTTGTCCACGAGACGCGATAGCGTCGAGTGGAATAAGTTCAGGAACGCAAAAACGTTTTTACCACGCGTAGAAAACGCTATATTTTCTACGCTTGTAAATATAAATGATAATATTTACAAATTCATCTACTAAAAACTTACAAAACGACATTTCTAAATTTGACTGTGTAAAAAATAAACAAGATTGTATTTATATTAGCATTTTTACCAGTGTAAAATAATGTTATTATTGTGTTCGCCTACAGATGGAATAATAACAGGCGAACACAATAATAACATTATTTTACACTGGTAAAAATGCTAATATAAATACAATCTTGTTTATTTTTTACACAGTCAAATTTAGATATGTCGTTTTGTAAGTTTTTAGTAGATGAATTTGACAATATGAATAATGAAAATAGTTCATATATTTTCTCTAAAAACTTTTACAGATATTACAGATATTTTTTTTACCGACTGGAAGTCATCGTTTAAGATATAAATTTAAAAAATTGTAGGTAAAGTTTCAATTAAAAACTAATAAAAACAAATTTTTTATTAAAATTCATTTATTTATTTAATAAATTTTTTTTTATTTTTTTTTTGGCGGAAAGAACTCAGAGAATATATTTTATATCTGACAGTTTTATCGAAGGAAAAAATTATACGATATATCTGATACAAATTTTATTTTATCGCTCCGATTTTTCCGATATAGAAAAACACAAACTCATTATTAGTTTAATTAATTAATTACACACAATTGATAAAATGATTAGTTTCAATTCGATTCGATCAAAATATTCAAAATATTCAATCTCTTCAAAATACTACGATATTGACAGAAATCACAGCAACCGAAACAGTAAATCAAATTCAATCTCAAATATTCAATCCTTTAAATAACCACCACCTGTAGGCGACCACCGAAACTTATTTACTTTCAGTCCTAGTGACTGAAAACATTTTCAGTCACTACTTAGAAAAAGTTTCCCTTTCACATAGGTTTTACTATACATATATTAAAATGACATTTTCGTAGCTTGAAGTAGAAAAAGGAATTTTTTGTATTTTAGTTTTTATTACATTCTATAGCAGTATTTTTGTAAGTGGGAACACCTTTTCTATTAAATAAATTTATAAATTAAAAAAATTATTTGAAAACTTAAATTAATTAGACTAATGAATGAAATTATATTTGTTAAATATAAAAATTTTTTTTCCAAACGAATTGTAATCACCTATTACTTTCACTCACTGTTTAACGAAAATTTTAGAAAAACCTTTTGATTATTATTTTTAACCCAAAAGAAATTAAAACAAAAACAAACAGGCAAAACTTCAATTTTATCGTTAATTTTATTTGTATTTCCTGACTAGTTTCCGACTCTATGAGTCCATTAACAAAGGATTTCCAACTCTCAGTTGTCTCTCATAGGACTCATAGAGTCCGAAACTAGTCAGGAAATACAAATAAAATTAACGATAAAATTGAAGTTTTGCCTGTTTGTTTTAATTTTGGGAAAAAAAATAATTAAAAGGTTTTTCTAAAATTTTCGTTAAACAGTGAGTAAAAGTAATAGGTGATTACAATTCGTTTGGAAAAAAAGTTTTTATATTTAACAAATATAATTTCATACATTAATAATGGATCTCTCACGTCACTCCGAAATTGATATTGAATCTTCTTATATATATATATATATATATATATATATATATATATATATATATATATATATATATATATATATATATATATATATATTAATACGCTAGATCAAAACTTTGTGGAGCCTAAGGCTTTTTTATTCGCAGATGGATTCATTTCAAATTTTCACAGCTAACTGATATTAGTGTAACCTATAATCGGATTCGGATTCACACAAATCGGATCATAAATAAAAAAGTTATTATATACGGAAAACTTTTTATATACATATGCATTATAAGTTTACATACATATAAAAACGAAATTAAAAATTTATTTTATTTTTTTATATTTTCTTTTTTATATATTAGCGAACAACGAACAACAAAAACGAAACTTTTTTTTCTCATTCATTTCAGTCGTCTTTTGTCTTTGAACAAAGGATGGTTTTCGAGTCGTCGGAATAAAAGAGATTATATGCGTAATATGCGTAATAATGTTGATTTTATGAATGATATTTTATGAATGATATTTATGATGATATTTTATGAATGATATTTTCTTTTTTATATATTAGCTATCGACACTTTTTTTTCTTTTTTTATATTTATTTTCTCTTAGTTAGTTTATACATTTCCTTTGAAGTTTAGAGAATTTAGTTTATGAATTGATTTAGGGGTCGATAGACGTAATATTTTTCTTTGTTTTTTTATTACAGGAGGGCTATTATTTTGAAAACGTACATTTTTTTGTTGATTTTTAAATTTTTGATTTTTAAAAAATCTGAAATTTTGATATTTTGTTGGTATTGACGAAAGGAAAAAAGTTGTTTCTGCTTTTATTTTTTGTGTACTCTGAATCGGCGTTATGCGCGGTTGAATTTTTGAGGCTTTTTCACGTAGTTTGGTAATGGTTTAAAACTTAAAACTTTTTTTTCTTTTTTTATATTTATTTTCTCTTAGTTAGTTTATACATTTCCTTTGAATTAGAGAATTTAGTTTATGAATTGATTTAGGGGTCGATAGACGTAATATTTTTCTTTGTTTTTTTATTACAGGAGGGCTATTATTTTGAAAACGTACATTTTTTTGTTGATTTTTAAATTTTTTGATTTTTAAAAATCTGAAATTTTGATATTTTGTTGGTATTGACGAAAGGAAAAAAGTTATTTCTGCTTTTATTTTTTGTGTACTCTGAATCGGAGTTATGCGCGGTTGAATTTTTGAGGCTTTTTCACGTAGTTTTGGTATTGGTGTCAATGTTTTGTGAATAGGTGCCACAAATTTCATCCGACTTAAGTATATTTTTGCAAGTAAAAAGAAAAATAACTGAATAATTGAAACTAGGAGGGCCCGGCGTGCTTCGCTACGCTTATAAATAAAGTTTTTGCGTAGACATTTTGTTGACGTAGAAGCAATGATTTCAAAAAGTGGTAATGAGAAATGCTAGCATATAATTTTTAATTTTTCTTTTTAAATATATGAATGAAAAATAATCAAAACTCTAGCTGATCAGTTCGGATATATGAAAAATTAGCGATCAAATAAGTTAGTGATCAAATAAGCTTACTTGAAAACTTATTTGATCGCTAATTTTTCATATATCCGAACTGATCAGCTAGAGTTTTGATTATTTTTCATTCATATATTTAAAAAGAAAAATTAAAAATTATATGCTAGCATTTCTCATTACCACTTTTTGAAATCATTGCTTCTACGTCAACAAAATGTCTACGCAAAAACTTTATTTATAAGCGTAGCGAAGCACGCCGGGCCCT
>OY856188.1:213570936-213663087 GCA_963693315.1 Diogma glabrata
TAAGTTATCAGTAAATAAATATTTTTATGATTATGATTATTTATAACTTTTTAGCCAATACTAACACATACATCATATGTACGATGAATTTTTTTACTTTAGGATCAAAAAGAAAATTTGTTTCGTTATTGTAAATTTTACAAGATCAAATATAATAATAGTTTTACCGCTGTAATTATTTAATTTATGATTTTTAAATGTGAGTATTAAAATATTAGTTGTTTTATATAATTAAAACGACCTCATACTGATTTTATTTTTTGTTTTTGAAGGGAGATGTGTTGTTTGATGATGTATTAATAATGGTTTGAATTTTTTGTAGTTATGAAATGTTATTGTTGACAAGTTTAAAAGCCAGTTTGTGTTTATTTGATTTTATTATTCAAATGATTATGAAATTATAATATGAAGAGCAGCACATAGTCGTTAAAGTTTTTGTATATTATGAACAATGTTCTTGAAAACATTTAATGGTTTTTTAAAAATAAGGCTACGTACACAGTGGAAGCTGTGAGCGGTGCTGTAAGCAAAGCGGTACTGTTTCGCACTGGAGCAAAGCAATTGAGTGTTCACAGTAATGCTTTAAGCGAAGCTATATGCTTACACGAAAATCGATTTTATTGGTCATTTTTCTAAATGAATTCATCATCAGAAGACGAGTTATTCTTAAATAAAAGTCTTTTTTTACCGTTACCAAATTTAAAAACGAAAACTGGAATACATCAAAGGTGAATTTCATCAATTATATCCTCAACTTCGAGAGGATAAAACAAAATTTTTTGAATATAATAGAATGTATATCGTCGCTTTAATAATGAAATGACGTATACGCAAAAGTATAGTTTCGAGATATTTGAGTTTAAAGTTTGATGTGCGCATGCATTTGCATGGACGTTAATTTATAATTTATTAATTCTTACCCCCAGTCATAAAATAATTCGAAAATGTAAAAACGCCAATTCAAAGATACCCTTATGGAGAATGCAGCGCACCTATAATATAAAAACAACGTATAAATAGCATACGTTGTTTCATTATTAAGGCGACGATATATAGAAACTTATGATTATATTTAAATTCACACAAAATCAATCAAAACGCATGCTATTCAGCTTCAAAAACGCTTGCGAATATGCTTACGCGCAGCAAACAGCTTCGCTTTACTGTGAACACTCTCATTTGATTATACGCGTGCAGTTTTGTAGCTGTCTACGCTTTCAGCAACGCTTTGGGCACAGCACCGCTTACAGCTTTCACTCTGTACGTAGCCTAAGTTGTCAAACATTTACTACTTCAATTTTCGTTAATTTAATACAAATTAAAATCGATTAATACACAACACATAAAAAATAACAATAAAATTATTGTAAAATATTGCAAATTGCAAACAAACAATGAACGTGACCAAATGAAGAACATTTAAAATTATAATATCTATTAAGAACTGATAATCTATTTTATGGCATTCTATTCAAAGTTTATTATATTTTTGAACTATTTTCAATTATTTTTATTGCATCATGCAGGGGCGAAGTCAATTTTCACTTTTTGAAAACAACAACCAATCTAAACATATTGCAAAGTCAAAGGAAAATATAATATTGTTACGTTTTTCTAACCTTACTTCGAATTGGCCTTACTCTCAATTCGATAAACGTAATTCCCAAATCTCTTCCTGAGTTCGATCACTGATTAGTAAGCACAAACACCAGGTTTTATTAAGTCTTCAACTCCTTGATTGTTCCACAACAACAGGAAAACAATACAGCAAACAATATTCCTAACTAGAATATTCTTTTAACAGCTTCAGAAACTCCAACGGTTTATTGTAGAAATTTCCAATTCACAACGTTCAAAATAATACACAAAATCTTTCTATTTAATAACACTTATAACTTTATTTACAAAAACTTTACACAAAAACTAATTTAAAGATCACTTTTATAATTTTTAGCTTCACAATCGCAGGTTTAAAATAAACTAATTAAAAACTACAAGAAACAATTTCCTTATATACCTTCTGCTTAATCTCTAGAAATTTCTAGGTAACTTTTTAGAAACCTTGAGAAAATATTAGAATATTCGATTATTTTACGTTACGTTGATTTGATTTATAAAATCATAAAACAAATAGACCTTAATTCTAAGAACATGTAAAACAACAACAACACTATTTCATTCACTTTCTGTTGTGTTTTGTTGATTTTATTTTCCTGGAAGTGACCGTAATCGTTTAGATCTTTCTGTAATCGTCTAGATTTTTCTGCAATCGTAACAATACCCTCCACTTAAGCCTGTTCGTCCCGAACAGGATCTAGCTCTCCTTTGTATAAGGCCAATCTTTCCAAATGTACTACTTTCGCTTTGCCTCGATGGCCTTTCTTAATTCTATAAACTACGTCATTCAACTTCGTTATAATGTTGTAAGGTCCTTCCCATGCAGCTTGCAGTTTTGGTGATAACCCTCGTTTTCGTTGTGGGTTGTGTAGCCATACTAATTGTCCTTCTTCGAAACCTTTATTATTAGATCGTATATCATATCGGGCTTTCATTTTATCACTGGTCAGTTGTATCTTCTGCCGAACAAGATTGTGAATATCCTCAAGGTTCTTCCTGATTCGGTTGACGTATTCTTGCGCAGACAATGATGTTGATGGTACCGCTCCAAATTTGAGGTCACCAGGAAGTCTTAAATCACTTCCAAAAATAGTTTGAGCTGGTGTCATGGTCGTGGTGTCATGAGCTGCTGATCTGTATGCCATCAAAAATAAAGGAATGTGTTGATCCCAGTTACGTTGATTCTTACTGACCACTTTTGCTAGAAATTCCTCCAAAGTAGCATTGAATCTCTCAACCATCCCATCTGACTGTGGATGTGAAGCTGTCGTCCTCGTTTTGTTAATCCCCAGCATTTAACAAATTTCCTGGAATACAGCTGACTCGAAGTTCCGTCCCTGATCGGTGTGGATCTCCATAGGAACTCCATAGCGGCTAATCCAATTATTTATCACAGCTTCAGCGATTGTGGTTGCTTCCTGGTTGGGAATCGCACACACTTCCGGCCACTTACTGAAGTAGTCCATGATCACAAGCACATATTTATTCTGATTATCAGTTGTTGGAAATGGTCCCGCTACATCCATTGCGATCCTTTCAAATGGAGCACCTACATTGTATTGCTTCATTTTTCCATGACTTCTTCGTACGGGTCCTTTCACCGCCGCACATTTATCGCATTTTTGACACCACTCCACAATTGATTGCCGAGTCCCTGACCAGTAAAACCGTTGTCGTATTTTTGCAAGAGTCTTATTGATCCCAAGGTGACCTCCACTCGTTCCTTCGTGATACTCCTTCAGTACTGCTTCTATTTTCCCTTTTGGTACCACTGTAAGGGATTGCTTTATCTTGCCATCTGAGCTTTCCCATATTCTCTTTAGGCATCCATTCTCTAACTGGAGACTGTCCCATTGCGCCCAGTACGCCTTCAAAGTTGGAGTTTTATCAGAAATTTCTCCCCATACTGGTTTGCAACCCTTTTCCTTGAACTCGATGATGGGTGCAATATCCGGATCTTTTAATTGATCTTTTCTTATGGCTTCAGCTGTCCATTCATCGTCAGGTAGCACTTGTAGTAATCGTACATCGATGATGTTCTCCTTATTTTCTTGACGACTGCAATGCTTGCATTCAACTTCACAGGGTCGTCTCGATAATGCATCAGCGTTCCCATGTGCAGTACCCTTTCGATGTTCAATGTCCAAATCGTACGCCTGCAACCGTTCGATCCAACGTGCTACTTGTCCCTCTGGATTTTTGAACTGGAGTAACCACCTTAACGCACCATGGTCAGTTCTGAGATGAAATTTCTGACCATACAAGTATTTATGAAAATGTTTGACGCATTCCATAATGGCCAATAACTCCTTCCGGGTAACACAATAATTTCGCTCCGGCTTTGATAACATTTTCGAGAAATAAGCTATCACCTTTTCCTGACCATCTATTTTCTGCGACAATACTCCTCCTATACCTTCATTACTGGCATCAGTATCCAAAATAAACTGAACATTTGGTATAGGATAGGATAGAATTGGAGCCGTACACAATCTCCTTCGGAGCTCCACAAATGCTTGTTTCTGAGGTTCATTCCATTCAAATGCTTCTCTTTTCTTGTTAACTCATGCAGACTTTTGGCAACGTTGGCGAATCCTGGCACAAACCGTCTGTAATATGTGCACAATCCAAGGAAGCTTCGTAGTTCATGTAGATTCTTTGGTCTTGGCCAGTTCATAACTGCTGCAATCTTGTCGGAATCTGTATGAATTCCCATTGCCGTAACCTTGTGTCCCAAATATTTTACTTCTTCCTTGAAAAGTGAACACTTTTTGGGACTTAATTTTAAACCAGCTGCTTGCAACCTTTCCAGTACCTCCGCCAAGTTCTTCAAGTGGTCATCAAAGTCTTTACCCATGACGATGATGTCATCCAAATATACAAGGCATGTTTTCCAGTGCAAGCCTTTAAGTACCCGTTCCATTAATCTCTCGAAAGTTGCGGGAGCGTTGCATAACCCAAATGGCATGACATTAAATTGCCATAGTCCATTACCTACACTGAACGCCGTTTTCTCCCGATCTTCCTCTGCAACTTCCACCTGCCAGTAACCACTCTGCAGATCCAGTGTTGAAAACAATCTTGAACCCGATAATGTATCTAGTGTATCATCAATCCTAGGCAATGGGTAGCTATCCTTCTTAGTAACTATGTTTAGTTTCCTGTAGTCAACACAAAATCTCAAGCTCCCATCTTTCTTGCCAACCAACACCACAGGTGAGCTCCAGGGACTGTCTGAAAGCTCAATTACACCAGCTTCTTTCATATCTCTTACCATTTTATCAGCTTCCTCTCTTTTAGCCAATGGTAATCTCCTTGGTGCTTGACGTATCGGCTTTTCTGCTCCGGTATCAATACGATGTTTCACCATATTGGTTCTGCCATTTCCTTCAGGTGAACTGCAGAATACAGACTTGTGTTGCTCCAACAATTGACGTACTGCTTTCTTCTGCTCTTCTGAAAGCCCTTCTGTCCATTTCTGCACAAGTTGTTCCATTTCTGCCTTTTGTTGTTTTGTGTTGACCGAGCAATTGATGTTTTTCTGCTCGCACTTTATTATTTTAGCTACCTCTTCACATTGTCCTATGATTGATCCTTTCTTCATTGTTTTCTGGGTATCTGACAGATTTAAAACTCTTACTGGTATTTTGTAATCAGCATCCGATCTAACTAAGGTTTTCCCTATAACGACTTCTTTACAATTTTGATGTTCTTCTTTGTTGGCCTCCACAACCCACAACCTGGGTGACCCAGAACCTCCTTCCAATTTTCCCCAAATGATTGTTTCTGATTGGGGTGGCAGCTTTTCCCTGTGATCTAATATTATTCGACGAACACAATTTGAATCTTCACCATTAAATTGGAGTGGCAACTCAACATTTCCGTACGTGAGTACTCCTTTGCCAGCATCAATAACGAATCCATTTGGCCTCATGAAGTCCATTCCCAGGATTACTTCATCCACAATGTCAGCTACAACCACTTCATGTTGAAAGTGAGTATTCCCGATTTCAAAGTTGACCACTTTCTTTCCTTTAATACTTGCACTTTCGCCAGTAGCTGTCTGCATTCGGTATCTTCCTGCTGGTTTTAGTTTCCCTTTTACAATATCAGTGCGGACAATTGTATTTGTTGCTCCCGTATCTAACGTGATGACACAACTTTTTCCATCAATATTAGCCCTAACAGTAAGGCTGTCACCTCCCCTTGTCAATCTCGAAACATGGATGAAGGTTATGGGGCAATCGGTTGTGGGAGCCAGCCTACGCCCCTTTAGGCTGACTCGTTGTAGTTTAACTGATGCGGCGATGCTCCATCGTCTTCCCTAGCTTGCTGCACCCGTTCTTCTGCTGGACGTCGCTGCATAGGCGATGCTGATCTTGTTCGTTTCCTTCTCACATCTCTGCATTCCCTCGAAATATGGCCCAACTTGCCACATAACCAGCATCGTATTCTATCACTTCTGACACTCTCTCGTGGTCTTGACTTGTAGTTGTTTTCATCAGCCAACTCCACCCGGCGTATTTTAATTGATGGTTTAATAATTGCTTGCGCAGTTTCATTTGTTAAGGCATAAGCAATAGTTTCTGCGAATGTTGCTTTTGGCGACAACATTACTGCTTTTCGTGTTTCTGGATCACGAATACCATCAGTAAACGCCTCGATCTTCATTTTCTCCATAAAATTCGGTGGAGTATTCGAGTGTGCCAAATGTACAAGGCGTTCTACTGCCGAAGAATAGTCCTGAATGCTTTCTCCATTCCGTTGCAAGCGACCCTTTAACTCGATCCGGTATAGCTCCTTTTTGTGGTCGCTGCCATATTTTCGTTCCAACGCATTCATCACTTCAGCATAACTTTTGCGATCGTTTTCTGGTACTGCCTGTAATGCTTCAGCTGCTTCCCCTTTAAGTGCAACTATCAATGCAGCAAGACGATTTTCGGCGTTCCAAACATTTTGATCTGCTGCGGTTTCGAACTGGAACTTGAAGATGCCGAACGATGTTGTTCCATCATATGATGGTGGTTTTAGTTTGATATTTGCTACTTGATGTACCACCTGGGAAATAACTTTAGTCGTTTCAACGTCCTGCAACCTCTTTTCAAAATCATCAACTTTCGTCAACATTTTATGTTCAAACTCCTGAATTTCTGTTTCAATTTTCTCGACTTTTACATCGAATGCAGTTGACATTTGTAATAGTTTCTCATTCAAATGTTGATGTATTCCAATTTTCAACTCATTTATTTGCTGGTTCATCTCATCTTTATTTGCAGCAAGTGTTGCAGTAATCTCTTCCTTATTAACAGCCATGTTATTGTTGACTGTTTCCAGCTGTTGATTGATGTTACAACTAATCTCTTCCTTATTTGCAGCCAATTGTTGATTCATGTTGAAACTGATTTCTTCCTTATTTGCAGCCATTTGTTGACTGATGGTCAAACTCATCTGTTGCATCATAGCCATTAACTGCGTAAAATCACAATTTCCAGATGGCAATGAAGTTGTTGTTTCCGCAACAAAACTTTTCTCCTCATCAGCTGCCACTAGATCATTATTTGGACTAATCACTCCAAACTGGTAACTTTCCACAACTACTCCACTAGCTTCCATAGCTTCTCGAAGCCGTATCGTCAATTCAGTTTTGTTGCCGGTTGTTGCCAATCCACGTTTTTCTAGTTCTTTCTTTAACTCAAGAACCTTTAAATCACTTAATAAAACCATTATAAACAGCTAACTAATCCGCCGATGTCACCAATGTTACGTTTTTCTAACCTTACTTCGAATTGGCCTTACTCTCAATTCGATAAACGTAATTCCCAAATCTCTTCCTGAGTTCGATCACTGATTAGTAAGCACAAACACCAGGTTTTATTAAGTCTTCAACTCCTTGATTGTTCCACAACAACAGGAAAACAATACAGCAAACAATATTCCTAACTAGAATATTCTTTTAACAGCTTCAGAAACTCCAACGGTTTATTGTAGAAATTTCCAATTCACAACGTTCAAAATAATACACAAAATATTTCTATTTAATAACACTTATAACTTTATTTACAAAAACTTTACACAAAAACTAATTTAAAGATCACTTTTATAATTTTTAGCTTCACAATCGCAGGTTTAAAATAAACTAATTAAAAACTACAAGAAACAATTTCCTTATATACCTTCTGCTTAATCTCTAGAAATTTCTAGGTAACTTTTTAGAAACCTTGAGAAAATATTAGAATATTCGATTATTTTACGTTACGTTGATTTGATTTATAAAATCATAAAACAAATAGACCTTAATTCTAAGAACATGTAAAACAACAACAACACTATTTCATTCACTTTCTGTTGTGTTTTGTTGATTTTATTTTCCTGGAAGTGACCGTAATCGTTTAGATCTTTCTGTAATCGTCTAGATTTTTCTGCAATCGTAACAATATAAAATTTAATATACATCATATGTATCTCAAAAATATATTTATAATATTTTATAAATATTCAATTTAAAATTTTTTAGATGTCATAAATGATTTTTTCTTTTAAATTTGCTATGTATAAAATTTTTGACAGTAAATTAATTACAAAAAAAAACATTTATTATTAATTTTATTGGTTGGTTAATGTTTTTTTGGTTTATTTAAAGAAAATAAAGTTATATTAAACTTTTAAAGGTTTTAGCGAATTAATGGTAGAATTTAATGGTAGAATACAGAAACACATAGAATTTTTATTTGTGGATGGTTGAAAAAACTGTCGATAATATTAACTGGGTTAAAAACGAAAATATGGTTAAAACTTTGATATATGTTGTAATGTTTTGAATATTTTGTTCGTTATTTTTGTTGGTTATAACTTATAACTAATCGTTATTTGCGAGCATTGGTAGAATTTTCTTAGCAGTTTACAGAAGCACAAGTCTAATACAGAAGTATTACTTAAGCGTACCTCTGATAAATTGTATTACTTAAATGTATCTGTGATCTGTTTGCAAAGCCTCTAACTATATTCGTAATTTTATTCATATTATTCTAAACATTTCTCACAAATTATTTAATAAATGGGGCATTCCATTTCAAACCAACCAAAAAACTTTAATTTTCAACCTGACCGCTTTAGATTTTTATGAAACTCACAGAAATTGTTCTCCATGGACATACAAGTAAAAAACGATTTCAAAATTTTTTATCTGTTTGCGTTTTTGGGATTAATTTTCAATATTTTGGAATATCGTCATTTTGGGGCTTACCTGTATAGTTTAAATCGAATATCTCAAGTTGTGTACAACCTAGAGAGGTAATATACCCCTCATTTTAAAGAGAATTGTACAAGGTTTAATTTGATATGTTACTTGCCTAAGTTGGTTCGAAACCGTTTTTTTTTGAAAATCGCTAAAACCTTTTTTTCAAAAAAAAATCAAAGATAGTGTTTTTTTTAAATTTTGAAAAAATCATATATTTTTTGATATACTATAGGAAAGAAATCTTGAAAATTTTAGAGTGGGATTAATATGGGATCAGAAGTTATAGTAAAAAATAAGATGTTATGTTCAAATAAAACTGGAACATTACTCTCGATTTAATATTTTTACAAGTAAATAATAGTAGGTAAATAATAATTAAATAATAGTTCTCTTTCAAATGAGGGGTCTATCAGAGCTCTAGGTTGTACATTACTTGAGATATTCGAAATCGAAACTATACAGGTAAGCCCCAAAATGACGATATTTCAAAATTTTAAAAATTAATTACACAAAAACGAAGAGATAAAAAAATTTTGCAAATCGTTTTTACACACTTTTATTTAACTTGAGATTTGACAGTTGTGTTGGGTTGATTTTTGTCTTCAATTTTTCAGCTACCCTATGGGATTAGTTTCAAATTTAAAAAACAAGTTTGTTGAACCTGTCCGTACGCGTTTCTAAAAGTTTTAGATTAAAAAACTTATTAAAACTAAAAAAAATTCAATTTTTAAATTTTTTTTTTGCTATCTATAAAACCCGTCAACATTTATAAGAAGATCCACACATTTTGAATGACCCACTTCCTGCAATGGAATTTCGCTCATATTGAGTATATCAATATAATAGAGAACATATTACAAATTTTTGTCATTTTTATATGGAAAAATGTCCTTAAATTGTAAATATTGAGTATAAAAATTAAAATATTTGATTTGTTGTTGTTGTTCAAAGTCAAGTTCATATTCATGCTATTCTTTTTTCATATATCAGTTAATAGATGGGGTGGTAATTAGTCAAGAGAAATTTTTCATTATAAGCACATAAAAACATAAAATGGTGACATTCCTCCTTCCATGTATGAACATGAAAATTTGTAATTAGCTTTTGTGATCTACAATATTTAATTATTTGCATAATCGAAGTTCAGAATTTAAAATATTGATCAAAATATGTCATATAAAAAAATTTATAGGAAATATGCGCGCCATCTCATATTTAATAATATAACAATGATGAAAGCAAACTTTCTAAAATTTTACATTGGATGTTTAAATAACACAATTACAATTGTTATAGTCTAATCAATTAGTACATTCAACTATTGCTATATAGTTATATATTATAGTAGTAAAAACACTAAAAACTATAAAATATACCTTCTTATTAAAATTACTTTAAAACTTTAAAGAATATTAAATTTTCGGTAAGTGATTTAATTACTGGTTTTGATTATGATGTATTTTCTGTGAATTATCTTGGTTATCTTATTTTAGGTAAAATTATATAACTAAAAACTATAACTATAACTAAACTATAACTATAACTAAACTTTAACTAAAATTATATAATTAAAAAAATAAATTTTTGACTTTTAGTATCTTTGATAGATAAACAGTTTTCCGTTTCTATTTGTAACATAAAATAAAAGTGGGTGGCGCGGCGCATTCAATATAGAAAAGGAACAAATGTATGCTAATATTAATCTCTAACTATGAGACTAACAAACATTTCTTCCCTTTCTATACTGAATGCGCCACCCCTACTTTTATTTTATGTTACAAATGGGAACGGAAAATTGTTTATCTATCAAAGATACTAAAAGTCAAAAATCTAATGTTTGCATCTGTGCTAAGATGTGTTAAATACCATTTAAATATTTTTTTCTTCTTACAATTTCAAAGAAAATATAATTATAAAAGACAACGTTTGTACGAACTTACCATTTGTTTCTTTGCAACATAACATTGTGTCAATACAAAATTAATTTTTTGCCTTTTAGTCCGTTTTTTTACTTGTATATTCATGGAGAACAATTTCTGTGAGTTTCACATGGCATGGTTGGTTGGTTGGTTTGACATGGAATGACCCAAATGATATAATTTTATTTTACTTAAGGGAAGCGGTAATTTAGTATATGCCTCACTGTAAATTTAACACTGATCAGTTATTTAAAATTTGCAAGATGATGTAAGAAAGAGAGGTGGAAGAATAAACAAGAATGTAGAACTTGAATAGGGGGTAGAAAAAATCAATACAAATTTGGATTAATATACACATTTATTGAAATGTATTTATAAAGTAAAATTTTTTAATGATAACGTTAGGTATAAATTAATATGCATTCCATTTCATATTATTTTTTGCTTGGAGAAATCATAGGACTTGAGAATAATTTGTTTTATCTAATTAAGGGTGGTAAAAATTCTTTAACATTACGTCAACGTACCAACGTTTACTGAAACGCATGGCACAAACTGTTTTGACACACACGTTATTTTAGAATATAGTACAACTTTAATCTTGGTTTTTATATTTATATAAATTATGAAAAAATGTACAAAGTTATGTTATCAACATATAGTTTTTATTTTTTCCTAACAACCGGTGGTTTGAGTTTATCATTTAATACAAAAAATACCTGATAAGACCAATTGTTTGCTTCATCTATAATTCGTTCACATAAAAATGGTTGAAATAACATTGGGTTTAATCTAAATAGGACACATAGCTTCCGTATAACTGGGTCCGATATTAGTATCAAATAAATTGTAGAAAAAATTATCTATTTTCACGAGTAGTTATTTTAATATTTAATACAAAACAAGCAAAAAACAGAATTCCATGAATTTCGTTTTAAAAACGAAATTTGCTGGTTTCAAAATGGATTAGATTAAATGATAAATTTAGTGTACTAAATATTACAAAGTACATTTTTTTACAACTGTTTACTTCACACGTTTTGGACAATCTTGAATCCAATTTACTTACTTTAGTGGAAACCTAGTACCCGTGTAGGAGCTGCCAATGTTAAACAACGGACCAATCTCAGGCCAGTATTGGCGAGCCAAGCCTTGGCTAGTTAGCTTTGGTTTCAGTCTGGGCCATGCATAGACTGAACCAAGGTTCAATTGTTTATATAACGCGTTATTAACCAGTATAATGCATTGTAAACATGTGCAGGCTATATTGTGTTTATCTTTATTTTTATATGTTACTCTTTCTACAACCTCTTTCCACACAATTAAAGAAGATATGAAAAAAAAAAATTGGTTTGGTAGACCTGGCCCAAGTCTTATTTGCCAGACTTGACAAAAGCCTGATAAGCCAGACATGGCCCCAGGACATCAGTCCAAACTTGGTCCAAGCTTGGGTAGTTTGAAAATCTTAAGCCTGGCTCAACCACCAAAAGCTGTGGCGTGGGCTTGGCCCTTAGCTTTTTCTTACCCAGGTATAAGGTTTTTCTAAACTGAACTGAAACACAAATATAAAAATTATAGTTGAACGAAACTATGGAAGTACAAAAACTTAAATCGACTACTTTATGATCTCGAAGAGACACTCTTCAAATATAACTGACGTATGATCATACAGAGATGCCAATATAGAGATCAATAATATGCTTGTTGTAACGATGTTGTAAAGTTGTAACTATAAGTTCAAACTATTTCCATTTAATAATAGACAAACATGTATAATGCATAATCGATTAAAATATTACGAAAACCGGAGTTAATATCAGTATTCCGAATTAGTGACACATCAGCAATAAGAGCATTACATTTTTCTGAGATGCATCATTTAGCATAGAACAATAGTGGCAAACGCGGGAAACAACCATATTATATTCGCAGTACATTGCACAGCACTGATAACAAACGAAATCTCCCTGAAAATGTGAATGACAAATAATGCTATAGAAATTCTTGTACTAATTATCTATGCACCAAACGTATGCCTCATCAAATTTTCTAAATAAAAAATACGCGAATATATGAAGAGCTGGCATCGAAATCTTTAACCTTAACATTGTTAATTGTAATGCTCAGAATGGTGACTAAAGGTTTTCATCCAAGTTTCAGAAATAAACAAAACGAACTTATAACAAATGAGTGCGATGTATATGCTAGCGGTATGGGGATTAGGAGATTAGGGTTTTACAAAATAGGACCATAAAGTTCACACAATATTTGAGTGTTGCACTCCGTCAAGTAAAAAAACTTTTGTTCATTATTCGACAACAGAAGAAGTGGATGTCACCAACTACAAACTCATAAATGGTAAAGAACCAAGACGTGGTAAACTTCAACAAAAATGGAGTAGCAGTCTAACGTATGTACGATTTTTTGTACTTGGGCACCAAAATTCCTTCTGAATGAAACTTCAGATGCAAAAAAATTTACATATGTGCAAAAATGGATCTACAATTTAGATAATCGGTAGTAAATTGAAGAATTTTGTTTACTGAATTGAGAGATAGGTCAATTTGAAATAACATAAGTCATAAAAAAAATTGTTTTTATGGTAATCTCTGTGCGGGTAACAGATGACTACAGATACTGTTTAAAACATCTATTGTTAATACATTCTGCAAATTTGTATCTAAACATTTCGAAATTTGAACACAAAAATAATGTTATTTGAAATTTTTTTGCTTTATTTTTATTTTAATTAAACCAATGACATTCTCTAAAATGTACTGACATCATTCAATTTGACCAATCACATTTGAAATTATACTAATAACAAATAAAATTATACATCTGGCCTACTGCGATATCAGTTAATTATCAAATTATTTTTGAAATAATTAACTGATATCACAGTAGGCCAACGTATAATTCATAAAAATTAATAAAGAAATGAAAAATGGCAAAAAATTTTCTAAACGAATTCCCCTCGTTCGGTCATCGGTGATAAATTCTCATATTTTTTTGGAAAATTCCTCAAGCAAGTGGTATTGATAATAGCCCTCGGCCCACGACCTCGTGCTATTAACAATATACTTGGGAAATGCCCTTGGGAAATTACTACTGATAATGTCATTAGTCATTACCAATCTATTTCACTTTGTTAGTTACAATTAAGATGCAATATTTAAAAATATACTTTTTACTGTTTATTTTTAAATTTATTTATAATAATAAAACTTCCTTATAGTAACAATTTGATTTTTATTTTTTTATTTTAAAGAATATCGATTTCGACTTACGTCATCCTCAGTTCTTAGATTATTATCTATTATCTGATAATAATCTAAGAACTGAGGATGACGTAAGTCGAAATCGATATTCTTTAAAATAAAAAAATAAAAATCAAATTGTTACTATAAGGAAGTTTTATTATTATAAATAAATTTAAAAATAAACAGTAAAAAGTATATTTTTAAATATTGCATTTTAATTCAAAAGTGACAAAAGTACACAAACAGTGAATAATATGGAAAACCATAATAACACATATTACAATTAAGGTTTTTAATTCCAGAAAGTCGAAAATATATACGTAGTTATTTGGATTATGATCTGACGCATGACGTAAAAAGTTATAAATAATAATAAATACAGACACGAAATTGCACAAATTATTTACGTATGGGTAGCTACAACTAATAAAAAGATTTAACAAAAAAATTCACACGATGAATAAAGCGAGTAAGTATTTTGGCAAGAAAACACTTCTGTCGTGAACATATTATTATATATAAATATATTACCTGTCATTCATTAACAAATTATTGTTTTTTTTCGAACACTATTTAATAACTTATTTTAATTGGATTGATTTTTCGCTTATAAATGTTGTTAGTTTAATAAATTTGGAATTTTTAGATATATTTATTTTTAGAAAATGTAAATATTAGATTAAATTATTGATTTATTAAATGTTTATTTTATAAAGATTTTTGGCAAGATTATTGTTATTGATCTTACAATGTTATATTTTTCAGAAAGCAGCTCTGAACATTGTTTGGAAATTTATGAAAAATCCTTATTTTATCTCCAAAACCCAAATTTAATCAACTTAAAATATAACAACTTTTTATAAATGCATATCCTTCTTAAATAAATAGAATACATCGTATCTGTGATGTTTTGCTGGTAAAATCATCTATTACCGTGAAAGTCGGGATGATTTTAAAACGCTTAACCTTAAGCAAATTAAAATGAAACTGAAAACAACAATTAATACAAGTCTTGGTATTAGATATTTACAATATATGTAAATAATTTAAAAATTGCTATCATAAACAAACAACCAAAAATCATATTATAGAACTTTTAAGAATCTAAAAGACTAACAAACGATTATTTTTCAATGCCATGGTTAAAAAAAAAATTAACATATCAAATACACACATGTATTTATTAAATATTATCATATAGTTATTATATGCTAATTTAATTCCATAGAGTTTATTTATTTATAACATTATTATTTCCATTTTTCGTTAACATTAATTTGTTTATACGAATACGAGGAAAAAAATTAATTTAAGTAAAAAAAAAGTTCTGAAATGATTATTTTTAGTGGGATGATACAATAATTTTTGACGATGACGTCAATCATTAAATATTTCTTTAAAGTAAATGAAGGAGAGAGATTAGACAAAGTTTTATCACTTACTAAAACGTTGTCATCTTTTTATTATAAAATTGATTTCTTTTTTCATTATTTTTGCTTTTTGATAATAACATAAAAATTGAAAAACATTTTGGTGCACTGTCTAGTCGTCTCGACTCTTTTTATTTTAAATTGTGATTTTTCTATTCTATATTTTTCAGAATACAATACGACAACGAAAATGAAAGTTTAGAGACAAATAGTATCTCTTACATGCTTAGACATAATATAGCTTATTTTTAAACCACAGATATTAAATTTGATTAACTTTTTGTACTTTTGACCGGGTCAAAAATTTAAGCAAATATAAATGAAGCGTATAAATGTGTGACCTTGAATTTAGTTGTGGATTTGTTTACCCAATTTTTTTCGGGATATACATATAATTCTATTAGAAGATAAGAAATATTATCAAGTACCACAGCTATCGGTTTAATTGAAGCTTTTTAGCTCTAGTATCACTATTTTTTATTAAGAAGCTTGTACACGAAGCTACGAATACCTTCCAACGTTGGACGCATGATGGTTTTACACATCATTTTTCGCACCATGCGTCCAAGGTTGGAAGGTGTTCGCAGCATCGTGTAGAATCGGCTTTAGCCACACTGTGCATTAATTGTCGGGACAGGTTCTATTAAATGTAGCTAAAATTTAAAAGTTTAAATGTAATACAAAAACAGTTAAATTAAATTGTCTGGCATTTTTAATCAAATTCACATGACCTTGTCGCACAAATACTAATAAACTGTAAGCAAAAAAAAAATAAAGCAAAAATATTGCTAACTCACTCCATCATTTGTTGAAGTAAAAAAAAAATACAGTAAAATAACAATTAATGTTGTGATTTGTATGTTGACAGCAGAAATTAACTTTTAAGTGAATTGATGAAATTGAAGTTTTGTTTAGTTTTATTCTTGTTCGATGTTCTTTATCGACATGGCCCAAATATAACTTAAATTACGACAAAGGAGTTTAATTTATTTTCGACAAAGGCATAATTGTTGTTGAAATTCGTTATTTTTTTCATTAAGAAGTACATATGTTGGTTTTATCTGTTTGAGTAGTCGACATTCCTTAATATCATAAATGATAAAAACACGTATTAGGCAAAGTGATAGATAAACATGTATGGGTTTAATCATTGAGGAAAACAGTGTGTCACATGGTCAAGGAATGTGTCACTAGCTGGATTATTGACAACTCTATTTTAGTTTTGTTACTGTAAATTTTTAAAACAAATTTGCTTATTACTTACTTCTTATTTTTTTATTTTCTCTATCCTATCATGAAATATTGGCCCTTATACATATCATTTTATATGTGATATGATTTATTGTTTAGCTAGTCATTCTTAAAAAAATATAAAAACAAAAAAAAGATTTGCGTTCATAACACCTTAGAAGTTAGAACCTATGTTGTTGTGGGACCTAGGTCTTGTTTTTATGTGTTGTTGTCACACATATTGTAATTCTTACTACACAGCACATTTTAGTAAAATTTTTTAGAATTTAGCTGCATTTTATGTCAATGAAAAAGATCACTGTTATTACTTTAATTTAACTAAAATATCGTTAGAATTGTGATTTTTATATTTCAGTCATGTGATCACTTAAAATATGGTCACAAATGCTACTTGTAATTAATATCAGAAATATCTTTGTTTGGATGGGGAATCTTTTCTATACTATTAATACCCAGATTTTAGTTTTTTGCAATTGTAATTTGTATCAATCAATAATAGTCCTAATAGTGCAGTAACTAAACGTTTTCGGGTCTGAATTTTTTGAACCTTGAACCGATTAACTTGAAATTTGCTGAATAGTTAGGGGATGACTCAAAAATCAAAGGTGACATAGCGATGATTTGCGCTTTTACCTTGGAAGTAGATGCTACTCACTCTCGGGTGTTTTTTTCACTCAAAATAACCCCGAAAATAGATAAAGAGACAAATTTTAAGTAAAAATAGTTAAAAACGTTTTTTCCATAGATCGATATTTTTCGAGTTATTCGCAATTGAATACTTGCATTTTCCGTTCAAATAACTATGTTTTTACAGTTTCTCCCACATAACTCAAAAACTTAGCGTTCTATCAAAAAAGTTGAAATAAACAAAAATCAAGTTTAAAACGAAAAAGAGATTGGTTATGTATGAGTTTTGTAAGTCCAAAACGAAGGAAGTTATAGCTCATTGAAGAGATTTATATTTGTTTAACAACTTGGTTCGAAGTATTCAACGTTAAAAAATGGAAAGCGTTGCATTTTTTGGAGAAAACTTTTAAAATATTTTTATAATGCTTAGCAATGTCTTTAAAATAAGTACTAGTTTAATTTGTGTCCATTAAAACTAAGCGAGTTACGATGCAAAAAAGGTGAACAACTCGAATTTAAAAAAAAATCTGCGTTAAAATCTCAGCTATTCCCAACAAAATCCATATTCTTCGTTATCCTTTTACAGATAGCTGTATTTTAGTAATAATAATGAAATCCAGAAGTTTAGCTGAAACGTAGTTTTAAAATACGTAGTTTTAAAATTTTATTAAAATACGTAGTTTTCGAAAAAACTAAAAAGTATGATGATAATGACAAATGTATATTTCAAATTTCTTAAGAACTTACCTTCTCTTCAAAATACCTCTAAAACTAACTACGATACGTAACAAGTATTCAGCACGAAAATGTTTGTTTTTTTTTCAACAAAAAATTTGGTTATATTTTGTTTTCTGTGGGATCAAAAATACCGAAGATGCAGCTGTTTCAAGTTTGCATTATAGTACTCCGACCACCCAACCCGAGCCCCTCAACCCGTATCCATTTAAAGATGAAAAGCTTAAGCAAGTTGGAATGAATACCATATTAAGACTTTTGAAAGTACCTATAAATGGTTTTTTAATGGACGTTGTAACTTTAAAATTGAGAGTGGTATGTTACAAAAATCATTGGTGCAAAAACACTGTTTTTTCGACATCATTTGTGTGAGCGTGTGTCAGTGTTTGTATGCGTGTATACACACACAAATCTATTTGAAATAGTGCGAGACTATAGTCAGCATATTTTCGAAATCAAAGCAGGAAGTACGTGATGTGCACCAGAAGAGTTATTTAAAATAATATTTTGTAACTGTAAAAAAGGATGCAGTGCCAAAATGAGATTGCCGAAGACTCGGATAATTTTGTAACTCAACATGCGGAACATGCTGCAGTGACAACTATCAGAATTGTGCTCCAATTGACCCATCGGAATAAAATGATAGTGATTGTAGCTCTGATGATTAAATTATCTAAAAAAACCGTGTTTTAGAAAACCGCGCTTTTCTGTTTTTGTTTTTGAGTTCGAATTCAGTTTATTTCAAAATAAATTATTAAAATTAAAAAAAAAAATTCAATAAATATTTCAAATTAAAACTTTCAGTTTTAAAATAAATAAAGATTTAAGTTCAGTTTTACTACATTGCCATGGTGCCATAAGGAAATATAGTATTAAATATATTGTAAACTACCTTTGAAAAATTTAAAACGCATTTAAGAGTTATTATTATTAATTCGGTGGAATTTTAAAAATACTAAACTATTTAACGAATAATAACTTAACCGAGTCCTAACTTTTCGACTAAAATTGGATACAACGGAAAATATCCGCTTAGGTTCGGATGATGGTGGGCGAATCATTAGTATTGCATCATACAGCTACTGCAAAATTATAATTCTTTGACTAGTTTTTTTAAATAATAACAATTCTTTTCAAAGTACCAATCACATAATCCTCAATTAATTTGAAATTTATTCCAGTAAGCAGATGTGTTCAAATGTCTCAAAGCCTTCTATTGGTTTTTACTTAAGCGTAACAAATTTTTGTAGCATTGTGTACATTGAATTGCATGGATGTCTCACATCCAAAATCAAACTACCTTCATTACCAAATTCTGTACGCACGTTTTGTTGTAAGATATTATTTTAGATTGTAAATCATTTAAAATACTTTATTATAGTAGCATGCACGTTATCTAAAATCTCTACTATTGCATTATATTTTCTTTCTAAGATTGATTCATCCCCGATATCTGCCAAAAAAGAAAAGTATTTGTCGTTATTGGCAGTATTAATTAATATATTTATAAAAGTAAAATTTTTTTGTTTTACGAAGAAGTTTTCAAAACCGCGGTTTGGTAAGTATATTTTCGGTTACGGTTTATTTGTTTCAAAACCTTCCGTTTGAGTTTTCGGTTAACCAAACCGTGAAACTCTACTAGCTTTACCTTTAAAACAAATGTTCTCTTCTCATAATAATATTTTTAGAATATCATCGTTTACTTTTTTATTTATCTAAGGCATAGGGGTGGTTTTTAATAGGTGAAAATTTGGAATACATAATAACTATGTTCGAGAACATAAAAGAAGCTTTATTCTGCATAACTAAATAAGAAGAAAATCCAAAAAATGAGTAAACCTACATTTTCTCTATATTTTCACGTAGGGGTGGTTTTCACCGGTGATAGCGCAAGTTGGACTTATGTCACTTTTGAAGTTAAGAATAAAATAACCCAATTTTCATGAAAATCGATGGAGGTTCAAAGAATTCAGAGGTATTGGTCTATTTTCATTTTCAGTTACTGTACTATTAACTATTATTAATTAACTCGAAATGAATATAATATACAATTCCCAAAAAATATTATCGATAAAAAATTAAATTACCAACAAATTCAACTGCATGATTTGGAGATCTTGCTTATCTTATTATATTATTAATATCACTTAATAAAATGCAATAAAATCGTTTTAGCGATACCGATAATAATTAACAACATACACTTGAAATCAATAACCATAAATTATTGTATAAATTAGTTATTGTATTTAAAAATATTACTATATTACACAGTGTCAAAACTTTTGATATATATTCAAAGCCTGATTGTTTGACGCCATTGCAAAAAACAATGAACCTTGCTTGCCATATGTAAAAAAAATGGATTAGTGTTTTTGATTAATTTTTTTATATTAAGTTTTATATTTCAATATGGCGTTAAACTTTTTATATTGATTTATATATTTTAAAATGGCGCTAAAGGTTCACGATTGTTCTGTGCTTAAAAAACAATTACTCTTACAGTACCGAGGGTTTTCATTTTGACAATGCAATAGCAAATTTTATCATATCGCTGGCATACTATTATAATAAAACATTTTATAAAACGTTTATGGGGCGTGGCTACGAAATTTTATAAAATAATTTGAAAGCGTAATATGGACCCTACTCGACTTTATTGTACTTAAATCTATTAAAGTATAATGAAAACAGACCTTTCCTTTACATTTTTAAGATTCTTATTTTTAACCTGGTTTGCAGATATTTAAAGATGATTTATTGCAGTAACTTGATTGCTAAAAGAAAAAGTTCGGGTTACTATATAGTTCTAACTGGCATCTGTCATTACAAAAAAGTTATTTGTATAAGAAAATAGTTTGATCAAACAAAAACCTCTTTATGACATACCAAAAATATCCGACTGTTGATATAAAAAAATGTGTTGTTACTTGACCCGAAAAAAAAACTAAAACATATTTATTTTTATGTTTTATATTTAGGATCAAAATCAAATGATATTATAAATTTAATCTTCATTCAAATCCTAAAATTTGTGTTGTCAAAAGAAAATATATCAAACTAGTTGAGGTTGAAACTGAAATTTAAATTTCTTGGGAACTAAACAAAAAAAGGTGAAAATATAAGTTCACATATGAACAGGAAATTGGTGTAAGGGATTTTTTTTGTATAAGAGAATACAAATAAAATGCAGGATGTGGCAGAATTTGATTTCAGGCAAAAATTTGTAATATAATTTAGGTAGAATCAAGTTTTTTAAGTTTTTTCAATTTTCTATGTCAGAAACAAAAAACTTTATTTCTTGATATGGTGCCATTTATTATTAAATATTTAGACATTAGAACTTTACTTTATAGAAGTGATAAGAAACATTTTTTTACCTCTTTTATAGGAATTTGTAAAATGTCAAGAAATCGTTCGTTAATGCCGCATTTACATGGTTCACTTTTGATGATCATCTGGTTTTGATGATTATCCCGGAAACATCAAGTCTTTCATAGAGACCATCCAAAATAATGAATGATAAAAGGAGATACATGTTCAATTATTTGTTCATATCGGATGACAGTTCCGGATTATGTATTCAAACTGAAAATCAACAAGTAATTGGTTCACTATGACTGGCACGATTTCATATATAAATATCGTATCCTTTCTTATTCATGTATCAAGATCAAAAAAAAAACTGAAATTTGAATTAAAAAGGATTTATTCTTATTTCTTAACTATCTGTATGTGTGGCCTTTAAATCGTTTTTATAACATAGGTGATCATTATTAATGCATTGTAAATTATTTTTGTTTGATTTTATTAAATTTTTATTAAATTATTTTTGTTTGACTGTGATCTGATTTCTATTACACTTTAAAGGGTAGGAGAAAAATATTTTAAAGTGGCTGCAAAGGTTGATTTGAAAAGGGTCATTTTATTTGCATATACAAGGTTTAATCTTAACCCTTATTTGTCATTTTTCAAATATATAAGTCAAGGTTGGCATGATATATATCAATGATATATATCCGATATATATATCATTGATATATATCACGATATTTACTCCCTGATATATCATGATATTTATAAAAAAGGTAATAATTAATTATTTCTACCTTAAAGTTGGAAAAACTGTTAACAGTCGCAGCACTACCCGCAAAACGCATGCCAAATCGAGGTAACCTGATTTAGTTATGCCAAGACCATAAAGATACATAAATCCTGACATAAGTAAATATTGAATATTATTATATATATTATTAAATGAATGCTAAACATATACTTTGTTATCTAAAGACAAAAGCAGTCGCTTTAGATAGAACTCAAAGAGATAAAACGACTATTGATAAAACGACTTGAAATTTGGCATAAGCTGGAAGTCGATCTTAAAATAGAGCAAACTTTAGATGTTAAGAAACTTTTTTGTCGAAGGAGAGATATGGTCACATGGCTTTAAATGCATCTCATCACCTAACTAATTTATGCTTGACTATCGATTTTTAGGTAAACGTAAACGTTTGAAGAACCACCAAAGAGAAGAAGCATTTACTTCCTTATTTAAATATAGTTATTTCAAATTTCATTTAATTTGTAATAGCGCTTTTAGATGAATCAACATCATTTCCACAATATGTATTTCAATCTTAGTTTAAAAATACACCGAAATGGAATAATTACCCAACAGGGTTTTCCAGAATTTGAAATACGGTCAAGCACTGGTCCATTAATGGTTAACAGTACTTGACTTTGTTATTGGGCGAGTACGAGAACCATTCATCGGCAGATCTATGGTTAACATAAAAAAACTAGTATTTAGTTACCTTTGAATGACCAAGCATTGGCCCATAAATGGTAAACAATACTTGGCTAATGTTATTGGGCCATTACTGGAACCATGAATCGGCCAATGTACGGTTGATAAAAAATTAATCAGTAAAGTTTACTTTAAATGGGTAAGCTATGGCACGTTAATGGTTAACATTAATTGGCTATTGTTATTGGGTGACTATTTATTTTCCGAAGTTTTTAACAAGTAAAATTATGTTAATGACCGAGTCATAGTTGCCACTTGCCAGTACTATGAGTCATGGTTGCGAGTACCCGGATATTGTTGAATTACTGGTTGCCAGTAATTGACCATTACTGGACCAGTTTTGTAACTTTGTATAGGGCATTGTTGGCTTTTTTCTCTGGCTCTTGAATGGCAGTCATTTATTGTTCGAAGTTATCATCCAGTTACATTATGTTTATGGGTCAGTTGCTTCCATTGCTGCATTACTGGTCGCCACCCAAGTAACAATTTGAAGCTGTCACAACGTTGTGTCAGCTAAAATTTACAGGAATTTAGTTGTAATAACAAGTTCAAAAAATACAAAAAACGTTTTCACAACGTTTTGCTGATGTTGCGGCAGCTAAAATGGGGATCATATTTTGGTTGGCAGTACGTTGTAATAACGTCACACAGCGAATTTGCTATAATTGTAAAACAGTTTTTAATATATCAATTTCGTTAGTTTAGCAATAACGCTTCACAAAAATTAAATGAGTTGTTTTTGCGATATCGCTGAGTTCAACGCAGAATAGTAAAATTAGGAAAAACGGATCCATAACAATTAAGAAATTATTGTTGTAACTTAGCATTCGTAAAAGTATAATAGTTATTTAAGCGATTTTAGATTGAAAAAAGAAAAATTAACCAGAAAATCTAAACTGCTTTTTTAAAAACACAATTTATAAAAATAACAATTTCGTATATTTTTTCCCCCAATTTGATTATAAAAACGATCTTGCATAACTTAATTACTTTGTTTTTTAATGCTACATAATTTTTTTGATTGTATTTATAATGGATGGCCAAGTTATATGTTAAATAATTATTGATTTAGATTCTGCATGTTCCAAACGTAAAAACACTTGCAGAAATAAATTTATCGGGCAGTTTCTAAAGTTACCTCAGATAATTAATATGCGCCAACAAATTAATTGATATTTAATAAGTAAATAAAATTTAAAATTTGACGTAAAATTTTTGTTTGCAAAAAAATTCATCAATTTGAAATGTATAATATAATATCTTTAAAAAAATTAATCAAACTACAAATTACAAGCGTTTATTTTCGTGTTTTCATTCGGAAAAACAATTTTTTTGGTATTATATCGTACCGTTTAATTTGGCAGCCATTTTCGTGCATAACAAATAGAATTAAAATATGTCTGCAATATGTATAACAGCTATGTAGATAAATTGATATCCTTTTTACTATTTATACTAAAGTCAACATTTTTACAGCTAAAATGCTTTTTCTTTAGATGGAAAATAAGCAAATAAATGACATATTTGCCTTTAGTAATAAATATTGCGTAGTTAAAAGGAAAATTGCATTCAAAATATTAATACCATAACGGGATATTATCATTTCTGAAAACTACTTACCGTTAATAACATTTTAGAAAATAAGTAATATTCATTGCCCTTAATAACTATAATGCTTTGTCTAGAGGCCTATCGTTGTCCTCCTAAGAACCAAAATTGTTATATGTTAAGCATTTTCACGGATTGCTTTAAGGTAAGCAATCTTTCGTTGAGGTGGCCTTTGTAGTTTTGTGGTAAGTAGTTTTGCTTTGTGTGAAAGAAAATGTGAAAAAAGAGGATAAAACGTAGTTGTTGTTTATTAAATAAAATTCATGTAGATCATCATTCATCAATTATTTCTACAGAGAACTTAAAATCAGAATGCAAGTCTGTCGGCTAGTCATGAGACATTCTCAACCAATGAACTCATAATATGAATTTGTCAAGAAAATATATTTTCATTTGTTTGAAATAAATAATTTTATAAACATTGTTTTTAATTTTTTACAGCAACATTCAATGGTATGCGTTATTGAATAGAGGATATTTAAATAGTATGATTTATAAAGTGTGAAGCAATGGAATGAAAACAAATTTCGTTTTGTAGGGCAAATATACAAATTTTGCTGTAACTCTGTAATTTCTATAATTTTGCTCTAATTGCCATTTTCTTTTCAAGTGGTGTAACTGAACGGTTAATGCCCAATGGCAAAGTGCATTTTATTAAATATGGTGATACTTCCTAAATGCGTCGATGATCCCATCGTGAAAAATGAAACCCCATTTTATTTTCTTGACCAGCCAAATTCTGTAACTGTGAAGTGGGGAAATGATAAGTTTTTTATCACTTCACCGCAAAAATATCTAAGTGAGTGAAGTTTTAAAACAATAACTTTAACACTGACGTTTTGATTGGCAATGAAATGAAATCGTTTCTTTTGTTGTTATTGACATTATGTCAAAAAACAGCAAAACGTCAATGCGATTTGATTTTTAAAAATTGCATTTCTAAATTAAATGCAGATTAATTTTACAAATTTAATTTCTCAAATAGTTATATATATCTAAATTTGGAAAAATTTACGTTCAAATTGTGTTGAAACTTAAAATAAACATTTAATTTTATGTATATTTGACGTTTGACAGTGCGCGGCTTGCTATTAGATTTTTTAACACTCTAATCGCAGATAGAATCGCAAAAATGGAAAAATGATAAAAAATTAATGATAAAATCGAAATGAAGAAATTTTTAACACTTCACCACTTCACAGTTACAGATTTGGCTGATAAAACAAAGTTTTTTTCATAATACCAATATGCTGCTGATGAAGCATATCACATATGATAACATCATCTACCATTTTTTTATGGTTTGGAAAATATACATGACGTATGCTCATATCATGAAATTAATTGACAATATGAGTGCACAGCGAATTGGCTTTACAGAAAGCTCAAACTCAACAATAGTCTAAATTATATTGTATTCATCTTTTTCAGCTATCTTGCTATTAAAAGAACTAAACTGATTAATTGGGATTTGACTTTGAAATTATACAAAAAAGATAATAAAACGTTTGGACTTTAACGCATAAATACTTGACTATAGCAGCAAAATTGCTTTCCACATAACAATTTTGATTTTACAAAAATAATGATATTACTGCTATGAACACATATTACCTATATAAGGGAATTATCTGTTTTGTTTTCTGTCACAACGTTTCCAAAACTAATGATTTAGCTATTTAACTTTTATAACTATTTCGTATAGTTTTTCGGATTTCGAGACGTTGTCACAGCATAGCTTTAGCTGTGAATGACAATTTACCGAGTCAATTGTTACTTGGGCAGTAATGGACCATTACTGGACCAGTTGTACAACTTTGTATGGGTATTGATGATGCAACTTGGGTATTGATGATGCAACAAAACAAAGCGAGCAAACGTATTCGTCATTTGGACTTGTGTAATCGAATAGTTTGACGAATAGGCTTGCTAAATTGCCTATAAACTAAATTGGAGTTGCCATATTTGAATTTAGTTTATAGGCAAAGAGGTAAGAAACGAGGGTGTGATGCGTTGCACGGCATACAAGTGTGGAAAGGGCCATATATTGTATAATATGTAAGATAAACAACTTATTCAAAAATAAATATCAGAACTGGATATATATCGGATATATATATATCAGATATTTTGATATTTATATAAATATCATGATATTTGCCATCCTTGATATAAGTTGACTTTTTACTCATGTTTTAAATGCCTAATGTATTTGAATTACGAAAACACATATAATGATCAGCATTAACGCATAAATTACTAAGGCAGGACTTTATCATAGTACCAAACAATGCTGGCTAAAGCGAGCAATCGTTAAACAATTAGGCAAGCTATTGAAAATTAGATTTAATATCAATCATTCGCAGCCTATATCAAAAATTGATATACCTCTAGTGAATTTCAACAAAATGAAAGTTTACTAAATCAAATAGGGCTTAGGACAAGAACAAATAAGGCATACCCTAATAGGGAAACTTCCGATGGGTTCCGAACGTAAACACTCTATTAGGACTTGCAAAATCATAATATGTTATGTCTGAACAAAATGCTAGGAACTACCACCGTTTTTGTGCTAACCAATTCTGTTGTTTCGTTTTCTTTAATTCGTTTTCTTTAATTAATTTTAATTTTATTTCGTTTTCAGTAGTTAAGTAAGACAGTATAATTTGATATTTAATATTGGACATTAACAAAAATTTTTTTGACGGATATAATTTTTTGGCAAGCCGGAAATAATTTCAGATTGAATTAGAAAAATTGACGAAGCTTTTAGAAACTTGTGTTGTGTACAAAACATATGAAATAATGGAGGTATTAATATTGCCATACAAAAAACTGAAATACCTCAGATAAGAATTTACTCCATGTTCACATCTGTATATCTCTTACCTTCGATTATTTCGATGCTATGAATCATATTGATCTGAAATTTGATATGAGTACAAAATTCGATTGCCCTTGGCAAGAAAGTAAGGCCGAAAACAAATAAAAATTAAGTTTAATATGTTTGAGAGAGCTGTGATGTGAAGGATGTCAGATGACATGGTGTTGATAGAGAATTTATTAAGTTTTCAACCAAAAATATTGCAAATTGCAATGGTCTAATTAATATTCATAATTTATTTTTGAGAAGCCAGGAGGGTAAAAAACATTTTTTAATCCGATCAAGGAGTCTGTCATTTGAAAAAGCAGTTTAGTGGAAAAACTTTACCCAATGCATATTACGTAGATAGTCATATATGTATTTGAAATTTTATGTTATACACTTAAGAAAATAAATGCATATTCAAATTATGGTCTCAATAACCAGAAAAAATTATAGCACAGCAGATTGTACGATTTGAAATTACGCCATTTCAATTTTATCGCTCTATAAATTTTACATAATGTCAATTCTTTTTATCACATTTGTGAGTTGAAGAATAATAAACTACTATCTCAACAAACCTTGAAAGCAACACTGGGAAAATATCATTATATTTTAAAAAATCGTAATAAAAAACGAACAGGAAATTTTATAGACTTATAGTACAAATTTAGGACAAGGTAATATTATTTTTAGGGCAAATAAAACTACATAAAAACTGATATTTACATATAATAATTTCTTCTCTCATACATATCTCAAATTACGAACAAAACAACAATAAACAGAATTATATTAAAATTAAATTGTAATAATTGAATTTAAAATTACAAAAAACATTTACGGAAATAAATTTATTAAAATTAATGTTGATTTCTCTCAGTAGTTACAATACAATAGTATGCCAATGTAAAATAAATAAAAAATGGTGACATATTCAAATGAAATAACAAAATCACGATTTTTTTCTTGTAAATAAATTTTAATAATATAAATTTGTAGGCCAAAAATTAATAAGATTTTGTAGTTTTTTTGTTTTCTTTGTAGATAGCCAATAATGTAGATATATATGTATACAAAATAAATTAAGAAAAAAGAGAAAACCTCCCACTTAGCTTTTTAATGTTTGTTTTGATTTTTTTTTGTCTTGTTATTTTTTCAGAAATCAAACTTTTATTTTATTTAGTTTAGGCTAAATAAGAAAATCGCGACACTTCTTTTTAAGATACATCATGTTGATGCTATAATTTTTTTACTTATTTCTCACGAGTAATTACTATGATAGAGAAATCACATATGCAAATTTATAATTATAATTAATTTATTGAAAACGATAGTAATCTTTTCTTGTTAATTTTTTTATGTCAAACGATTTTTGCTTTAATAGAAATTGAGAGAAGAAAATTAAAAAATAAGAATGCAATTTATTTCTTTTTATTATTTCTGCTTTCAATTTATGAAAGGAATTTTTTTGAATTGATGTAACTTGATCTAAATTTTGTTTTTGAATATAATTTAATTGGAGTTTCATGGAAAACGTATTGAGCTAATTTACGACTTTATTTGGTTGACATAAGTTTAAGTAAGAGTTGAAGGGTTATTCTTTTTATTGCAGTTTATAATTGAAAAATTAAATTTTACCAATTATATTGTTGGCATAATAACATCAGTGGTTATAACTACATTAAAAGTATTAACATTCGGTTAATTTGTCCAAGACCATACTCCAGTCTCTGCTATTGGCAAACACGTTAAAGTGAGATATTACGTACCGCTGGCAATAGCAGTGAGATGTCACTCGCCAAGGTGATATCCAACGCTGGTGGAACAATATTCAGTCAACGGTAGCACCCTCAATCTTAGTAATGGAATATTCCTTGATGATGCCACGCTATTGCTGACTTGGAGAAACGAGCTTTTGGTTTTTACCACTTATTTTATTTTTATTTTATCTATCCTTTAATGAAATAGTGGCCTATATCATATTTTATTATGTGATAGAATAGAATTTATTGTTTAGCAATTGTTCGTCTCTCTCTCTCCCTCTTTCTCTCTTTTTTTCTCTCACTCTCAATTAAATCGCTCTTAATTAAATCTATCTTAATTAAATCTCTCTTAATTTAATTTTCACATAAACATAACGTGCGGTTGCCTCAATTATAACGTGAGATATCACATACCACTGGCAATAGCAGTGCGGTATCACTAGCCAAGGTGACATCTTAGGGGTGGTGGCGCATGAACTGTATTCAGTCAACGGTAGCACCCTCAATCTTAGCTGTAAAATAGTCCTTGATGATGAGACGCTATTGCTTCCTTGAAGAAACGAGCCCTCATATAACTATGGGTGGGCTTTAATCATTAAGAAAGACGATGCGTCACAAGAGCAAGGAACATGCAGCCGGCTGGATTATTGGCAACTACATGTTTGTTGTGTTTCAGCAAATTTTTGTAAAAATTTGCTATTTACTTTTTAATTTACTTTTATTTTGTCTATTCTATCATAAAATATTGACCTACGTCATTGTCAGTGATAGGATTTTTTGTTTAGTTATCCATTCTTTAACAAAAAATATAAAAAAACAAAAAAGAGAGAGATTTACACCTTTGAACGTATGTTGTTGTGGGACCTTGGTCTTAAAAGGTTTTTATGTGTTATATTGTGACACATTTTATTACTTTGGGTGATCTATTTTTTAGGTATTGAAATTTAGCGCACTATTTTAATCAGATCGTAAATACGATTACGAATTTAGAAAATGTTTCTGCATGTATATTTCACTAATACCTTTTTCTTTGATATTTTTAAACTAGTAGGGGACGGCATCCATTTCTACTGCCAAGAGACAAAATCATCCCCACTTTACAATATACTAACAATAAATAGTGTTTTGGTTCATTTTTTTGTTTTATTTCTTATCAACACAGAAATATACACAATTACAAACTAATTTTCTCTAGAAAATTATAAGTTTTACTTTTTAGACTTATGATATAAAATCAAATGATATTTATTATTGTCAGTATTTTATTGCTATAGTTCTATAAAACTTTATATCAGCGTCTTATTTATTAATATTCAAGGTTGAAAACATACTCTAGAATTCATATTCTCATATATCATTATTAATATTGAAACTTTATAGCCTAATCTATAATAACAAATTAAATTAACTATTTCCTTTTATGCAGAAATGCATTCAAATAAAAACAACAATATGTACATATATGTAAATACGTATAGTGCAAGGTCAACAACGATATGTGAAAAATAACTATAATAATAAAACAATATACTAAAATAGTAATTAATGTAATTATTAAAACAATATAGTACTCGCAACCACATGTTAATTTTTATTGAAGTTAAATTTTATTTTGTTCTTTTAATCTAACAATAAAAACAAAGAAGTATAATTGTTTGATGCAATAAAATAAAAAAATTGTATGCATGAGAAATTAACAAATATAAATCACCACATAATTATACTAAAAATAAATAAACTAAAATATTAATATATTCACTTTCTTTTAAATAAACAAGAAAAACTAAATCTTTTTAAATTTGCAACAAATTAATTTAATATATTGTTGTAATAATAAACTGTAACGTCCGCTATATTCGCCTAAACAATAATAAAATCAATTCATCCTCTTTTTCTAATTCAATAAAAATTTATTTCCATAATTTCAGTTCATTTTTACATTAATAATAATTTCAAATTTTCCAACGGTCAGTTCAATTTCGAATAACAATTATAAAAACAAACGAACGTACCCAATTTTATTTCAATTCTAACGAACAGATGTCGTTACTCAATTTTGTTTAATCTTTAGTATTACACGATGACATTAGAAGATGTCAAAGAAAAAATCACATTTTTTTTTTTTTGTCGATGTTAAAAAGCTAGAATAATAAAAATTCAATTCGTGTTTTGACTTTCAAGACAGAAACATTGAGTCTAAGTAAAAAATTTAAAAGTAAAATTCAATTCAATATCTAATTATAAAATAGAATCATTTTTTCCAAGTTTGTGATCGACAAGAAAGCATCCCCAGTGGGTTTTCTTAATATACAGCATTTTTTTGTTGGTTGTGATAAGTATTACATTGCTATTAAATTATTGAAATTCATAAAAGTTAAGAGAAAGAAATGTCAGTATTTTTTCTTTCCAATGTAAAAAACCAAATCACGGAAGAAAAGTAAATTATAAAAAGGGGGGGTGATAAATGTTTTTATTACCATTGAAGAATAAATCATATGATCTCTTGTCATTGAAATACAAATGTTTTCTTTTAATGACAAAAATGATGGAATTTTTTTGGAGAGCGAATTGAAATATTAAAGCAGAAAAAGGCATATATAATAGCATCACCAATATCTAAAAGGAGTACGATATAAATTTAATGGACAGGTCATTCATGCGTTACCGGCAAACAACATATTTTTGAAGATACAACATCCAGCTGTCATATATTCTAAGGTACTAATGTCATTCATTTCTTTTATTATATTACCATTGTTATTACTTATGTTTTTGAGTGAAATGTTATACTAAGAATTTAACGGTTTAGATAGGAGATTCCAAAACTCTGGGCACGTCTGGGACAGCCATTCCCGATTAATTTCGTCCGTTTTTTTTGTCATATACGTATATATGTGTATATTTAGGTGTATATATATGTATATAGGTGTGTATATAATTGTATATAGAATTATCTCGTATATAAAAGTCCAAACGGATTCACGAAGTGAATCCCGTGTAAGAACTAGCGCCGAACAAAAGGGACCCTTTAGGTTTGCTGTTAATTTGTGAATAATAGTTATATAACCAGTTTTGGTTAGGGCGTTGTCAACCGGTTTGGGTGTTGCCAACCGGTATATATTTTTATTTTTTGGTATACATGGTGTGGTCGACCGGTTTGGTCAACAAATCATAAAACCAGTTATTGGTTTTGATATTTTTTGTAATTAAAAATTTTGGAATAAATATAAATAAATATATATATAAGGAAGTTTAGTTTGGAATTTTTACAACAAAGAATCTAGGCTGTATGAAAATAGTTATAAATACAATGTTTGTTGTTATAACGAATTTAAATGACCATTAAGTGCTGCTTATGTACATTTAATTTTGAATATAATTAATTTTTTTTTGGAATTTGAAAGGAAATAGATTTGAAAGGAAATTGTATTCTGCTTCGCATTAACCTTTTGGTCTTTGAGTTCTTGGTAGAGCCAGTGTTAAAAATACCATCAATTGTTTTTTCTCTAATTTATGGCATTTTCATGGGAAGTCGCATAATACTTAAAATACAATATTTTAAAGATTAAATTCGGCTTCTAACATTTAATTTGGTTTTTACAATAGTGTAGAATTGTATTTGGATTAACACTATATTTCTTACACTCAAAAATGCACACAATTAGGAATTTTGGCTCGATTAGGAGCAAGCGTCGGCCGGGGCCAGGAGAGCTGGGTCAGGCAGCGGTCAAGCCGGGTGTGAATGAGGTGCATGAAGTGATGCATGAGATTGTGAGGCAAGTTATGAATGTGGTGAATGAGAGGGAGAAGGAAAAAAGGACTGCAGAAGTGAATGAGAAAAGGAATCGAATATATTTAGAATTGATGGATGACATAGCGAATGAGCAATATGATGAATGGTTGGATGTAGTGATAAGTGAGATTGTAAATGAGGAAGTGAATGAGTTGGCGGATGGAGTGATGAATAAGGAGATAAATGAGTAGGCAGATGAGGTAGTGCATGGAGTGGAGGAAGTGAATGAGATGAATGAGGAGTTGGTAGGAGAAGTGGTAGTTGATGAAGTGAATGAGTGTGTGGATGAAGTGATGGATGCGCGAGAGAGATATCGATTGAGGAGGCTAGAAAGGGATAGGAAAAGGTGGAGGGAGAAAAAGAGTAGGAGGAAGTTACAGAAGGCGGCGTGGTTGGAAGAGGAGGTGGAGTTCTCTTCAGTCATGCACGCTTATGCGGAGACATTGGCTGAGGAGAACGCCATCTTCGAGTCCAACCACAGGGAAGAGAACCCTCGACGGTGGTTGGGACAGCAAGTGGCCCCGGGAAATTGTGTGCATATTTGAGATGTTTTTTTTTGTATTTGAAAAAAAAACCGATTTGGGTCCACATTTTTTTTATGAATTTTTTTTTTGGTGGTACTATAGTAGTTTTAGGTGTAAATAGTTGTATATAGTAGGTTAATTGTTGGTTATAGGATATATATTTGTACATATTTTTGTATATAGGAAGCGGTTGTAGTGGTTTGAGTAGGATATTATGTTACAATATCAAAATATTTTATCTCTTGGCGAGATGAAATTGAGAAACCAAACCGATGAAACGATTTAGCCATTTGAACTTTTTGTGAGTAGCTTTGGCAAATATTTATACATTGATAAATTAGATCTCGAATCTGAGGCTCGTTTTAACGATGCATATTGGCCTGCGTGAAATATATACATGATTTTAATTTCTTTACCACTAAAGGTTATAATTGGTGAAAATTTTGTTTTGGTTGTGGTAGATTCGAACTACTTTTCAATTCGCGATGAAAATATTGTACATTTCACTACAGTTGAGCGTTTGTAGATGAAAAAGGGGGAGAGTTAGAATTAATTGAATGTTTTTTGGTTGTTAATTTTTTTTTGTTGTATAATGATTACAAGTGTGTAATTAATAAATCTTTTCTCTCAGCGGTAGGCCTAAAAAGCCATCCATGGGGCTTATCCCCTTAACATAATTATGTTCTTAGATCGCCTCTGTCCATTATGGATATGCGATCGAAGTTCATTGGTTTCTTCTCTTCGTTTCAGAAGGAGTTTTCTGGTGATAAGGGGGTGACTACTGCTGGTCTGTACTTAGGTGCAAACCAGTAGTACCATTCCCTGCACAGAAGCTTCTTTAACGAAATGAAGAGGAGAACCAATCTATTTTTTTATCAGGATCGAGGCTTCACCTCACACAACTTCAAAATTTTTTCCACTTTTACATTTAGCTTGCAATAGACAATTTTCATGGAGTTTGGGATTTGAAGTCTGGTGTTCGGGAGCGTTCTTCGACTATGGCATTAGTTTAATGATAGTCAGTAGAAATGGGCCTAGGGTCTAATCGTGACAGTTGCGATTGTTTTTGTTAGGTTGGGGAGATACTGTTCTGTAGAATCTGGTCGTTAGGGGCTTTTCTAGTCGGTTCTCACATGCATTGTTGGAGTGGGCTCGCGAACGCGATAATTCAATTACTAAACAAAATGGTCATTGTAACCATACTTACTTTTATATTGTCTCCAGACGAATCTTGATTTTGGGAATCTCTTATCTTATATTAAATAAAAAAATAAATTAAATCAAAACAATAAATTTTTGAGAATAAATAAAAATTTTTATTAAATAAATTAAATTTTTAGGAATAAATAATTTTAAGTAAATACAAATTTTTCGTAAATAAGCAAATACATCCAGATTTAAATAAATATTTTTTATTTTTTTAAAAAAATAAATAAATATTTTGAAGGTAAGACGGTGCATCCAATAAATAAGCATTTTCTTTTCAAATATTTTTATTTTTAAATTTAAATAAATAAATATTTTCCCCTAGGGGTGCTATCGTCAATAAATAATTTTAGGTATATAATTAATTCTGAATTTCAGCATATCTGAAATTAAATAAATAAATTATATTTTACATATACAATATTTTCGGAATTTTTGTGAAAGGTGAAGCAACATTGAGAACAACCATAAGTTCGTTCGTTCTTTTATTAAATTTGGTTTTTACAAAAATTTTTTTTTGTGTTTTTTGAATTGGGCGTTTGTTGTTTTTTTTCCGTTTTTGCGTTTTTCATTTTTCCATCGTACTAACTACATTTTTTGGGGAATTGGTTTTGATATTGTTGTCGTTTGCGAGTTAATAATTTTACGGGTTTTACCATCGAAATGTCAAGCCAGTTAGACGTTGACCATCCGTTCTATGGTTTGGAACCCACCGAGCTGCAGGTCGAATGTTTGGTTCGGGGTGTGGACTTCAGGGGGGTCGATTGGGCAGAGGAACTGCGAAACCATGCAGATCATGGGTCAGTTCCAATAACAGTGTCTCATGCGAGAGATTTGATAGAGGAATCTCAAATGGTGGTGCAGGCAGCACAACTTATTTTAAATCAAGTACGACGACTTCGGCCACCGATTAATCAGACCTTCTTAGATGGTTTGGCGAATCGAGTGTTACATTACACGGGTAGGATGAATAGGTTGGGTCCTCGCAATGACTTGCAAGTAGTCCGTACCTACGCTATCTCGCAATTGTCACGCGCCTGGGATATAATAGGATCACTGTCAACACGTCCAGTTATGCAGAATAAACCAAGAGTATCATCTGCTCCATCTGCTTCACCTGCTTTTCAACCAGATGAGAGATCCACACCGATCCCAGTACGGCCAATACCGGAAACAATACATAGTCTGAATCGTCCAAACCAGCAACAACAGAGACGGTCAGATCAGTTACCACCGGCTTATTTCCAGCAATCGGGTCTGAGAGCAGAGGACTTTGCAATACCACAATTGGGTCCATCACTCCAATCTGAACACACACATAACAATCCAGCATTGGTACAACCACAACCACAATTAAATTATCCATCGGTACCACAGGTACAACTACCACCAATATATCCACCAGCTCCACTAACAGCACCACCACCATACAACCAACCTCCTCAGGTATGGCGTGACGCGGCTCCAGCGTTAGCACCAGTGGAGTATCGAGTGGTTCGTGGGAACAGTTTGAGTCGTTATGACTCAAATTGGGTTCCAACCTTCACAGGGGATGGTCACTCTCCTGATGTTCATGAGTTTATTCATAGAGTGGAGGCGGCTGCCAGAAGAGACCGTGTGTCATGGGACGACCTTAGGTCTATCATACCACGGTATCTGAAAGCAGCGGCCGACAGATACTATTTGAATTTAACTCATGAATATGAGGTAGTGACTTACCCAGTGCTAAGGGAGGGACTCCTACAAACCTTCGGTACGCTCACTGATGATAAGGCGATCTTGCGCGTTCTTCTGAACCGCAAACAAAAGTCAAAGGAGAGCGTATACGAGTATCTGGTGGAGATTGGTTCGTTAAACCGTCGCTTAGCACGTCCATTTGCTGACCGTGAAATGCTAGAGATTGCTCGGGAAGGACTGAGTGTGGAGCTCAAAAACGCTACTCTAGCTGCTACCATACATTCAATTGATGAACTTCGGACTTTATGTCAGAAGTTTGAACGTTTGTGGTCCACACCAGTTCCGACCAGAACATCAAACTTAAGAATTAGCGAGCTACAGCAAGTGGATGATTATGAGGTGGATGCTAAACCAGAACAACATGGATATATTGAAGCGATGGATTCAACACCGAGACGGATATTTCAGCGACCTGGCATAACATCTGACAACAGTCAACCTGGTCCATCAATGTCCAGACAACCAATAGTATGTTTTAGATGTGGAGTAAATGGTCATCGAGCTCCTGAGTGCTCTAAGAATCGGATAAAATTATATTGCTGGAAATGTAATAAACCGGATGTAATTTATGCAAATTGTTCATATTGTCACCCGTCGGTAAACTACCGTCCGAGAGTACATGCTTCGGGGATGGTACCCTCGGTTCAACATCCAATGAGTCCGAAGAAATCGACGAGAGATGTAGGAACGCAGGACGATCTTCCACTACTCAAGAAACCCGAATAAAATCATCGAATACATTTAATTTCCCATCATTACATCGAACGTATTTTAGACGTCTGGAACGTAACATTAGATATTGGAGGATGAGGAAATTATTTCGTAAAGCTTGTATTTCATCTATCCTTTCAGAAACAAAGGATCCTCGGCCGCGATTGACAATAAGGATTTTGGACAAACATATTTCAGGACTATTGGATAGTGGAGCGTCAATCACAATACTTGGAAGAAATTCCTTGGAATTATTGGAATCATCAGGTACAGCCTACCGTAAGTACACTTCGTGTATTCGTACGGCAGATGGTACTGCAACAAAAATTTTGGGTTACATCGAAATTCCAATAACTGTGAATGGCTCCACTAAACCAATGCGGTTTCATATTGTCCCTGGATTACGAGAAGGGCTCTACCTGGGCATAGATTTCTGGGAGAAATTCAGTATTGTTCCTTCTTTTGTTAGTGAACTGACTCGTACAGAGCCAATAACTTTAAATATACATAACCTCACCACTGATCAGCAACATGAGCTGGATATGATCAAGGATTCTTTCCCGTCATTTGAAGTGTCTGGGCTCGGAAAGACTTCTTTGGTTGAACATGTCATCGATGTTGGTGATAATGCACCTGTTAAACAGAGGCATTATCCCACATCGCCGGCTGTTCAACTAAAGGTTTATGCCGAACTTGACCGAATGCTTCAAATGGGCGTGATCGAAGAGTCGAACAGTTCATGGTGCTCGCCAGTGGTCCTGGTACAAAAAGAATCTGGTAAAAACAGATTATGTATTGATAGCCGTCGTGTCAATTCACTAACGAAAAAGGACGCTTACCCACTTCCCTTGATTGATGGCTTACTAGGTCGTCTAAATAGCACAAAGTACATTTCCAGTATTGATCTCAAAGATGCTTTCTGGCAGATTCCTCTGGCAGAAGCATCTAGAGACAAGACAGCCTTCACAGTGCCTGGTCGTCCATTGTATCAATTCCGGGTTATGCCCTTTGGATTGTGCAATGCTCCCCAGACAATGTGTCGGCTAATGCACAAAGTGATACCACATCAATATCACGAAAATGTCTTTGTTTATTTAGATGATCTATTGGTAGTCTCTTCCACGTTCCAGGAACATATGGAATTGCTGTCCAAAGTCTCTTCATTGTTAAGAGCGGCTGGGTTAACAATAAACCTCAAGAAAAGTAAATTTGTTCTGAGAGAGGTGAAATACTTGGGATTTTTGGTTGGTGAAGATGGTCTTCGAACAGACCCTGACAAAGTAAGAGCTGTAGCAGAGTATCCAGCTCCATCTACAGTAAAACAAATACGTAGACTATTGGGAATGGCTGGTTGGTACCAACGTTTCATACCAAACTATGCAAGCGTGGTATCACCAATTACAGATTTATTAAAGAAGAGTTCGGGAAAATTGAAATGGACATTGGAAGCTCAAGCAGCTTTTGAAAATTTAAAACGATTGCTGACTACAGCACCGGTATTAGTTAACCCTGACTATAATAAAGAGTTCTTTATTAGATGCGATGCAAGTCTGACAGGGGTAGGTAGTGTGTTGTATCAGGTTGATACTGACGGACAAGAGTGTCCGATAGCCTTCATGTCGAAGAAATTAAATAAAGCTCAGAGAAATTATTCGGTTTCTGAGCTTGAATGTCTTGCGGCAATTCTGAGTGTGAAGAAATTCAGGGGCTATGTTGAAGGTCACCGATTTACGATTGTGACTGATCACTCAAGTCTGAAGTGGCTTATGTCACAGAAAGACTTGAGTGGCCGTCTGGCTAGGTGGAGCCTAAAACTCCAACATATGGATTTTACCATTGTCCACCAAAAAGGTACCCAAAATATAGTCCCTGATGCTCTATCTCGTCTTTATGACGATACACACGAAGAATTGACGGAAGCATTAGTACATCACATTAATGAAATTAAAATCGACAATGAAGGTTATCGGCACAAAGAATATACAGATATGATAGCTAAAGTTCAATCATCACCAAAGGACTTTCCATCAGTTAAAGTCGTGGATGATAAGCTATACATACGTATTGAGCCAAGACCTGATGCAATACCCAACGATGTTCCTGTGTGGAAACTCTGGGTACCAAAGCCGATGACTTCCAACATGATTCAGAAACATCATGATGATAGTACTGCTGCTCATGGAGGTGTTAAAAAGACTTTAGAATTACTTCGACGTCTTTATTATTGGCCGGGCATGGCGTCGCAGGTACACAACTATGTTGTGTCCTGTGACACATGTAAACAAACAAAAGCCACGAATCAGATATTGCGTCCTCCGATGCAATATCAATTCGAAACAGCACGTCCATGGCAGAGAGTCTATATAGATTTTTTGGGACCGTACCCTCGTTCTACACTTGGGAATACGGTGTTATTGATAGTTCTGGATCATGCTACGAAGTTTGTACTACTGAAACCACTTAGGAACGCAACTTCACCGAAGGTGAATGCTTTTCTAAGGAATGAAGTGTTTCTTACATATGGGGTACCAGAGTTTCTACACAGTGACAATGGCAAACAGTTCACTAGTAGGAACTTTCAGAGTCTTTTGTCAGATTTCGGCATTAAACACATTAGGACCGGTGTTTACAGTCCTCAAAGCAACGCGTCAGAGCGGGTCAATAGGTCAGTCCTAGCAGCAATTCGAGCGTTCATAAAAGGTCAACACACCAAGTGGGATTCACAAATTGGTGAAATCGCATATGCACTGCGGGCTGCAGTACATTCAGCTACCAAGTACTCACCGTACTATCTATTATTCGGTCAACATCCAATCTCGGATGGAAATACTTACCATTTGTTGAGATCACTACACCAGCTTGGTGAAGATGCTGGTGAGGAATTAGAACGTTCTGATCATTTGACTCTGCTTCGGAACCGGGTTCAGGAAAATTTAAAAGCAGCTTTCAAGAAATCGCAACATCAGTACAACATGCGATCTAAACTACGGACTTTTCAACCACAACAACGTGTGTTTGTACGGCAACATCATTTGAGTGACGCTACAAAAAAATTCTCGGCAAAATTGGCTCCAAAGTTCTTACCTGCGATGATTAAGACTAAGATTGGAAATGTACTCTACGAGTGCATAGATATGAGCGGTAAGAGTCTTGGAGTCCATCACGCGAAAGACATCAGGGAATGATGTCTTACGTTCGGTAGGGTTGTTCCTTTGCCTGGTTGTCGTCTCTGGGGTTCACATCTTCAGTGTCATATTTTACTGGTTGTATCGAGGGTTCAATGGTGCTGACGTTAGATGGATGGATGATCGATTTCGGCACCCTCTGATAGTTCCTAGGAACTTCATGAGTGTTGAGATTGATCATCGACCCTGACGTTGGTTACCATTGATAACTCGATCGCAGATACAGATTAGTTGTGGGAAGTAGTTCGGTGGTTTCTGACGTAGAGGGGGTGACGACGTTTTTGTGATTTCAAGGGTAAATACCTTGGTTTTTACCTTGAATTCATGGTGTAACGTCCGCTATATTCGCCTAAACAATAATAAAATCAATTCATCCTCTTTTTCTAATTCAATGAAAATTTATTTCCATAATTTCAGTTCATTTTTACATTAATAATAATTTCAAATTTTCCAACGGTCAGTTCAATTTCGAATAACATCTATAAAAACAAACGAACGTACCCAATTTTATTTCAATTCTAACGAACAGATGTCGTTACTCAATTTTGTTTAATCTTTAGTATTACACGATGACATTAAAAGATGTCAAAGAAAAAATCACATTTTTTTTTTTTTTTTGTCGATGTTAAAAAGCTAGAATAATAAAAATTCAATTCGTGTTTTGACTTTCAAGACAGAAACATTGAGTCTAAGTAAAAAATTTAAAAGTAAAATTCAATTCAATATCTAATTATAAAATAGAATCATTTTTTCCAAGTTTGTGATCGACAAGAAAGCATCCCCAGTGGGTTTTCTTAATATACAGCATTTTTTTGTTGGTTGTGATAAGTATTACATTGCTATTAAATTATTGAAATTCATAAAAGTTAAGAGAAAGAAATGTCAGTATTTTTTCTTTCCAATGTAAAAAACCAAATCACGGAAGAAAAGTAAATTATAAAAAGGGGGGTGATAAATGTTTTTATTACCATTGCAGAATAAATCATATGATCTCTTGTCATTGAAATACAAATGTTTTCTTTTAATGACAAAAATGATGGAATTTTTTTGGAGAGCGAATTGAAATATTAAAGCAGAAAAAGGCATATATAATAGCATCACCAATATCTAAAAGAAGGAGTACGATATAAATTTAATGGACAGGTCATTCATGCGTTACCGGCAAACAACATATTTTTGAAGATACAACATCCAGCTGTCATATTTTCTAAGGTACTAATGTCATTCATTTCTTTTATTATATTACCATTGTTATTACTTATGTTTTTGAGTGAAATGTTATATTAAGAATTTAACGGTTTAGATAGGAGATTCCAAAACTCTGGGCACGTCTGGGACAGCCATTCCCGATTAATTTCGTCCGTTTTTTTTGTCATATACGTATATATGTGTATATTTAGGTGTATATATATATATATAGGTGTGTATATAATTGTATATAGAATTATCTCGTATATAAAAGTCCAAACGGATTCACGAAGTGAATCCCGTATAAGAAAACATTAACTTCAGTCTTAAGAGAAAAAAATAAATAGACAACAATAAAAACGTGGAAATTTAAAAAAATATTAATTCTATTTATATTTGGAATGAATATTGAAATAAATAAATAAACAAAAAATTCTTTGAATGATTTTTATTTTATCAATAATAATATATAATTTATGATAAAATAAGAGAAGGAAAACCGAAAACACGTGTAGAAATAGAAATAAAGACAATTTTCATGAGATAGTAATTTAATTGAAAAAGATAAATAAGTATCAACAATGTATGAGTATAGACATGACTATGAGGGACAAGGAAATAGGTTCGATTAGCAAAAGCTGACGTGTAGAGTTTGTATTGTTTGCATCAGAATACAAATAACGACCAAACTGAAACTGATAACCTATAGTGAATTCTTTTCTACTTGTTCGGTACAAGTTCTGACACCAAATTGTCCGAATTTGTATTTTTTGTATTGCACTTTTTACAAAAGAATACAAATTTCGATAATTTGGTGTTGGAACTTGTACCGGAACAGGTAGAACATTTTTTAATGTTTTCTAAAATTGTGAACAACATGTTCTCCATACATGTCACCTTCAAAAGAATTTTATTCTATGAAAATAAATCAACCAAAATTCTGATTTAGATAACCAATCGAAATCCTGATTGTTGCCTTTACGTCATGCGTCATAATCAAAAAATCGTTAAATATTAATACACATATTTGATTATGATAAGATACATTTACTACATCACAAAACAAACGTAGCATTTAAAATAAAAAAAAATTCGCTCGCCAATGTAAAAGAACACAATATCAAAAATAAATGACATAAAGTTATGTTGTAAAGTCTTTATATCGTCAGACATTGGACGCATAACAGAAAAAATATTTAATCGTAGACGTCAATAGTAAATGTCAATCACATCTACATTGATCAAAAATGACACAAAAATTGTTACTTGAGGTTAAATCTTATCCATACCCAAGTAGGTTTTGCCAGACATTGACATACGGCCAAGCACTGACCCATTAATGGTTAACAGTACTTGGCTATTGTTATTGGGCCAATACTAGAACCATTCATCGGCCGATCTATGGTTTACAGAAAATAGCCACTATATTGTTACCTTTGAATGGCCAAGCACTGGCCCATGAATAGTAACTATTACTTGGCTATTATTATCGTGCCATTACTGGAACCATGAATCGGCCAATCTAATTGCCAGTGCAGTTTACTTCGAATGGTCAAGCAATTGCACGTTAATGGTTAACATTAATTGGCTATTGTTATTGGGCCAGTACTGTAGCCATGAATTTGGCGATCTATGTCATTTTTTTTAATTTCACCTTTCACCTTTTCACCAATTTCACCTTTGTAGATACATAGTTTGAAAAATTTCACATATAGTTTAGTTATCGCCTTGTGCGTTGAAAGACTATGATAATATAGAAAAGGTTGGTATATGTTTTAATTTATTTTCATTTTTATTTTATTTTAATAATTTTGTAAATAATTTATTTAAGTTTATGTATGAAAATATTATTTTATATTTTTTTTAATGGCGGAGTACTGGAAGTCAAAGAAAATAAACTACAAGGTATGCTATTGCGCATTTCATCGCGCAAAGTCTAAAAAACGTGACTGATATGTCTTAATGTTGTAATAATAATTTTATGAATAACTTATTGTACACCCTCAATTTTTGTATAACGTTTTGTAAAAGAGAGATTATAGAAAATAAGTCGATTGATTGTAATGATAAGAGAAATGTGTAACAGAGAGTTTATAGAAAATAAGTCGATTGATTGTAATGATAAGAGAAGAGGTTCAGATGTTGTTGTGCACTCAATAACATATAGCCGAATGTAAATTTACTTCTAAGTCAATATAAAATAAATCTTTTTGTAGTTTCATAAATTGCAGTGTAATTCTTTGTGGTGAATAAACAATTAATCCTAATAGTTTTTACATAATAAATTCATATATAACAGTGGCGACGATACGCGTGTTTGAAAGAAAATAGCTTGCTATTAGAATAGTGTAGTGATAATAGTTCTATAATATATTATTCAAAAAACACAATTATTGTGCGAAATAAAGAAATTCAAGCTGCAGATATAGTCTTATATATATTTTATATAGCAAAATGGTCGGTAAACTGGAACAGTATGTTGAAGGGACAAATTGGTTGGCGTACGAAGATCGCTTAAAACAGTTTTTCATTGCAAATAAAATAGAGGAAGGACAGAAAATGGCAACATTTATAACAGTAATCGGAGCTGGCTTATATGAAACTTTAATGAAGTTAACGGTACCTAAATTACCGTCAGAGAAAACTCTTGATGAATGTCTTTTGTTATTAAAAAACTTTTTTTCTAAGAAAAGAAATATTAGAACAGAACGTGCAAAGTTTCATAAAACCAAACAAGAAGATGGCGAAAATTTGTCGGAATTTATATTGAGATTAAAATCAATGGTAGCATTATGTGATTTTGGAGGCTTTTTGGAAAAAGAAAATTACAAAAAATACATTGAATTGAAAGATGTTATTATTGAAGAAGCCTTGTTGGATCGGTTTATTGTTGGAGTTCGTGATGAAAAGATTTTAGAGAGAGATTATAGAAAATAAGTCGATTGATTGTAATGATAAGAGAAATGTGTAACAGAGAGTTTATAGAAAATAAGTCGATTGATTGTAATGATAAGAGAAGAGGTTCAGATGTTGTTGTGCACTCAATAACATATAGCCGAATGTAAATTTACTTCTAAGTCAATATAAAATAAATCTTTTTGTAGTTTCATAAATTGCAGTGTAATTCTTTGTGGTGAATAAACAATTAATCCTAATAGTTTTTACATAATAAATTCATATATAACAGTGATCCCATCCTCGTCGCCACTGTTATATATGAATTTATTATGTAAAAACTATTAGGATTAATTGTTTAACTAAATTGTAATATGCGCGAATCTTACTAACGGTATCTTCTATTTTAAAACAAAAATTTTAATTTTGTGAAAATATAAATTAGTTTAAAGATCATTGTGCAATTTATAATTGTGGATGATTGTATTAATTGATAATTGTGAGTGAGTCCATTGAGTTTTTTTTAATAGTGAAGGTGTTTTATACATATTTTTAAAAAATTTAAAGTGGTTTTTTTTTCGTTAGTCCAATAAACATTTTCTTGTGACTAAAATAATTATTATAGTGAGTGAAATTATTATTTATAAAAACAATAAAAATGAGGTGTGCAGTGTTTGGTTGTAATACTGACAACCAATCGAATAATTTTGATAAAAACATTAAATTTATTTCTTTTGCGAACAATATTGAGCTTGCCCAAAAATGGGTCCACTTATGTGGACGATCAGATACTATTAATATTAAATATGCTCGTATATGTTCAAAGCATTTTGATGAAAGTAATCTTTCAAACAATTTGCAGCATATGTTATTAGGGTATATGCCTAAAAGCGCACGGTTTGTGAAAGAGGATGCAATTCCTACAGAAAATCTACCCAATAACACAATAAGAAAAGCCGGCAAGCCAGTCAAAGATAGAGATGAGAGGCTTACAAAACGAATTCAAAAACAATTAGTATCCGAAATATTAAATCAAAACCGGTATGTAAATTTTTTTAAATCAATTATTTAATCCAAATATAAATTTTGCGCCCGAAATTTATTAATATTTAAAATAAATAAGAAACAATTGTAAGTAAAGTTTTATTCAACAATTTATGAAAATATAGTATTATGGTATTACTATATTTTCTTCATTATAAGTATTAAATAATTTACAGTGAATTACCAGCTATTGAAGATATAAATATAAATTTAGAAGAAATTAACAATCCAGTTTTATGTGAACCTGGTCCATCTCAAGTATTTGAATGCCGGGCGTTAAATAAGATTATTGAAAATTTAACATCTGAGTTAACGTACAATATTTCATTCTCTTTTTAATTATTATTACATATTTGTAACTATATTTCAGTAAATTAAAAATCGAGAACCAAATTTTGACGAAAGAGAACCAATCTCTTAAACTGTTGATAAAAAACAATTCTAAAACTAAAAATTTGGAAGATAGTATTAGAAACATTTTTACGCCAGGCCAAATTAAAAAGCTTGAAACTCCTAATAAACGAGTAAAATGGTCGCAAGAAGATATTTCGAATGCTATAGCAATACATTCAGCTAGTTCCAGAGCTTATCGTCTTCTATTAAAAAAAATGTATCCACTGCCAGCTATGTCTACTATACGTAGTTGGTGTGGTAAAATTGAAGTTGAGCCGGGGCTGCTTAAAGAAATTTTGTCAATAATGGAGAATGTTTTAATGACTCCATTGGATAAGATTTGCGTACTTTCTTTGGACGAAATGAAGATAAAACGCAAATTTTTATACAATAAGTCCTCAGATGAAGTCGTAGCACCCGCCAACTACGTCCATGTAGTTATGATAAGAGGTCTTTTTGGTAATTGGAAGCAGCCTATATTTTATAATTATGATTGTAAAATGACCAAAGACCTTTTATTTAATATTATAAAAGCAGTGGAACAAACTGGTTTTCATATAGTTGCTATGGTTAGTGATTTAGCTGGGTGCAATACCCGTTTGTTATCGGAGCTAGAGGTATCTGTAAATCATTCCTGGTTTCAAAATCCTGCAAATGAAATTGAAAAAATATATGTATTTGCTGATGTGCCACATTTAATAAAACTGATCAGAAATAATTTTGTAGATCATGGTTTTGAGATAGATGGTGAATTTGTTACCAAAAAAACCATTGAAGAATTGCTACACCATACATCGGTTTCAGATTTGAGCATCGCAAGTAAAATTTCGACCGAAAATCTTACAGTGAGCAATTCAGGACGTCAAAAAGTTAAATTAGCCACAAAATTATTTTCTCATACCATTTCCCAAGCCATTAGCAGATGTGGCACATTAGGGCTTCTCGAATCGGATTCTTGGATTAAATGTGCCGAATTCTTCAAATTGGTAAGGGTCTTTCTATTTTACTTACAAATATGTTTTAAGATAATAATTATGTATTTTCTCTTAAGGTTAATGACTGGTTTGATTGTTTAAATGTTCGCGCACCTTATACTGATAGTCGAGAGAGAGTGCAAGGATTTGGATTATGGGAAGATCATTTTAATATATTAGATCAAATGAACGATGTAATGCTTAATATGAAAGTGCTTAATATGAAAAAAGTCATTGCTACCATTTCAAAAAGGTATGCCTAACAATTTTATTTTATTTGTACATTATATAAAATAAATCAGGTTCTAAATGTTAATTGTTTATTTTAGGTGTAATATTTTCTAATAAATCAGCGAAACTACTCTTCGAGGACCTGAAGAAAAAATTTGATATAAAATATCTTTTAACTTATCGATTAAATCAGGATATGCTGGAAAATGTTTTTGGTGTGATAAGAGCTAAAGGAGGACTTCATGACCACCCAGATGCTCTAGAATTTAAATATAGATTAAGGTCATACATTCTTGGCCGAAACGAAGGGTCAATATCGTTTGAGGGCAATACCCCAATAGACGATACCCCTGACCTGGACAAGGTCTCAAGTTTAAGCAGCATTTGTTTGAGAACAATCATACCAAAAAATGGAAATGAATTCGAAGATATGAGACCTGCACCTGAAGAGTTGGAACCATTGCACTACGATGGTCTGGAACATTTAGCAGGCTACATATGTTTTAGATTAAAAGATCCAAGTTTAATAGTTGATCATTCTAATGATCAATATTATACTTGGATTAACCATCTCACAGAAGGAGGCCTTAAAAAACCTTCCCCGCAGATGATGAAAAACATAGAACAGCACGAGTCAATATTTAATGACGTTAATAACAATTCACTCTTAGTAAGAAAAGATTACATAAAAAATTTAATAGACCTTTCAAAAGATGTTGACTGCGACGAGAAAATTAAAACAATTTTCTTCAGGTCTAGAATGTTTTTTCGAATGAAGGAACTAAACCAAACAATTTTAGACATGACCACGAGAAAAAGAAAATTTAATAAAATAATAACTTGAATTATATTTCTCGCCTATCTCGTAAGCTTAATTTACAGTTAATAATTATTTATAATTGAAATTTCCCAAGAAAAAACTCAAATACCTATATATGATCCTCATAATCAGATTTTCCATTCTCATTCGAATTTATATTTTTCTCGTACATTTTTCCATTAACAAATATATCGTTTATTTGAAAAAATAAGTTAATTACATATGTACTTTATTTAAAATAAAATATTTTATTGTTAAAATAAAGTACAATAAAGCCGTTTTCGATTTAAATTGTATGCATTTCATTGAAGCAAAAATTATTCAACTCACTGAGTGACGTCATGCGCAGAAAAAACCAAAATAGAAATTTTAACAATCATACCTTTTAGTTTATTTTCTTTGCTGGAAGTCATGTTTGCCATTACTCAGCCATTCTTTCAACTGAACCAGTTGTATGGCGAGTTTTGAATTTTTTCCGTCATTTTTATTTTATTTTAAACTAGCAGGACCCGGCGTACGTTGCTACGCCTATAAAAAAGTTTGTGTGCGTAGATTTTGTTGAATTATTAAGAATAATTTCAAAGAGTCGTAATGAATTCTCATTACGAAGAAGAAGCCTATTTTAATTTTTTCATTTGGGAAATATGAATAACAGAGATCATTAGCACTCTAGCTGATCAATCCAGATAGTTTGAAAATTGAAAGGAAGGTCAACATTTGAAAGTGATTGGTAAAGAGTTTCGGAGAGTTTAAATTAAACACTTGCAATTTTTCGCGTTAATCGACTTAATATGTGTCGCGAAAAATTAGGTGAACGTCAAAACATTCGTTTATTGGGTGTTACAGTTGTCAATGACTTACTCTGGAACCGTCATACTTGCGATACAAAATAGGTACACCGCACTAAAATTTACTGTTTTATCGTACCATTTCATGTTGACTAATTTCATTTATCAATCTATCCAGATTATTTGGTGATCTTAAATAAAGTCAATTTAGATTTTCAAATATATTTTACCAAATATTTCCAATGCTCTACATGCGCTCGGCTCTGTGTGCTTTTATTAGTAATGGAGCATGTCACTAAAAGAAAACTTTGAAGAGCAGACTAAATATGCATAGCGCAGATGTTTGATACGAAACACGATTTTGATCGAAAAACCGGTCTAAGAATGACAGCATTTTTAGTGAAGGTTTTCGTTTTTTGGGGTTTGTCGATTTATGGCCATCGTCTTATTTCGACATTTCTGCCAGAGTTTTAAAAAAAAAATTTGGACAAACATAATAATAAGACCAATTTGTAGTATAATATAAAAACAATAATAAAAATAATAATATCATTTATAAATCCAGACTTATACACTAATCTAAAACCAGTCAAATCACTTCATTTGTTGACATATTTGCATATATTTTACCGATTTCTTCAAATAACTTACATTGTTCGTTTGTTTTTGAAATTAATGGGGACGCATATTTTTCTTAATAAGTAAAACACTTTCAACCTGTAGCTTTGATATTATTGTTGATAATCCTTTTCTTCAATACAAAGGTTCTATTGCAAAAACTTGCTGCATCAATGTTTCTAAAAAGAGGAAAAGAATTTTTCAATTTTCCAATTTTCTATATTTTGAACATGTATCACATATATTTAAACCAAATAAAATATGTATTACATATGTATATACACTAAACCAAGAACGTGTTTGTTGTAAATTAGAAATATTTGTTGCAACGTAATGTGTTGGATACATACAATTGTATCATGTATGTATATAATAAATATATAAATGTATATAATTTTCATCTAAATGAATTTGTTTGTCACATTATACTTTAATTTTTCATTTGAATGGTAATTCTGTTTTGCGGAAAAAAAAATCGATCAAAGATACCTGAGTAAAAGTTGAATAAAATTCAAGTATAAAATATAATGTACATTTAGGCATACATTTAACCATTAGGAAAATTAAAATTATTAATCATAAAAAATCTAAATTAAATTTTAAAATTTCGGCTCCGAGGTGCATTAGTACCTGTTAATGGCCTTCTCCTGACAAAATTTCAGACTCCTGTGTGCTACAGATTTCGCTGGAGAGCGCACGCAGACAGACAAACACTTTATTTTATTATTATATAAGATTAGTTTGTATTTAATTTATTGAAATTCACAGATAATAATAATGTATATTTTTTTTAACGGCCCAGTCATGGCTGCCAGTATTTGGTCATTACTACAATACTGGTCGTCATTATTGGCCCGTTACTAGGCCAACTTTACAACATTGTATAGGCCATTGCTGTTGTTTTTTCTCTGACCCATGAATGGCAACCATTTACTGTCCGAAGTTATCATCCAGCAAAATTATATTAATGGCCCAGTCGGTTGCCAGTACTCGCTCATTGCTGCATTACTGGCTGCCAGTAATGGACCATTACTGGACCAGTTGTACAACCTTGTATGGTTAGCTGTTTATTTTAACTAAAGAAAGATTTAGCCAGCTTTTTAATGGTTTACATTGAGAATATTTTTTCTATAAATCAGAGTCAAAATTTAGGGTGGTCGTGGTATACATATACTTAAAATAAAACTTTTTTAACAATAACTAAAAAACTGTGTATCGCAAAATTCTAAAAAATATTGCAATGTTTCCTAAATTAAGCGTTATTTCAAATGACACCCCACCAGCTTGGGTCAAAAAAAGTTTTTTTTTACCCTCCCCACACCCATCCCCTAAACACACAGAAATATAATTATTTGAGACGTTGCTATAATTGTCATTTAAAGTTTACCAAATTTTCTGTCTATATGCATTTTTCCAAATTTTTCTGTCAAACAGTGTCGAAAGGTAGGGGGAGCACGGTTTGAAAGTTTTAATAATAACTCGAAAACTGTGCACCGCAAAATTCTAAAAAAAATGCAAAGTTTCTTAAATTTGGTGCTCTTTCAAATGATATCCCACTCGCTTGGGTCAAAAAAGGTTTTTTTTATCCCCCTTAAACTCCCTGTCCCTGTGAATTTTTTCAATTTTTTCTGTCTATCAGTGTCGAAACGTAGGAGGGGGTAACAGTCTGAAATTTGCACATTTTTTTGAATAACTCAAAAACTATGCACCGCAAAATTCGCATTGCAAAAAATTGCAACGGTTCTTAAATTCGGTGCTCTTTCAAATGACACCCCACTTGCTTGGGTCAAAAAAGTTTTTTTTCACACTTTCCCACCCCAATTCCTTAAAAGCACAAAAATACAATTATTTGAGAATTCGCTATAATTTTCGTTCAGAGTTTATCAAACTTCCTGTCTTTGTGAATTTTTTCAAATTTTTCTGTTAATTAAGCTCGAAATGCATGAGGGGACCAACTTTTTGTGTCACTTTTTTGACAATAATTCAAAAACTGTGCATTGCAAAATTCTAAAAAAAATGGCAATGTTTCTAAAATCAAGTGTTCTTTCAAATGACACCCCACTTGACCTTGTTTTAAATGATGTTTTTACCCCTTATCATTCCCACCCCTTTAATAAATATAGTTATGAGTATCTGCCACTTTTCTATATTTTTCATTGAAAACCTACTCATTTTTCTATCATTCCAAATATATTTCAAAACTTTCGATGGAATAGGGTCGGAGTTAATCGGGGCAATAAAACATAGAGAAAACGTCATTTTTCCGAATTATACAAAAAATGGTGAGGTGTAAAATTCCAAAATACATTTTTAAGGAATGCTGAAATGAAGCCCTTTCATATGATACCCTACTCGACTTGATAAAAAAATGTATGTTCTCAAAGGCTTTACATCGTACCTCTGTAAAACTAATGAACACAACTTTATTTATTTTTTAACCCTCCATCTTGTGTAGATAGGTTAGTTTTATAAGCACCTCAAATTTTAAGTTCATCGAATTAATGGTTCACGAGATAATCGAAATAATGTGAAAAAAACGTTGTACTCTCACCAATAGTGTTCCGTATAAAAAACGGAACCCTAAAAACATAAATTGAGTACAGAAAAAAAAATATATGTTAAAAGGATGAAAAGGACATCGTCACGCACCCTCGTGGAAAATTGTTCAAACAGCAAAAAAACACATTTTCTTTTCATTCCATAAAAATTTAATGTAATTTTTGTAGGTTGTTTTTTTACATTTATACAAAAAACGAAATATATCTATTTGACGATAAAAGAAGGATCAAGGACTTTGTGTGAATACAACATACATATTAAATTTAATTTTCTAGTTGTGTATGTTTTGGAACTAAATAAATACGGTATACAAGTTGGGTTGTAGAATATATTAAAATGAGATAGATATACGTATACTTAAACATAATAAAAGACCACCATGATGATTGGAATGAACTTCTTCTCTTGTTATTTATTTCAAAATAAATATAATATATACTTTTTGTTGTTGTTGATGTTGCCATATGAATGATAATGAAAACTGTAGGATGATGGCTGATTTTTTTAATTTATTAATTATATTTTATTTAATGGTAAAATTATTTATTTGAAGTAAAAAATAGATAAAAGCTTGCAAATATTTGTCATGGTTTTTTGTTTCGGATATAGGAACATGATATAAACACTCAAAGCTATAATACATATTTAATTTGATCTTGAAAAAATATAATATCACCGACTTTTTATCGTTTCAAAATTACGACCTAATGCTTTACCAAATATTTCTTTCAAAAATCATAATAAATCATTGGTGGTCGTGTAATACAAATTCTCTTAAATGGACCACCATAGTTTTTATTTGTACAAAAAGGAAAATAGATAGATTGATTGTTAAATAATAACCGTAACGGATTTAAAATACAAAAATAAAACACCTTTCTTTTCAAAAGAGATAGATCTCATTTTAGGCAAACATGTTTGGTTTTTAGTAGGACTTAGGTTAAATGTTTTGTTTAATATGTTTGTTGGTGGTTTTATATTATATCTATCTTGAACAAAAAAGGGAAAATATTTTAATATTTAATTTTTCTTAACCCACCCATAAAGTTTAACAAAAAAAATATAAATAATAATTTTTATAATTAATTTTTTGAAAAATATAATAGCAGACGTCAGTTGGGAATTCTCATATTAAAAAGTTCAGTAGGAATAGGAAATAAAGTGGCTCTTTATGGGTGGTTATAATAATGATTGAATAATAAAGTGAAAAGGTTTGGTTTGTATTTAAACTATAAAATAATTCGAATTAAGTAAATAGAATCAATGATGGATGCATAACGGACAAGAAATAGATTTGGAATTGATTTTTAAATATTAATAATATATCTAGCAACTTGATATTTCATATTACTATTTTAGTTAAATGTGTCTTAACATTGTCTGTTTGAAAATATGTTTGTAATTAAAATTTATAAACAAACTAATATGAGTTGAGTAATAATAACTAGGAGGGCCCGGCGTGCTTCGCTACGCTTATAAATAAAGTTTTTGCGTAGACCACGCTTATAAATAAAGTTTTTGCGTAGACATTTTGTTGACGTAGAAGCAATGATTTCAAAAAGTGGTAATGAGAAATGCTAGCATATAGTTTTTAATTTTTCTTTTTAAATATATGAATGATAAATAATCAGAACTCTAGCTGATCAGTTCGGATATATGACAAATTAGCGATCAAATAAGTTAGAGATCAAATAAGCTTACTTGAAAACCGACGACGATTTATTCCGACGACTCGAAAACCGTCCTTTGTTCAAAGACAAAAGACGACTGAAATGAATGAGAAAAAAAAGTTTCGTTTTTGTTGTTCGTTGTTCGCTAATATATAAAAAAGAAAATATAAAAAAATAAAATAAATTTTTAATTTCGTTTTTGCATGTATGTAAACTTATAATGCATACATATGCCGTTCCGTATATGATATAATAACTAATATAATAACTTTTTTATTTATGATCCGATTTGTGTGAATCCGAATCCGAATATAGGTTACACTAATATCAGTTAGCTGTGAAAATTTGAAATGAATCCATCAGCGAATAAAAAAGCCTTAGGCTCCACAAAATTTTGGGTTAGCGTATTAATATATAAGATAAATGGTTTTTGCATGATTTCTATTTATTTTACAGTAAATTTCATAGTCTCTATATGTTTTTATTCGGCTACATATTAAAGTGGTACTTTATTACTGTGATTTGCGGCCGTAAAGTGTCACTTTTTAACCATATATTTTGTTGTCATAGTTACGCCCAAAAAAGTAAAAAACATTTGTGTTTGTTTAAATTCTATAAAAAATAGAAATTTTTATCAAAGCTACCATTAAATTCAAAATTTAATAATCCAATTAAAATTATTGTTATTATTTGTTGTCATAGTTATGCAATAATTTGGAAAAAATAACAAATATTTTGTCAAAGGTTACTTGTTCAACATATTTTTATTTCAAAATTTATGCAGATAAATTAATTAATAATTTTGATTTAGAATAAACAATTTTTTTTAAATATTTTGCTTGCGGCGAATAAAAAATAGTTTATGACGTACGGACGTAAGCTATTTGGGACTTGATGTGGGTGCAAGTCTCGGCTAGCGCCTCGATTTGCAAACTCCACATACGTCAAAAATCTTTAGCTTTACGTGCTTGCATCATAATGTACTATTAGTGAATTTTAAGGATTCCGCAAAACGTTTATAAGGCCAAAAAATGTCTCGGTTAGTTTCATAATGCAATCCATAAATCTAACAAATTTTTGTTCGTTTTTTTCCAAATAACTTGTAGTTTTTAAAACCCAGATTTTAGCAAATTCATGGATTTTATAAAAATATTTGTTTTATTTATATTATACAATATGTATATGAAGGGTGTCACAAAATTAATGCAATATTTAATTTTTTCTGCCATTAACAGTAAATTGTTGGCAACCCTAAAAGAACAATTTAGCAGCTGAGAGTATAGGGTTAGTAAAAAAAGAAGCGTTATACGGTACAACAACGCGTTTTCAATGTTGAACAAAATCACAAAAATATATGCTGATTTTTCGAGAAAAATCATCCTAAGCGATGAAGCAAGCACCTTTCAGCTTGATAGCTTTGTTAATCGCCAAAATTGTAGTGTTTGGGGTTCGGATAACCGATATGTGATTGTCGAAAAACAAATGCATCCACAACGGATAACTATTTTGTGCAGATTTTGGGCTCGAGGAATCATTGGAGCATACTTTTTTGAGAATGAAGGTGGTCAAGCAGTGACTGTTTCTGATGCTCAATATCGCGACATGATAACAGTTCTTTCTGCTGAAACTGGATGATATTGATGTGACCAATATATGGTTTCAACCAGACGGTGCCACATGCCATACAGGCTGTAAACAAATCAATTACTTCATGGGACATGGGACAGAATTGGTCCCCTAGATTATGTGATTTAACAAAATTAGATTTCTTTTTATAGCGTTATTTGAAGGCAAAGGTCTATGTCAACAAGCCCACAACCACTCGTGCATTAAATGAGGAAATTAAACGCTGCATCAACGAAATTCAGTCCCATCTATGTAGAATGGTCATGGAAAATTTCGACACAAGAGTACGTGTGCCAGATGCCCGATGTGTGATTTTATAAATAACCCAACTTATATACTTTATGATTCAATAAAAAAAATAACAATCTGAACTAAAAACTGTGTTTTTTATTTAATTCAAATCTTGCGTTAACTTTAGCATACTTTATATATGTATAGCTCTATTTTAGAAAATTGTTCAAAATAATATTTAAGTTGATATTGTTACGATTACAGAAAAATCCAGACGACGTCATGTAACGTATTTTAGAACTTAGAACCATGGAATGAATATTAAACCATTTTCTTAAATTAATCAAATCATGTTCAATACATTGTTTGACATTGTTCAATACATTGTTATAACAGAGCAGCATCATCAGCAAAAGCAATTAAAGAACCTTTAAAATTAAATTTACATAGGGAGTTAATATAGATGAGAAATAAAATTGGCCCAAGAACAGAACCTTGAGGAACACCAGCAGATATAGTTTTATATTGACTAAAAGTACCATTAATTTTAACACATTGAACACGATTAGATAAATATGACCACAACAAATCTAGCACAATTCCTCTGAAACCAGCAGACCTTAATTTTTCAAATAATAAAATATAATCGACAGTATCAAAAGCTTTAGTAATATCAATAAATAATGCAGCTACCCTTTAACCTATATTTAATCCATCATATAGCGGGGACAAAAAGTCAATCAGAGCAGACTCAGAGCTTAGACCCTCACGATACTGTAAGTTACTTAGAAGTTAAGTTAATTTTGTTTTGACTAAAAATGATAAAATTCTCGACTTCATTAATTTTTCAAGCAATTTAGAGAAAACCGATAAGAGCGAAATTGGCCTATAATTAGAAATATTCGTTGAGTCACCACTTTTGAACAGAGGGACTATCACTGATTTTTTCATTTCAGAAGGAAAAATCCCTGAACTAAAGCTCATATTAAATATAAAGGAAAGCGGTGAGCTAATGTAGTGTGAAATAATTTTAATCAGAGAATTTGAAATATTATCATGACCAGTAGAATAAGAGGAATCTAAGCTATTTATGATAGTTTCAATTTCTTAAGTAGAAATCGGAGATAAAAAGCAAGTAGAAGATTTATAGTTATATGAATAAACCATATTGTCAATTGTAGCTTGAGAATTATGAACTGATGTAATATTTTCTTTTTTGAGTTTATCAAGTATATCAATAAAAAAATTATTAAATAAGTCACATACAATGGGTAAATCATTACAAAGGGTGCCATTACTATCCAAAATATTATACGATTTAGGTTGCGTTGCTATTTCTTTAATTATACAATTAACTGCTTCCCACTGTTTTTTAGGATTATTCCTGTATTTATTAAACAGATTGTTGTAATAAAATGACTTTTCACTTTTAATTAAGGCAGAACACTTTTTTTTATATTCAAAATATCTAGAAGCTAAGTTAACATTTAAAGGGTGTTGTTTGTGCTTTTTATAAAGAAGATTCTTTAATTTTACGACATTGGATAGATTATCCGACATCCATTCTTTAATTTTTTTTATTGGCTGCTTAAAAGATTTTCTTGAGCTATTAATATGGTTCTGCAAGGTAGAAATAAAATCATTATATGCATCATTAACATTATTTGCAGAGAAACAACTATACCAAGTCTCAGAAGCAAGTTTAGTAGACAATAATGCATAATCAATTTTAGTATGAAGTACAGAATTATTAATATTATCATATTTATTAGTCATTTCAAACTCTAAACATAGAATAGTGGCGCAATGATCCGTAATATCAAAGTCGAAAACTTTAGGTTATTTACCTTGAATGAACGATTTTACCTTGAATGAACGATTAATTTTTGCAAACAAAAATATAATATGGAATTAAATATAGGTGTGATGGGTGGTTGGTAATGGGATTTAGTGAATTATATTAAATTGCGATTGTTGTTATATGACCTAGAAATGAAAACAAATCGATGAACTAAATATCATATTAGCTTGGGCTAGGACAGTTGAGTTATCATTAGAAATATATTAAAGATATTTACATTACATGCGATTTCATGGAGTTTATTAATTGAAGTAATTATTGTTCGATTTAGGGATGTATATAGATATGAAATAAATGGAGGTTTTTTTTCAATTCAAAATTGTACAATATTCAAATCTAGTGAATTAAAAATTATTAGCCAGTTTAATGTACAGAAACATTGTCTTTCGTATAAAGTAAATATACATTCAAATAACATCTAGAAATTGAGGTTTGTTGTTTAAAAGAGGGAATAATGATTGAAACATTATGCATTCAGTTTTTCATTATCATATGATATGGTATAGTATGGAGTATGGATCTTATAAATCCTAAGCAACTAACCTAGATACTGTTTTTAAAACTATGGCACCAAAAGTAATTTTCCAAAAATGTTAGTCCCGGAAATCGCCTGTTTTAGCCGAATTGAATTGAAACCAACCTGGGTCTAACCATTTAGAATATTGTTTCACCTGTATAGTATTTGTCTGCCTCAAAGCGAAATCAAGACATATTGATAGCTATATAATGGTTCTAAAATTTAGTACACATAGATAGAAGTTGGACGGGATTTACCACTGATATCTAGATCAGTTGTCTAGTAATGCTTGTTTAAAGTATATATGCGCTTACTCGTTTTCTAAGTTTACTGTAACTTATTGGTTATTTTTATGTTGTTTGAAAGAAAATAGTTGCATAAAAGATCTTTCTTGACGTTGGTTCGAGAATATATTTTACGAAGTAGAAATTTTTAAGGTATGTATTACTTTTCGACCAATAACGAAAACTTCATCGACGTACGCGATGTGAGTACAAGATTATTGGCGGTAGTTCTTTCGGTAACATTTTTAAATATCTATACATCATACCAAACAATATAGGGAAACACATGATTTGCAGTTTATAATTGTGACTGTAACTTGTAAGTGTCTTATAATAATTTCAACTTACCTACAAATCAGTAATTGTTTTAACCGTTTAAGTAAGTTAATCATATTTCTTACCTGAAAATAAAAAATTGAAATCGTATTAAATATTTATGTAATAAATGATATTTATGTAATATAGCATTTATTTATGTAATATATGAGAATAATTCTAATTGATCAACATTTTAATGGATAAGGATGATAGATTGTATAGATTATCTATACTGATTGTTTCGAATCGATTCGAAAGCAAATACTGACAGTCAATTGTGATCAGTTAATTGTGATCACATATATGTGTACATATATATTAAACAACATTAGGACTATACGAAGAGATTTTATGAGTAACTAAGTTCAAGTAACTACATTAAAATCATGTAATTTTTTTTAATTCAATAAAATTAGTGGTTTTTTATTAAACAAAAGTTCGCGCTTGACTTACGTTTCAATCTGCCATTGAGTTACATTTCTTAGATAAGTAATCAATTTAGACACAGGGGGCAACATTAGACACATTTTTACTAATTGATAACTTGTCTAACACAAGAACCAAATAGTGTTCGGCTTTTTAAAAGGAGACCACAAAAGGTTTCGGCTGAAAAAACACATGATTCCTTATAACTATTTAAGTTTATCATTTACAAAAACGCCGTATATTCAGTTTTTAGACATTTATTTTAAACCCCCGAAACTGTTTATCAATAGTAAAACAAAATATAACCAAATTCATTTTCAAACCAAGGTTATATCATAAACACACTGGTTGAGAAACAAATTGTTATCAATAAATTATTTTTCTTTACATTTCAAGTCTACGCAATCAAACTTAATCAACTCACACCTACTTAAATGTATTCAATGTTAACTAAATTCTTCCGCTTTTATTCTTTTCTATCTTAAATTAATTTTCAGAAGGATAACATCATGTATACAATTAACGTTTAAAAAAGTAAATAAATAATAATTTATTTAAACAATTACAATTGTATTAGTACAGTACAGTACATATAGTATTATTATAACTATTTTGCATAACCTTCAACATAACAATTATGTATATATAATGTATAAACTATTTTTAAAACTAACAGATATCTAACCTTCAAACATAAGAAAAATGTACATATAAAAAAGATATAATAAAAATTATAAATTAGTCGCGGAAATTAACGGACTATACTAATAAAATAAAATTATATAGAAAAACGTGAAGTTGTAGTTGAAATTAAAAGAAAGAATTAAAGAGGTTTATTTAAAAAATAAAATAAATAAAGTTTGCCCTGAAAACGTATAAGAACGCTCCACCACAAAATACAAATAATTTAAAAAAAAAAAGTAGCTGTTCTTCAAAATTAATCATGATATTCTTTTGACGTCATTATATAACCGAAATTTTCCTTTATTGATTGATTAATTTAGTAAGATTATGTTTGGGACTTGGGTTACTTGTATATTGATTAGTGACTCGATGTTGGTTTTGTGGATGTAAATACGACATCATTCATTGAACAGCGATAAAACTTTAAATTAGTTTAATCAAAAATTGCTTTTTAGTACATATATACATATAGACACATAATATCGCAGTCCAACGGAAAGCTATTAAATTGAGCGGCATTCAACAACCAACGCCCTTCGACTTACAGCGTAGAAGAAATATTGCTGATTTAACTGATATTCTACACACATTATCGACGAGAATTCTTCTAAGGAGATCAAGTCAACCCTTCACTCAATCTGTTAATTTGTTAATAATGCGAGGTTTCCTTTGTGCTTTTGATCCTCAACTTATTAAAGTTAATATTCAAAAATTTCTCAGAGAAAAAAAATCCATTACCTTAAACCACAGTTGACATATAGTATTTACAAATATTTAGAGACGTGATTTTACAATCTTTTATAATCAATAGTCAACACTAAACTAAACATACATGGGTAGTTCTACACACGAAGGAAGAAAATGGAGCTAATTACGGCATGACATGTTTTTTTCGAATAAGTTCTGGCAAGTAGTTTTAGTTAAAGTTGAAGACGTTCTTTCAACTTTTCTGAATGTGGCCTGGCCAGTCAAAAAAAAAAAAAATACAAGAGTCACAATAAAAAAAAATTCTTCTTACTCCTGTATTAACTGAAAATTATCTCAATATTATCTCAAAATACGAAATAAGCATTTATTTAAGTCAAAATCCCAAATATTTAAGTCACTTTGAGTCCAGGGGACTGAGAATTTATCAATTTATCAGTATTTCGCTTTAAAATGACAAAATTACGTCTAAAAAAAAATAAACGGATTCTATACCAAGGCAATACATATTCACGACGTATAAAACTATAAAATTACCTGTAATTAAAAGACATTTTACGAAAATACTTGCCAGGGGGACTGATAATTTGAGACCAGGGGACTGAGAATTTATCAGTATTTCGTTAAAAAATGACAAAATTACGTCTAAAAAAAAATAAACGGATTCTATACCAAGGCAATACATATTCAGGACGTATAAAACTACAAAATTACCTGTAATTAAAATACTTTTTACGAAAATACTTGCCAGGGGACTGATAATTTGACTGGGCAACACACGATCTTGCTAGTAATAATGACTGTTTTGATTGACAAAACCTCGGACTAAGTAAAACACTTGCAATATTATATTTATTGAACTTTAATTAATTCGTGTGACGAACGATAACTTGATAGAAATATAAATTTCCAATGTGTTTTGATTGGGCAGGAGAATAATAACAAATTCGTGGAACTAACTTTAATAGGATATATCTTATATGAAATATAGAGTAATGTTATGATTATTTACACATTATTGAAGCATCATTATCACAGTGTAAATTTGTCTCTACACACTTAGAATCATTGATTATTTAGTTTACCAGCTTCGACTTTCAAGGTAGAACACGGTAGAACAAGGTAGAACAGAATGTGACGTTTTGAATAATTTTTTTTGTAAGAAATATATTTCGAAACGGGTTTATTTTGGGTGACCAGCTAGACATAGTTAAGGTTTACAAATTTCATTTGAAAAATTTTTTTTTTTCGTATTAATATACGAAATAAGCAGAGCCGTCCAAAATTCCTGTTTGTAGAACTACCCACATATATGTTGTATATTAATTTTGTATAAAAAACAGAAATTTCCGCAAAGGTTTGCGAAGACCAAAGGCGATTCGATTATATCTTAATAAGGCTATAAGTATAACTGCAAGGGTTGATAACCATTTAGAGAAATAGTTAAAATAATTAAACCTCACTATTTGATTGATGAATTTTTTTTGTGAACTCCAAAAAATTGGTAGTATCAACAAATACATTAAAGAAAAGGAATTTTACACATTTTGCGAAATTATAGCAAAAAGCAGCTTCCAGGTGTAGTTATTTCATATTTGCAATTATAAAAACAAAGTTCATGGTTTTTGTTCGACAAGAGAAATCTATCATGAAAATTTATATTTTCTTAGGGAACGAAGTCTTAAATAAAAGTAACCTAAATAAAATAAAATACAATATTCTAACGGAGGGTAAAGTATCACAAAGACATCTCACAAACTTTTTTCATCCTTTAAAATATTACAGAAACAAAAAATATTACAAAAAGGAAAAAACATTCTGTTTATTCCAAGTTAAAACGTATTTTATTCGTCTTATTTTATTACCAGAAAAAAACTAAATGAAAAATAAGAAAAATCATTATCCAAGTTTTCTCGTCTAACTTCGTTTGAGATTCTCCTTTTATTTATAAGAGGGTAAGTAGAAGGGAAACGGAAAATGTTAAAGGAATAATATGCATAGATTTGTTCTCGTTCGTTTAGATATAGAATGAGCTTATATTTTATACAAAAACAAATTCCTTATTATTATTATTTTATAAATAAATTTTCATTACAGATTCCAATTCCATTTCGAATGTAAGGTTTAGTTGAAAAAGAACAAACAAATACATAAAAATAAAACAACTAAGAAGAAAAACTAAGTATATTTGTATGTTGTTTTTTATTCTTTCTGATCTTTACGATGCTTTGTGAAAATGTGTGACTGTTTGAAAAAATTTTATCACGTTAATTTACCAGTTTTTCGAAGATAACTTACTTTCGCTTATACAGACGGACTAAATTGGACAACGACATCATCGTCATCTTTAAATATAAGTGCAAGTTGTCATCTCCATTCAATATTCAAACAAATATAATCATTCAAATACGAGCGGTCATTTGTTATAAAATCTTTTTAAAAATTGATAAAAACGTACATATTTAATTTCATAAGGTTTTTTGGTCTAAGACTTTAAGAAAGTTGTACAAACGAAATAAACCAGATTGTTTAAAAAATTTGAAACTAATCGGTTGATGGAAAGTTGCAAATTGATTACTAGGTTTGATCGTCAAGCTATACACAAAATCCAAGTTAAATAAAAAGTGTAGTAAATTAAAATAAATCAAAAAAAATGTCATTAAATGGTGACGATTTCGTTATCTAAGACATTTTTAAAACTTGGCTTTAAAAAGTTGAAATTTATTTGGCTTTTCAAAATGAGATGCTATTTGTATATAATATTTATGTCAAACATTCATAATTAGTTTCTATATATAGTTGGCCACAGTCTATCAGACTAGTAAATGCTATATACTAGGTCATTCAATAAGTCCGTAGGATGACACATAGATGGCGTTACTAGAATTTTTTCCATATGATTTTTATTTAGTACTAACCTTCAAACGATACGTGTATAAATTTGACAGCAATCTGACTATTTATTCGTGAGTTATAGCATTTTGTGTGAAGCAACTTTTGTTTTTGAAAAAAAATGGAAAAAAGTGAATTTCGAATTTTAATAAAGCATTGCTTTTTGATGAAAAAAAATACAGTGGAAACCAAACAATGGCTTGATAAACATTATCCAAACTCTGCTCCATCGAGACAAATGGTAGAGAAGTGGATGGCTGAATTTAAATGTGGAGCAGAGCGCAGTGGACGCCCAAATGAGGCTGTTATTCCAGAAAACATAAAAAAAATTCACAAATTGGTTATGAACGATCGCAAATTGAAGGTGCACGAAATAGCTGACATTGTAAAGGTAGCAGATGGTAGTGTTTTTACCATTTTACATGAACATTTGGGTATGCGAAAGCTCTGTGCAAATTGAGTGCTGCGTGAGCTCACAGTCGACCAAAAACAACAACGAATCGATGCTTCGGAGGAGTCTTTGGCACTGTTAAACCGCAATAAAAGGGAATTCTATCGTAGATATGTGACAATGGATGAGACATGGCTTCACAATTACACACCAGAATCCAAAAGACAGTCAGCTCAGTGGACAGCAGTCGACGAACCAAAGTGAGCAAAGACGCAACAGTCGGCCGGTAAGGTGATGGCGTCTGTATTTTGGGATACGAACGGAATAATATTCATCGACTATCTCCAAAAAGGAACCACCATCAACAGCGAGTATTACTGTGAACTTTTGGATCGATTGAAGGATGAAATCGCAAAGAAACGGCCACATTTGCAAAAGAAAAAAGTGTTGTTTCACCAAGATAATACACCGTGTCACAGATCGATGAAAACGATGGCAAAATTGAATGAATTGGGCTTTGAATTGCTTACCCACCCACCATATTCTCCAGATTTAGCCCCTAGCGAGTTTTTCCTGTTTTCAGATCTCAAGAGAATGCTTGCTGGAAAGAAATTTAAGTCCAATGATGAAGTAATCGCTGAAACTGAGGCCTATTTTGACGAGAAAGAGAAATAGTACTATAAAAGTGGTATAGAAAAGTTGGAAAATCGCTATACTCGTTGTATCGCCCTCGAAGGCAACTATGTTGAATAAAAAAATCGAGTTTTGTCAAAATGTTGTTTTTTTCTTACTTATCCTACGGACTTATTGAACGACCTGTTATATATATATATATATATATATATATATATATATATATATATATATATATATATATATATATATATATATATATATATATATATATATATATATATATATATATATATATATATATATATATATATATATATATATATATATATATATATATATATATATATATATATATATATATATATATATATATATATTGTCACGATTACAGAAAAATCCAGACGATTACAGTCACTTCCAGAAAAATCAAATCAACAAAACACAACAAATTAATGAAATGAATAGAGTTGTTTTTGTATTTCGTGGAATTTGGGTCAACAATAAATAAATTTGAATGATTTTATGAATCAAATCAGCATAACGTAAAGTAATCGAATATTCTACTATTTTCTCAAGGTTTCTAAAAAGTGACCTCGAATTATCTAGAAATTAAGCAGAATAGTATATAAGCAATTGCCTCTTGTAGATTAGCAATTAGGTTTATTTTAAACCTGCGACGGTAATGCAGACATTATCGATGAAGTCATTTTGGAGATGGGCTTTATGAAGGCGAAGGGATTAGTCTCAGATTTTGGATGTGGGATCCTGAAGGTTAATAATATTCAGATGCTACTACTTGTGAATGAGGCAGAGTCAACAGATATTGACAGCGATGAAAAACTTTGCAGTGCAGAGGAAAATCCAGCACCATCCATACAGATGAGGGAGAGAAACGTCAACCGACCCTTAAACAAACGCCGAAAGTTAAAAAGGAAACAGGTCCAAGTCCATAACGAAGTGAGCAATGTAAAGGAGGTGGTTCAAATAGCTTCAAACGGGGACGAATCGCAGCTGAAAATGAGAATGGTTCAGAGACATGGCAGTGTGAAACACTCAAAGGGAAAACATAAGGAGCACTTTAGAGATAATGAGAATCTATACTCATCACGGTGGGCTGACATAGAATAAAGTGATGGCCAAGGACTTAGAAAGGGATCAGAAGTCTAATTCTAAACAGCATTCAACATTCTAGTCTATTCTAAACAGCCTGCGAAATAGAAAAAGAAAACAAATGTTTGGATTTAACAATTGTAGGAAAGATCTAGTTCCTGTTCGGGACAAACAGGCTTAAGTGGAGGGTATTGTTACGATTACAGCAAAATCTAGACGATTACAACAGTCACTTTCAAAAAAATCAAATCAACAAAACACAACAACAAATTAATCAAATGAATAGTGTTGTTGTTGTATTTCGTGGAATTTGGGTAAATAAATAAAATTGAATGATTTTATGAATCAAATCAGCATAACATAAAGTAATCGAATATTCTACTATTTTCTCAAGGTTTCTAAAAAGTGACCGCAATTGTCTAGAAATTAAGCAGAATAGTATATAAGCAATTGCCTCTTGTAGATTAGTAATTAGTTTTATTTTAAACCTCGACGGTGAAGTTCAAATTAGAAAAGTGATTTTTAAATTAGTGTTGTGAATAAAGTTTTAAGTGCGATTGAGTATAAATATTTTGTGTATTATTTTGAACGTGGTGTACTGGAAATTTCTACAATAAACCGTTGGAGTTTCGGTTGAAAGAATATTCCAGTTAGGAATATTGTTTGCTGTATTGTTTCCTGTTGTTGTGGAACAATTAAAGAGTTGAATACTTAATAAAACCTGGTGTTTTTGCTTACTAATCAGTGATCGAACTCAGAAAGAGATTGGGAATTTATGCGTTTATCGAATTGTTAGTAAGGCCAATTCGAAGTAAGGTTGGAAAAACGTAACAATATATAAATTAGTACAATATATAATCAAAGTAATTTTTTGCCATATACCTACTCAACATTTTTAAAAATGAAACGTGATTCTTACAAAGTGATTTAAATATCATAAATAAACAAGCAAACAAAGCAATATTTTTCTTTGACATTGAAGTATAATTTACTTTTTTGATAATTATAATTTTTTTATAAAAACATCAAATAAACAAACAACAAACACGTGTAACTTTCAGTCGTTTTTAAAATTAAATGAAGTTTCAACTAGTGGGATGGAGTGTGACCATAGGGGCCACGCCAAGAACTTCCCGTAAGATTAAAAACTAACCAGTTACTGGGTAAGGTATACTAAAATACCAAACATAAAAAAAATTATACAACATAATTTAACTGCAATAAATACAAACAAAACACGAAAAATTACAAACTAAATATTAAATCAAATTTGAAAAAAAAGTTTTTAAAGCCTTAATTACGCAAAATTCAGATTTATTTATTATACGAGACATCAATTGTAATAATTTTTTAAATAGAATTTGAATGTGTACGTGCAGTGTGTAATCATATTTAAATTTAATAAAATACTAACACTCAAACTGCAAACTAAAATAAGTTGTCTAGACCGATTCAGAAGGTATTGAACTTCAGTGGTTAAAATTTTTTGATGATATAAATTGTTCAAAAAAATAATGAACAATTAGAATTTTAATCGGACTAAAAATCTTTAAAATTAAATATCTCAAGAACACGAATATACGCCTCTTTGTAAATTTGATATATTTTAAAGTACGGTTAGAGCTATATTTTAAAAAAATAAAAAGTTAAAATTTAATTGATTTTAAAATTTTTGGTAATGGAAGTTGTTTGAAAAAATGAAGAAAAATTAGAATTTCAGTCGTACAAAAACTCTTTAAAATTAAATATCTCAAGACCAAAAACTAACGCCTCTTAGTTAATTTGATATATTTTAGAGTAAGGATAGAACTATTTTCAGAAAAAAAAATTAATTAAATTCCAATTGATCTTCGACCATCTTTAAAAAAGTTTTTTTAATATTTTTATTTAAAAATTAATTATAAAAACAATTAATTAATTTTTATTCAAAGGACTAACTAATCATCTATCAAACAAAAAAAGTTTGATGAAATCGGTATAGCCGTTCTTGAGCAATTTAATTTCAAAGTTACATCGGATTGGCAGAATTTTTATTTTTCATGCATGTTGGGGTGCCCCCTATGCTCAAACTAAGCACTTTAAAAAAATTTTAAAATAGGTTGTATTTTTTGTTTTGTCCATACTACTTACATGCCAAGTTTCAGGAAAATCAAAAATGGTCAAGTTTTCACAACTCTGTCTAGAACACGTTTTTCATCTATATAGTATTTTACAATTGAGTTTTTATAATTAATAAATTGACTATTTAGCTATATTTAATTTATATGCTCGATCTGATTTCGATTGTGACTAGGGATTGCAATCCCGAGATCCCGCACTCTAAATTTTAGTTATGGTATATTCTTGATATTGTTTGCTCGAAGTAATAAGCTTTCCTAGAATTTTATATGCGGGTTTTAATTCTTTAGAAAAACCGTACGTCACATGATCCATAAATATGTCACTATCACTATGCTTATTGGCAACTCAATTTTAGTTTTGTTGCTGCATATTTTTTAAAGAATGCTTGCGGTTTTTCAGCCGTAGTTATTTTTTATTATCTGCATTCTATCATGAAATAATGAAATATTGGCATTGAAATCTTTTTTTAATTATTTGTGATTTTCCATATACATTAAATCCTGTGTTTTACTATTCAAAATGCTCTCATTTCCGGGATTCATAGAACTCCGCTGTACTGCATTGAAATCCCTAATTCCTACATCATCCTCAGCAAACTAGAAAAACCTTTCTTTGTAAATTCCTGAGGCTGATGTCACAATCGAAATTGAATCAGGCATATAAAAAATCAGGCATATAAAAAAACTCAATTGCGAAATACTATAACAAGTGGCGTTTTCGTTAATTCATTCAGAATATTCTGGATGTACTAATTTTGAAAATTTTGACAGAATTTGTTTGAAATTAGAACAACCTATTCTATCCATTCTATTCCGAATGAATTAACGAAAACGCCAAAGAAACCTCATTTACAATTATTTATTACACTTTTTTTCTTTTCCTGCAGGAAATAATATGTTATTTTAAGAAAATCAACCCATTTAATGATTTCGAACTTATTTTAGAACGTATTTTAGTTGCGAAATTAGATATGATTGACAACACTGGCCTATATTTACTGCTGACGTTGGTCTAATTATCATCAATCTTTGCAATCGTTCTAATAAATTTTCCCTTTTTTATACTTTAATCAAATGATTCAAATTCAAGTTTTGTAGATTACAATTCTATGAGCGAGTAGAAACATCTCTAATTGAATTAGTTTTTTTATGCAATTCATGATCTAGGCCGTCATGGTGCATGCTAAAATTTATATTTCGACCGAGATTGTTGTCCGATTCAGGTGAATTCAAATATTTCTTGTTTACAGTTTAACTACTGTTAGAAAACATTTGATTAATTCATGCAATTGTTATTGCAATTGTTGTGATTTTGTTCGAATATTCGAAATATTGATTTGAGTGTATGTTTAGACGTGATTATTGGTTTTACTACCAAATTAAATTACATAACCTGATCTTACAGAAAAATAATTGCTTTTTTAAATTTTATTATTTATGAAACTTTAACATAATTGATTATCCGGTTAACCGAGTGGATTACCCGGTTATTCGAATAGTTAAATTTTGTCCAAATTACCCGGTTAACCGAAAACCGGTTCGCCATCCCTAGGCAAAAACACTTAATAACTGTGGCTGTTGTTGTGATATATTTAAAAGAATAAGATAAAGTTTTTTAACCGAAAGTGACAAGTTGCAAAACTACTATAAACATTACAAAAACCTTATGCTCTAAGTTTCAACAAAATTGAATGTCACGACTGAGTGTTATTGAGGTCTAAAAAAACAGTTGTTCAACGAACCACATACATCCTCCCCGACTCCTTTGCCAAATTTTGAAAATAGCTCATTCGAAATTTCAAAATAGCATATTTTCCATATTCAAATAAACCCGGATGCGTTTGCAGCTCATCAAGTTCTCATGCGTTTGCGTAATGAAAATAACACCTATTTTTCAAATTTTCTTAAAAAAACTCAAAAAGTAACATAGCAATTTTTTATGACAAATGTCATTACAAATGTCTGACCTGGGTGGTTATTTTGTAGCGTTATCTCACTAGGTGAGATAAATAGTGAGATAAAAAAATTATGTTTAAATGATTTCTTTTATCTAATATAATCGATCAAAGACAAATATTTTATCTCACTTTTTATCTCACCTAGTGAGATAACGCTACAAAATAACCACCATGATGACACACAAAATGGGAGATAAATGGTCTTGATAGTTTTATTTATTCTCGTAATATTTGCAAGACATGATTTTCAGTTTTTTTAGAAACCCCTAAAAAATAAATGAACTGATTTCAATAGAAAAGGACAAATGCAGTGTTTCGAACCCAGAAAAATTTGGGTGCAGGTTCAGGTTCGGGTTCAATATATTAAAATTTAGTGGGTTCGGTTTGGGTTCGGGTTCAAATCTGTTACAAAAAATAAACAATTTTTTCGATTTTTTTTTATGAATTCATAATTTTTTTATTGAGAATTTTTGAGATCAATTAAACTCAAGTAAGTAAAGAAGTAATTGGAATTTTTTCAGTTCAAAGGTATGGTTTGAAGTTTCTCAGAAAAAAACTCCAATTCACATTTTCCGTGTTTCGGATGAATTAGAACCTTCCTCGTCAGTGCCCGGCTCGAATCCTTGGGCAGACACGCTATCGATTACGCCGTTGAGGCGATGACAATTTCGAAGTTGAAGCTTCTTCATCACTTATTTATTTTTGCTTAAGTTGAATTTTTCCACTGTCATTAGACTCCATATTATGGAAATGTTTTTACATTATATAGGATTTTTTTATTTTTTTTATTTTTTATGTTACATTACATACCGTATTTATGTTACACACATATTTATTTTGGAAAAAAATTTCATTTAATTCTCACTATTCACTATTCTCTACTGAAACAAATAATAACCAAAATAATCTTGTTTGAAACAAAAAAAATTCGGCAAAATATGAAATTTCTTACGCAAACTTCCTAAATTTTCTATATTAAAAATTGAACCTGAACCGCGTTTTTGATTGGGTTCAGGTTCGGGTTCACATAATTTAAAAAAAATCTTGCTCCGGAGCGGGTTCAGGGTTCGGGTTCCAAACCCCTGGACAAATGTCATTATAAATGTCTGACATGATGACACACAAAATAGGAGATAAATGGTCTTGGTAGCATTATTTATTCTCGTAATATTTGCAAAACATGATTTTCAGTTTTTTGGAAACCCCTAAATAATAAATGAACTGATTTCATTAGAAAAGGACTGGGCTGTAAGTTATACCGATTGTGTCCATTAAAGTTGAAATCGGATCATCCGTTGTTGAGAAAGCGTTGGACAAATTTTTGTCCACATACGAAGATACACACGCACATACCCACACACACACATATATACTGGCAGCTAAAAATAGCCTAAACAGCTTCAGAAGGTCTTGAAACGTAAAGATATTATAAAAATTTCGATTTTGAAAACCGACCCAAAAACAATAATTTCTTATATCGGGAAGTTAATAAACTGTTGACCAAGCAATCTACTCTCGAGCCTATTTGTCAAATTTAGAAAAAAAGCTCAGGTTTTTGATATTCAAGTAAACCCGGATGCGTTTGCAACTCATTTAAATACCAAAGTTTCATCCAGATATCATGCGTTTGCATAAAGAAAATAACACGTAGTTTTTTCACATTTTGTTAAAAATCTCAAAAACTAACATAGCAATTGCTTATACAAATCTTATTATAAATGTCTGACATGATGACAAACAATATGGAAGCTTCAATTGCACCTTGATAGCATTATTTAATCTCATGATATTTGCAAGAGATGATTTTCAGTTTTTTGGAAACCACTAAAAAACAAATGATTTAATTTCGCTAGAAAAAGACTGGGCTCTAAGTTACGCCAAGATACATCGTTGCGACCACCTTCGTTAAAATCGACTAATCCGTTGTTGAGAAAGCGTTGGGCAAAAATTCTCCACATAGCAATACACACACACATACACATACACACATACAGACTGCCAGCTAAAAATAGTCTAAACAGCCTCAGAGGTGATGAAACGTAGATATCATAAAAATTCCGATTTCGAAAATCGACCCAAACGCAATAACTTCCCATATCGGGAAATTAAAAAATAGTTCAATATTAATTCATATTCAATAATAAAAAAATATAAAGGATAAATAAACCAACAACAAAATAATAATTTTATAAGGTTTTCCTTTGGTACAAGACTATACATAGATTGAGTCCAAGTAGATATAAGAAACATTTGAAATAAGGTTTTATATTTGATAATTAATTAGAGTTTAGACTAAGTAGTGAATATGGTGATTCTCTAGCCAAAAATAAATATGAAATGAATGAACGGTATGTTTAATTTTTTGTAGGAATCATATGCGGTGCTACAAAAGTAGCTGAATTTTCGTAAACAACTAGATGCAGAAAACTACATGCAATTGTTGTTGTTTATTCAGTAAATTCAGTTATTTCAGTCAAATCGCACGTCCCCCCATCATATCAGTCCTCAATCTTCGTTAAAGTTTTTTTTCTAGAAACTTAACGAAAACAACGAATTTAGATTATTTTTGTTTTAATATTTACTCTAAAGAACTTGGTATTTTGTAACACACAATGGTCTGTTTTACTAAGGGATTTGCTTTGCTTGTAGTTATTGTTAGTAATACTTGTTAAATATCATGTGGTGCTTGTTAAATAGTCATGGGTATTAATTTCGTTACTTACTTGGTTGAGTTTTGGTATTGTAAACACTGACTATGTGTTCATATAGATTAAATTTTAGGAAAAGGGTTGCTACAGTTTATTTAATATAAGGGTTACTAAATTGAAGTATGATCATGCATTCATGCTTCGATTCAAACTGATTTTTCGGTTTATAGTTTGGAAGACCATGAAAACTGAATAAAATTTTTGAATTCATAAAATGAGAATGAATGCTGCACGCGATTTTTCTTCCTCTGTTTAACAAACAATTTCTAAATAGTACTATAATATTCAAAGTTTAGTCTTTTAAACTAGAGGTGTAAAATCGTATACTGGTGTACATTACATGAATATCGTTATGTTAGGTTACAAATTAATTTATTTTTGTGTTAACAAATCAAGCTCCATTTCACGTTCAATCATGTATATAGAAACTTTAACTGTTTGTAAAAGTTATGTGTTTATATTATGTAATTACATAATGATAAACAATACATTATTTTGCTGGAGAGTAAAAAGATGATTGATTTTCGTTTTCTTTTACAACGCTCACTCACTAACTCTATCATTTAAAAGCAAAATCTATCTAACGTCACACCCGCACGTTAATCTTTTCTGATCTCCACATTGAACTTATTATATAACCAAACCATTGACATCATATTATCACCCAACCTCTAAACATAATAAACAAAAATTTATTGTACAAACAAAATCTTATTTCATATCTGTTTTTTTGCATTTTTTTATCTAATTAAAATTCAAGATGATTATTTCCTATTTGATCATCATAGAATATTTTTTCTTCTTTTAAATTATATTAACCTTCAAAATTGTTTGAAAATAATTAGTTAAATTAAAAAAAATTAAGATCTTTATGTTATGTAACATTATGTATAGAGAACACTATGGTATATTTTTTATAGTTTTTCGTTCAGGTTTTGCGCAAGGTAAACATTTGCCTAATGAAAAACACAATTGAGTTCAAAATTTGAATTTTAAACACGAAACGATAAATTACTGTCGTTAAATATATGTCATTAAGGTTGTATTTTTGACCTGAAGGAATATAATTCGTTTATAAAAGCTAAATAAATTTTTTGGTTTAGTTTTAGGTTAAAATTTGAATTATCAAAAAAAAAAACAGTAAAGCACCTAACATAATTAAGAAGAGTTCATAACAAAATAAATACTGGGTAATTTGGAATCTCAAGTCGTTGCCACATGATAAAAAATTTTGCCGGATTACTAGCAACGATTTTCTAATTTTTGATTAAACGAAAACTTGCTTTATTTGGATATTATCCCAAATGTATGGTAAATTAGAATACCTATCGATTAAAATAAACAAAGCTTATTATTAAATTAATTTTAATTGATAATTTTTCCAAAAATCATTTTGCACGATTTCTACCGCCGATAGAAATAAAAAAATCGTTCATAAATCTCCACTGATTTTTTGGAGAATTATGAACGATTTTTGTAGAATTATGACCGATTTTTTTTTATCGTTCGGATTTAACCTCACATCGTGGTATTTTTCATTTTGAAAGTTTATGTTTTTTTGATTGTTTATAATTTACGTTGAGTTTGTTTTAAATTAAAATTTTAGGAATATAATTACATTCATAGTAAAAATTTTCAGTTGATATTCAATATAACAATTCATATTTTATTTTGCAAACTGTCAGTTTTAGTGTTGTTGTTGTTGTAAATATCGCCGATAAATTTTTTGTTCATGTGGCACATTTTACTTAAAACGACCGAATTCGTTCGTTTACATTTTGCATGTGGCATGGCTTTCATAGTTACAGACTTTATTTTAGAATCCGTTTAACTTTTTATATATTTTTTGAGTTATATATTTTTTGTACCCGTAGATGTATGTATAACATTCAAAACGCGTCGAATAAATACTATATACTTATTAAAGATTGTTTTTGTGGAATTATTTTAACAATAATTTTAAATTACTTTTTATGCATTACAAATTTAATAACAATATTAAAGGATGTCCCAAAATTAACGCATTATTTTAATTAAAAAGAAAACACTGTTTTCAGTCTTCAGATTGTTAGTTTTTTTATTGAATCATAAAGTACATAGGGATAAGGTTATTTATGGAATAACAAATCGGACAAGTAACCGCCGTCTTTGCTGGTACATACGGTCTCTTTTGTCGATGGTCATGGTATTCTGCATAAATTGAAAATATGAATTTTGAACATGCAGAGTTTAATTTCATTCTTTAATGAACGGGTGGTTGTGGGCTTGTTGACATAAACCGTTCACTTCAAATAACCCCATAAAAAGAAATTTAATTGTGTTAAATCACATAATCTAGGGGACCAGTTCTGATCACCAAAACGAGGGAGTATACACGACCAGTAAATGTCTCATGCAGTGATTGAATAGTTTCACGGGTTGTGTGGCATGTGGAGCCTTCTTGTTTGAAACCACATATTGGCCACATCAATATCATATCGCGATATCGATAATTGAAATTATGGGATTTTCACAAACGCTCTCACAAACTGCTTCGATATTTACAGTTGAACGGCTTGTTTTTGGTTAAACACACTGGTGACGCTAAACACACTGGTGACGCTAAACACGCTGGTCGTTTAGTGTGTTTCGCCTCTACAACTGATCCAGTCTCCCTGAATTAATAAATTAATCTCTTCACAGTTGACGAAATTAAAACACCATATTTTGTATGAAACTTTCGAACTGTGGCCGCAAAACTTTTTATATTTTTAAGATATTTTCAATGAATGAAAACGCGTTGTTGTATATGGTGTAACGTTCCATTTTTACTAACCCTAATCCTATATTTCTACTAAGCCTAATTCTAAAAAGGGGATACCCTTTATAACAACAGATTGAAAAAACGAGAACATAAGTCATTTTCATAGAATTTCTGTTTCTTGATAGAGGTATTGATTTATGGATGTTAATAATATATCTTTTATTGAGCTATGCATTTAAACAGCAACCAAAAGCAATTAATTATTATTAAAAGATCATTTTAAAAAAACTGCTAAAAAATTCAATGCGACAAAAAATTATTAACACCAGTTAAAATCTATAAATATACTGTTACGAGTGCAGAAAAATCTAGACGATTACAGAAAGATCTAAACGATTACGGTCACTTCCAGGAAAATAAAATCAACAAACAAGTTAATGAAATGAATATTGTTGTTGTTGTCTCTTCTTAGAAATAGGGTCAACGTAAACGATTTTATGAATCAAATCAACATAACGTAAAATAATCGAGTATTCTAATGTTTTCTCAAGGTTTCTGGAAAGTGATGTCGAATTATCTAGAAGTATTGCAGAAGGTATATAAGAAAAATACCTTTTGTAGTTTTGAATTAGTTTTATTTTAGACCTGCGACAGTAAAAAGAAATTAAATGTAAAATTAGTTTTAGTTTAAACCTGCGATAGTAAAGTGAAAAATTATAAAAGTGATATTTAAAATAAATTTTTGTAAATAAAGTTTTAAGTGTTATTGAGAAGAAATATTTTGTGTATTATTTTGAACGTTGTGTTACTGGAAATTTCTACAATAAACCGTTGGAGTTTCTGAAGCTGTTGAAAGAATATTCTAGTTAGGAATATTGTTTGCTGTATTGTTTTCCTGTTGTTGTAAAACAATCAAGGAGTTGAAGACTTAATAAAACCTGGTGTTTGTGCTTACTAATCAGTGATCGAACTCAGAAAGAGATTGGGAATTACGTTTATCGAATTGTGAGTTAGGCCAATTCGAAGTAAGGTGTGGAAAACGTAACATTGGTGACATCGGCGGATTAGTTAGCTGTTAATAATGGTTTTATTAAGTGATTTGAAGGTTCTTGAGTTAAAGAAAGAACTAGAACAACGTGGATTGGCAACAACCGGTAACAAAACTGAATTGACGATACGGCTTCGAGAAGCTATGGAAGCTAGTGGAGTAGTTGTGGAAAGTTACCAGTTTGGAGTGATTAGTACAAATGCTGATTCAATAGCAGCTGATGAGGAGAAAAGTTTTGTTGCGGAAACAACATCTTCATTGCCACCTGCAAATTGTGATTTTACGCAGTTAATGGCTATGATGCAACAAATGAGTTTGAACATCAGTCAACAAATAAATTTGAATTTGAATCAAAAACTGGATGTTGTAAACGCTAATATGGTTGCCAATAAAGACGACATCAATCAACAAATGGCTTCTACCAAGGAAGAAATCAGTAGTAACATCAATCAACAGCTGGAAATAGTCAACAATAACATGGCTACAACCAAGGAAGAGATCAGTTTGAACGTCAAGCAAATAATGGACGAGAAACTTCTCGAAATATCTACTACGTTACGGGAGGAAGTAGGCAGAGTTCATCAAGAGGTGAAAGAGCTAGAGCAGAAAGTACTTGATGAAAACAAAAAGGTACTTGCAAAAGTAGATGATTTCGAGAAACGGTTGCAAGATGTTGAAACGAATAAAGTCACTTCACATGTGGTACAACAAATAGCAAATATTAAACTAAAGCCACCATCGTATGACGGTACCACATCTTTCGGCATCTTCAAGTTCCAGTTCGAGACCGCAGCTGATCAAAATGTTTGGAACGCTGAAAATCGTCTTGCTGCATTGATAGTTGCACTTAAAGGGGAAGCAGCTGAAGCATTACAGGCAGTACCAGAAAATGATCGGAAAAGTTATGCTGAGGTGATGAATGCGTTGGAACGTAAATATGGCAGCGACCATAAAAAGGAGTTATACAGAATCGAGTTAAAAGGTCGCTTGCAACGGAACGGAGAAAGCTTAACAGACTATTCCTCGGCAGTGGAACGGCTTGTACATTTGGCACACTCGAACACTCCACCATATTTTATGGAGAAAATGAAGATCGAGGCCTTCATTGATGGTATCCGAGATCCAGAAACCAAGATCAAAGTAATGACTACACCTAAGGCGACTTTCCATGAAACTGTCGCATACGCAATGCAATATGAGATGGTACAGAGGATGTGTATGCCATCTGGTGGATGCAGAAAAAGGAATGTAGAGGGGAACATCAAAGGGGAAGTTTTGGCATACAGAGATAGAAGCGACATCAGATGCTGGGTATGTGATGAAGAGGGTCACATGGCACGGGAGTGCAAGACAAACGGGGAAGCAGACAGATTGTCGTCTTCTGTGAAGAACAGAGGAGCCGAAGAAATGGAGCACTTAAGGTTCAGGAACAGCAGTAGAAAACTCCTGTGCTGGATATGTAGGAAATCGGGCCATATCTCACAGGACTGCTGGAACAGGAAGCGTGAAAGATCTTCGTCTCCTATTCAACGGAAGCCTGTTGGAGGTGCAACTATAAAGCCAAAAAGTGAGGAGAATGCAGCCTACATTCCAATTTCAAGAATTGCGGTAAATGGTGAAAGCTTGGGTATCAATGGACAACTTGAAGGTAAAAGTTGCTTCATGACACTGGATACAGGTTCAGCTCGAACATTCGTTCGCAAAGGTTTAATTGACGGTGTTTTGGAACCATCAGATGGATTGAAACTCCAAACAGTAACTGGAGAATGCGCTGAAATAGAAGGTAAAAGAATCGCTGAAATAAAATTGGGAAATAACTGCTATCAACAAGAGGTGCTAGTGGCTGACATTATGGATGAAGTCATTTTGGGGATGGACTTCATGAAGGCGAAGGGATTAGTATTCGATTTTGGATGTGGAATCCTAATGGTTAATAATGTTGAGATGCCACTACTTGTGAATGAGGCAGAGCCAACAGTTATTGGTAGCGATGAGGAACTACGCAGTGCAGAGGAAAATCCAGCACCATCCAAACAGATGAGGAAGAGAAACGTCAACCGACGCAGACGATTAAACAAACGCCGAAAGTTAAAAAGGAAGCAGGTCCAAGCCCATAACGAAGTGAGCGATGTAAAAGAGGTGGGTCAAATAGCTGCAAACGGGGATGAATCGCAGCTGGAAATGAGAATGGTTCGGAGACATGGCAATGTGAAACTCCCAAAGGGAAATGATAAGAAGCACTTTAGAAATAAGGAGAATCCCTACTCATCACGGTGGGTTGACATAAAACAAAGTAATGGCCCAGTACTTAGAAAGGAACCGGAAGTAATTCTAAACAGCCTGGGAAATAGGAAAAGAAAAAAAAATGTTTTGGATTCAATAATTGGAGGAGAGAGCTAGATCCTGTTCGGGACGAACAGGCTTAAGTGGAGATTACAGAAAGACGATTACAGAAAGATCTAAACGATTACGGTCACTTCCAGGAAAATAAAATCAACAAACAAGTTAATGAAATGAATATTGTTGTTGTTGTCTCTTCTTAGAAATAGGGTCAACGTAAACGATTTTATGAATCAAATCAACATAACGTAAAATAATCGAGTATTCTAATGTTTTCTCAAGGTTTCTGGAAAGTGATGTCGAATTATCTAGAAGTATTGCAGAAGGTATATAAGAAAAATACCTTTTGTAGTTTTGAATTAGTTTTATTTTAGACCTGCGACAGTAAAAAGAAATTAAATGTAAAATTAGTTTTAGTTTAAACCTGCGATAGTAAAGTGAAAAATTATAAAAGTGATATTTAAAATAAATTTTTGTAAATAAAGTTTTAAGTGTTATTGAGAAGAAATATTTTGTGTATTATTTTGAACGTTGTGTTACTGGAAATTTCTACAATAAACCGTTGGAGTTTCTGAAGCTGTTGAAAGAATATTCTAGTTAGGAATATTGTTTGCTGTATTGTTTTCCTGTTGTTGTAAAACAATCAAGGAGTTGAAGACTTAATAAAACCTGGTGTTTGTGCTTACTAATCAGTGATCGAACTCAGAAAGAGATTGGGAATTACGTTTATCGAATTGTGAGTTAGGCCAATTCGAAGTAAGGTGTGGAAAACGTAACAATACAAACAAATAATTGCCTGTTATTTCTCAAATCAACCAAATTCTATAAAATCAAACTAAATAAAACTCAACTTTTGTTCACTAAACCCAGAAGAAAGCAAACAGATATAAGTAAGAATTTTTTTCGTCATAATTTTTTGTTGTATTTTATTTTAATTGAATATAAAAACAACATTTAATAATTAGTTTTACTACCAACTGTGAGTTGTGACTTTTAACTCGTGCTCGAATCTTTTATTTTTTATAGAAACAAAAGAGAAAAACGAAATATTCGTTATAGTTTTTAATTTATTTTTCTAAATTGTAACTTCTACATACATATATAATAAATACTACTACTAAATAATAGTTTAATCATGAATTAAGACAACTAGGAGTATAATATGACATGATAATGATAATTAAGTAAGTAATGTAATTAACAAAGTTTTTGGTGAAGATGAAATTTGTAAAAACAAAATTTTGCCATAAGGTGAAAAACTTTTTAATTTTAATGTATGCTGATAAAAAATATATACATATAATATATATGAGCAATTTCACGCAAGTTCAGCAAATTTTTGGGAAATTTTGACTTGACCCCTTTTAATTTTGGTTATTTTTTGTTTATAGATAGTCTTTGATAAATAAAAAATACAAGTTCTCTTAGAATTTTTTTTTTCGACCAGGGGTCTTCACAGGGTGCCCCTCAATTTTTGTTATTTTGTGATGTGAGTGCATTTTGACGAGCGATTGTAGAAAAACTACTGAATCGATTTTCATAAATGATATGTCGTTGAATAGGTATTAGAACAAAGTTTTTAAAAATGTACACTGTTAATTTTTTGAAATAATTTTTAACGGTGTAACATAAGAAAAAAACGGTGTAATTGAAAAAAAGATGGCATAGCCTCTTTTTTTTTTTTTTTTTTAAACTAAATTGAAGCTTATTTTATATCTAACCACTTGTGAAAGTTGAGGACACGTGTTATTTTTTGTTTTAAAGATAAAATTCGTTGTGCATATGACTGTCGGGAATCAGTTTTTTTTGTTCTGAAGGAAAATTATAAAAATGGCGTTATAAACTAGGAGATATTTTTTTTATGTTAAATATCAAATATTTTATTATTAGATGAACTTTTTAAAATATTATAAAAATTATATATGTAGTACAATAAATAAAATAAATACAATTGTTAAAAATGATTTACTTATTTTACAAACAGAAGTTTCTTTTGAATAGGAAAGCACTTCTGCAATTATTTTCTTTGTATTAGATGGCATAAAAAATGAAATGTTTATTTATCACTTTTAGTAATCACTTGTCACTCTTATAAAAAATAATTTGACAGTCTTGACTGCAAGCAAAAAAGCCGTATAAACAACTAAATCTATTTAGGAACTTTTGACTGGAGAAGTATTATGTTCGTATTATGTTATTATGGAATCATAAAGTAAAAGATTGTTTTTCAACATTAAATTACAAATATTTTATTATTGAATAAACTTTTTAAAATATCATACAAATTATATATGTGAAAATAAATATAGTTATTAAAAATTATTTACTTATTTTACATTCAAAAGTTTCTTTTGAGTTGGAAAACATTTTTGCATTTATTGTCTTAGTATCTACTGGTACAAAAGAATGAAATTTTTGAGTTCCACTTATAGTAATCGCATTTTTATATCGATTTTGTAATTTTTCTTTTGTTAATTGATATTCATTTTTATCGGCGTATCCAAAGTTCATGGTAGATTCCCATTTTAAAGCCCATTCGAAAAGTTTTTTTGGTGTATCAATAATATTATCTTCGCTCGCCATACTATAACGGTGTGCAGCACGCTTCAGTGTACCACCAATTCCATCACAAGGTCCCTTTCCATGGCTGGTAGCATGAAAATGCCATTCAGCGTCAACCTTAAATTAACTAATTAACTTATGCCACCATAAAGAAGACTTTAAGGTTGACGCTGAATGGCATTTTCATGCTACCAGTCATGGAAAGGGACCTTGTGATGGAATTGGTGGTACACTGAAGCGTGCTGCACACCGTTATAGTATGGCGAGCGAAGATAATATTATTGATACACCAAAAAAACTTTTCGAATGGGCTTTAAAATGGGAATCTACCTTGAACTTTGGATACGCCGATAAAAATGAATATCAATTAACAAAAGAAAAATTACAAAATCGATATAAAAATGCGATTACTATAAGTGGAACTCAAAAATATCATTCTTTTGTACCAGTAGATACTAAGACAATAAATGCAAAAATGTTTTCCAACTCAAAAGAAACTTTTGAATGTAAAATAAGTAAATAATTTTTAATAACTATATTTATTTTCACATATATAATTTGTATGATATTTTAAAAAGTTTATTCAATAATAAAATATTTGTAATTTAATGTTGAAAAACAATCTTTTACTTTATGATTCCATAATAACATAATACGAACATAATACTTCTCCAGTCAAAAGTTCCTAAATAGATTTAGTTGTTTATAGGGCTTTTTTGCTTGCAGTCAAGACTGTCAAATTATTTTTTATAAGAGTGACAAGTGATTACTAAAAGTGATAAATAAACATTTCATTTTTTATGCCATCTAATACAAAGAAAATAATTGCAGAAGTGCTTTCCTATTCAAAAGAAACTTCTGTTTGTAAAATAAGTAAATCATTTTTAACAATTGTATTTATTTTATTTATTGTACTACATATATAATTTTTATAATATTTTAAAAAGTTCATCTAATAATAAAATATTTGATATTTAACATAAAAAAAATATCTCCTAGTTTATAACGCCATTTTTATAATTTTCCTTCAGAACAAAAAAAACTGATTCCCGACAGTCATATGCACAACGAATTTTATCTTTAAAACAAAAAATAACACGTGTCCTCAACTTTCACAAGTGGTTAGATATAAAATAAGCTTCAATTTAGTTTAAAAAAAAAAAAAAAAAAGAGGCTATGCCATCTTTTTTTCAATTACACCGTTTTTTTCTTATGTTACACCGTTAAAAATTATTTCAAAAAATTAACAGTGTACATTTTTAAAAACTTTGTTCTAATACCTATTCAACGACATATCATTTATGAAAATCGATTCAGTAGTTTTTCTACAATCGCTCATCAAAATGCAGTCACATCACAAAATAACAAAAAATTGAGGGGCACCCTGTGAAGACCCCTGGTCGAAAAAAAAATTCTAAGAGAACTTGTATTTTTTATTTATCAAAGACTATCTATAAACAAAAAATAATCAAAATTAAAAGGGGTCAACTCAAAACGTTGTTGAATCTTCGTGAAATTGCTCATATATACTAAAATAAATATTACTTTGGCACTTAAAAAAACTTCGATAATAAATTGTTGTTTCTTCTGAAATAATAATAATAACTGTCACAATTTGATGATGCTAAAAAGCTATACCAAATTTTGACGTTTCGGTGTGGTGAATATAAATTCCAAAAGACAAAATTTTGACATCATCTGACGTCATCTGTCATTATTTCGTCAGTTCTCACAAAGCAAGATAGTACAAATAGTGACAGTACAAATAGCCTTTCCATGTTAATCATTGTTTTATCTTGAGCGTGTTTACTTCGATTCTACATGAATTTCAAATTGCACATCTTCATAATCCAACTTTATAAAACATATTAGCAAATTTATAAATAAATAAATAATAAAAGTAATATTTACAATCAGCATTAAAAAAACGTTGAATAACTAACTATACTATAACAATAGCAACAACAACAAAACTTTCTACTTGAAAAATGTAGATCGTGAACTATTTTTTTTATTATTGTTTTTCAATTTAAACAAATATACATATTGTAATTTTCGTTTTATTATTATTATATTGAAATAAAAAAGAAAATACAAATTTAATTAAATTACCTAAAAAGATATTATAATGAAATATGTTACTCTTTTTGTTGTAATTGAATGGTTTAAACGTTTTTATTAGCATAATTTGTAAATATTTAGATAAAGATTAAAGATTTTCATCTTTCTGAATAGTTGTGTTTTATTTGCCCAACCGGAATTCGAATCGAACTGCCAAAAATAGTTTTTAAATAAAACGAGCCAAAGAATTGGATTTGGACATATATCGGTTTCTGGGTGTTGGTAGTACTTGCACAAAAAGTAAATAGAAAAAGATAGAGGGGCTGAAATCTCAAGCTCTTCGGTCTGGGTTAAGGATTTTGATATAGTTTTCGGTAACAAACTTTTATGAAGACATTGTTTTTAGTTTTGGTAAGCGATGTGTCAAAAATAAAATTCTTTGTAAAAGTATCAGTATTTTATCTCTGTTTAGAAATTTATTACAAAACTAAGACGAAACATCAATACGTTGTCGGTAAACTATAACAGATCATCATATATTAATATAATTTAGTGAAAACAGGATACACTTAGCAACTACTCAAAAACCTCCCCATTTAGCGTTTCGAGACATATTACAAAATAAAAATTTCTTTCAAAATTCCAAACATATTCCAAAAATCAAAGATTGGATCTTTTTCAAAATTCTTAAAATATTGCAAAAATTATAACAAAATCAAAAAACAATCTTTTTTTCAAAATTCCAAAAATTATAATAAAATCAAAAATTAAAACTTTTTTCAGAATTCGAAAAACATTCCGAAAATTCAAACTTTTTCGAAAATTCTAAAAATATCGCAAAAATTATAACAAAATCAAAAATACAATTTTTTTTCCAAAATTCCAAAAATATTTTAAAAATTATAATAAAATCAAAATTTTCCATGTCCAATCTCATGTTCAATTACATTTCATGTCATCCAAATAATTAATTTTATGTTTTTCCAAAAAATTGGGTAAACAAAAAAATGAAAATCATTCTTTTGACATACTTGACAATATTTTTTTGACAAACTTATAATGCAATAATGTAGTTTTTGGTCTCACATACCAATCCCGACTATCAAGATTTCTTTAAATTCAAGCTTTTAATTCAAGCTCACTTAAAATTACCGTTTTTTAAGTAAAAAATATGCAAATTTCCCTTACGAGTTATTTTAGTGGCTTTTTCGGGAGTGACAAGCATTTTATTCTCCAATAAATTAAACCTTTCGACCATAATTCCAAATGCACACTCCACAATCTGCACGGGACTGACGACAGTTGTAAATTCGTTTTTCATTAGTTGAATAAAATCAGATCCATAATGACTCAGACATATTCTTTTCCCCGTTTAACTCGTCAATAGGTTTGTGCAACCAGTCAAACTGTCGAGATTACTCACAGATGCATGTCATAGTAATAAAATGCAAAGGGACTTCTTTGTGCGGGGTAAATAAATAGATGATAGTAATTTCCAGAAAACTGGAAATTCTGTTTTCTTCTGTTTTATTTTAATTTAATTATTGTTTTTTATTGCTTTTTGTTATTTAATATTTCGCCTCCATGGCATCATCAGAAAAATATTTTATAAAAATCTTATTTTAAAGTATCCTAATTAACATGAGCAAAACTGTAATGGCGAATTGAAAAATTTTTTTCTTAAATACAAAATATTAAATATTTTATAAAAGTCTTATTTTAAAGTGTCCTAATTAACATGAGCAAAACTGTAATGGCGAATTGAAAAAAAATTTTTTTTTTCTAAATTAAGCAAAGCAAATTAAATTTTTGTGGCTTCTTTTAATTTTCAAATAAATTATGTAGTCGAAAAATGTCAAAATTTAGGTAAATTTTTATTGTCCTCGTACAACAATTATCAACTTTATAATATTAATAATTCCCAACAAACACCGCGTGCGTCATGAAATTGCCATGGCGTGCTAACAGTATGCTGTATCTTTGCGCTCATTGTGCGTACATTTTTTCGCCACTCCGTGTCGTTACAAAATGACGGCACTATGATAACCACATGCGGATGCACTTTGACGTCCAAGTGAGAACATGCCATGACGCACGTGACCACATTGTGCTAACGTTGTGCCACCACTGTGTTTGTGGGGATTTTTGGTAACGTCATTGCGACAAATGAAGATTTCGGAGATCTTTCGAAGTTGTAAAATGAAAATGTATGTGTGTGATTACATTTGTTAATTTGAGGCGCCCATTTTTTCGCCATTTTTTAATGATACAATTTAAATGAAAAAAATTCAGAAACCAAAAAATTTAAATATTTGGCTTACATATGAAAAATAATATTAGTTTCACACAATTTTCTTAATATTATATAAAAATAAATTTAAATATCAGTAAACCGACATGAGAAATGACAAACAAAAACGAAACTAAAGGCATATTATATCTTATAAAAAGTTAAATGAAACCAGTCGTTTATGAAAATGTTAAACTACTTTTTCACTCTCCATTTTTTATTCTTTGAATTTATTATATATCTAAATTCTAATCATTAAATAAAATTCGTTTGACTTCGTTTTTTATTATTACGACCAAAATTAATAATAAAAACGAAGCAAAACACGTGCATTTGCAAACACGTGCACATGCATTTCGCGCAGTGTCATAATGGGCACAAAATAAAGAGCAAATGGGTACATTTTGCCACCACACCTGTCTGTTATGATAGCAATATGCGGTTGCACTTGGACGTCCAAGTGACAACATGCCATGACGCGCGTGACCGCATTGTGCTAGCATTGGGCCGCCATAGCGTTTGTTGGGTTTGTGTGATAAAAATTGATTTTTTTACAAAAAGACTATTTTAAATTTAATTTTAACAAAAATTTTTACAATCTTAGTTTAATGAGCGTACCGAGCTTAAAACTCTAATCAACTAAATTATAATAAACAAGAATTTCGATAAGAAAACACTTTAGTCGACAAATATCAAAGAAAACGTGATATGATGGGTAAATGTGACTTGAAAAATGAATGTAACTGTGTTTAAACAAAACAAGATTGCAAAATTAGAGGAAGAAATAGTGTGTATATGTATATGAAAGATTTATTTTATAATATAAACGAAGAAAAATGAAACCTTCAAAGGGTCATTCAAGAACATTCACCGAATTAATAATAATAAAAATAATATAATAATAATTCTTATTCTTTGTTTCTTTACTTGAAACAGAAACGTATCTTCTTGTTATTTATTAAATCTATTTCATTGAAATCATTGATGAGAATTTTATTGGTTTAATTCTTTTATGCTAATGTAATGGGTTCTTTGAGTCGAACGTTAAAGATTTGTGTTTTTATCTTTGCTTTGTCTGTATACTGTATAGTTTTAATGAACTTTCAAAGGTATGTTAAAATAAACGTGGTAGTTAGCAATGTTTTCTTTATAAAGTTAAACTTACTTATACTAGTTATAAACAAAAAAAACGTTGATGCATTGGCAAATTTTACCACCAGTTTTTTTTTTAAATATTGTGCTGAAAATATAGTATTTATATCCAGTAAAAACTTGAGTTAACGATTTACATTGCTTTTTCTTGCTATAGTTTTAGAAAAAGTGATAAAAATAAGAGTACAATAAAAACAATTTTACCGAAAATAAAGCCAAAACTTGGGATACGGCTTTTTTGTGACCAAAAATCTAAAAGCTAAAATATTGAAGTTTTAAACAAACAGCTGCTTGCAAATCTCCTTACACTTGGTTCTTAATCCTTATAAAAATACCAGATTTTTCTCGCTCGGTTCCAAACCATGTTTGCCGAACAGTAGCAAATAGGTGAAGAATTTAGTAAATCTATTCCTTTTTGCAACCATTTTACGTGTTTAAAGTTAAATTAATTTTGAGGTAGATTTTATGTGAATCTAATTAGGTAGATTGTCTGCTGTTTTTGACTTCTGCTATAAACTTTATTTTTTTTTTTGTGAAAATTATGTATAATCAACCTCAATAATTACCTATAAGTAAAATTATGGTTTGAAAGCGAAGAAAACAGTTCGAATCGACGTAATTTTAACATAATTAAGTAAATTTACACCAAACTGTAGTCGAAACTCACTATTGTATTGCTTGTGTTTCAACGTATTTTACCAAAAACGGAAGAACAAATTTTTCAGTATTTCCTTCAAATGATACGAAACTTTCATTGATATCATTTGGTTTTCATTTTAGTAGGACAGTTTTTTTTTGAAATTCAATTGATTAAAAATGAAATTTTTCTATGAGATATGTGAGCATATGAGAAGTCTATTTTCATCACGCTTAATGCCATGTGAATTTTTTTTAAAATAAAAAGTGTTGTGTTATAGGGGTTACAATATGTGTCACAATAACACAGAGATACCTTTTAAAACATAGGTCCCACAACAACATACGTCTTGAGGTGTTGGTGGACGCTTTTTTAAATCTTTGTGAATTTAGGCACTCGAGACTATTGGGTTCTTTTTCCACTAGTGTAAAATCGTTTGCGCTAAATAACAAATTGTATTGCTGTGCTATTTTCATATGTAGCCCAGTCATTTTAGCGACCAACCTCGGAATGAGAGATAATAAGCTGAATTTTCGTATATACCTTCATTTTGGTGTTCTAAAAGTTGCCTCAAAAGTCTCATAAAATCTAGTGTCTGCGTCGTAAGTTATTCAAGGTCAAAGGTAACAAAAAAAAACAGTTTTTCGCGATTATCTCGGTTTTTATTGCTCCAATGACGTGAACATGTATTATAAAAATTGTAAAGAATAAAATTTGCAACAAATTTTATTTGAAACGATTTCTCATGCGCTCAGCCGTTTTTGCGATAGAGGGCGGTGAAGCAGTTTTCTTTTTTTCTTGACTCTGCACAGTTTGATTAAAAAAAACAGTTTTTTTTAAATCAAACACTTCATTCCTTTTTTTACAAATTACACTGGGTAATAATAAAGGTTGATCTCCTTTTAAGCGTCGTTTCGATGCCGCTATGGAATTTTTAGAGATGCACAATTTTCGACACACAACATGCACATTCACAGAAGTTAAAATATTTAAGAAGTCTATGTGACCATCATTTCAATCGATACTGATAGTTTTTTAAGTTTTCAAGTCGCGCATCACATTATCAACCTTCTGCAAGCGGATTCTCACAAATAAAACACAAATCAGCCATAATTTTCAAAATTTTACGTCCATCGTTGCAGAGATCGGAACCAAGAATAAACGACAATTATTCAAAGTTCAAGGTAATATTCACGGTTGACCTTGCAATACAGAACGTATGGCACGGTTGAGCGCATGAAAAAATGTTTCTAATAAAATTGGTCACAAATTTTATACTCTACAATTTCTCTTATAGATGTTAACATAATTGGAGGAATAGAAACCGAGATAATCGCGAAAATAGCATATTTTCCTACAAGAGATGAAAACATTGTTTTTTTCGTGAGAACGAAAATGTTTACGAACGAAAAACGTTTTTATCTCGCGTAGGAAATGCAATTTTTCTCTATGATAGTATATATAATTGATATTTACTATAAATTATAAAGTTAGAAATCGACAACAAAACATTCAAAATTCATATTCTATTTTTCATGGTTACGTTGTTTAAAATACTTTGTAAAATTATATGAAAAACCATAGCAACTATAATTTGTTATTCTTTTTCACTAGTGAATTGACTTTTCGCATAGAAAAACTGTTTTTTTACAATTGACCTTGAATAACTTACGATGCAGATACGAGATTTTATGAGACTTTTGAGACAACATTTAGAACGCCAAAATGAAGTTATATACAAAAATTCAGCTTATTACCTCTTATTCCGAGGTTGACCCCTTTTTTATGCTAAAATGACTGGACTATATAATTTTACAAAGTTTTTAAAAACAACGCAACCATGAAAAAATAGAATATGAATTTTAAATGTTATGTTGTCCATTTATAATTTCTAATTTTATATTTTATAATAAATATCGATTACTTATATATATATTATCATTCAAAAAATTGCATTTCCTACGCGAGATAAAAACGTTTTCGTCAGTCTCACTAGCGCGTCACGTGAATAAATATTTGCTCACGAAAAAAACAATGTTTTCATCTCTTGTAGGAAAAAATACTATTTTTCCTTGATAAATGACGGGATTATATCTTTTAGCAGTTTGATGGTTTTCATTTCGTGACCATCAAAGTTCTTGTAGTGCTACAATAACTAGTATGTACGTATGTGGTTGATTTGTAAATTTTTGAAAATATTTTAATCGTTGAAAATTTACATGCCAGATGTTCCAAAATTCAAACAAGAGGATACTCTAGCACCAAACCCCTTTCAATAAATAAATTACGTTTTCGTGATGAATTTTGAGGTTTTCAGCAGAACATTCTTTTTAGATGTTTATATATCGAGCACCTTGATTCAAAACAAATCCCAGAACATGGAGTAGAGACGCTTCAAAGAGCATGAAGAGAAATACAAACTTAAAACCAAATAAAGTAGGTTTCGGATAAAAAAAGAGGCAAAGTTAAAATCGCGCAATCCGATTGAATCTAATATGATTAGTTCATTATAATTAAAAAATAATATCAAAACACTATTATCTCTATCAAAATACAATCTCTTACAACAAATATTACAAAAGCACACAAACCTCAATTAATATAATTTAAAGTTTACACCACATACTTAAATTATAATACACATTTCTTGAAAAAGAGATACATAATCTCTTTCAGTCTATAGTTTTTCTTTTTTCGAGTTTTTTGTTTAATTAATTGATTAATCAAAATAAAGAAAACAAAATAATTTCAAAATTACTCAAAACATGGTTGTGAAATTTATAAAAATTTTAAAAATTGCTCAATTGTGTTAAACCTATTATAAACCTAACCTAAATACCATTATATTTGAAAAACAAAAACTTTTTAAAATTTTCGTTCGTTTTCATTTAGTAAAAGTATACAGTATAAAAAATTAAAAATAAAAGTAAATATAAGTGTAAGTGTAGATATGATATTAGTTTTTACTATAATGCAATTATTGCTTATTAGTTATTATTTATTATTAGTTTTATTTTAATATAGGAAATAGGTACAGGGTCATTTTTTCTCTCTTTTGTTTAGATTTAAAGAATTTCTTGGTATATATATATATACAGTCAGACCTCGTATAACGTTACCCCGTTTAACGTCGATTCACTTTAACGTTATTACAAATTTATAAATGTTTTTTTGAAAATTTTAAAAAAATGAAAATTTTCGAATTTTTGAGAAACAAACAAAATATTCTCTTAAATTTATTTAGTTTTTCGAATTTAGTCAACATTTTTAATTTTAATTAACTAAGTTAATCACCGAAATTGAAAAGTTTAACGAAACAAGAAAAATTAATAGTTTTATATTTTTATGAGTTTCTTTACTGTAATAGTTTCGTCTACTATTTAAAACAAAATTAAATAATCGTCATTGTTTTTTTTATACTGACGATGTAAATGTTTCTGGCCAAAACTATATTGAAACCATTCAACTCGGTATCAATAAATTCGTTCTCTTCTCAATAATAAAATCCCAAAAAAATTAATATTTATTTCCTAAGACAGCCAAATAGTTCTTCAGAGTTTCTTTAGAAACAAACGTAGATTATTTAATATTTGGATCTATAACAAAAAGCCCTTAAATCGTTCCCAATATCTAAAGGCCAATAAAATATCAAACCAGATAATCTCTCTCTCTCTTTCTGGCGTTTACATCCCATGAAGGATTTTTGGATCATTTTGCCATCTGTGCAATCAGCTTCCAATCATCTCTTTCCATGACCAGTTGACCCCAGTTTCGACATCCTATATCACGAAGGTCTTCTTCACGCCAGCGTTGTCTAGGTCTTCCTCTTCGACGAACACCAGCTGGTTGTTGTTGGGACGCTTTTTTTATCATTCTATCTAATGGAGCCCTTTCTACATGACCGAACCATCTAATCCGGTTAGATTTAATGAATCCGATTACATCGCAGCCTCCAAGAAGCTGTCTGATTTCATGATTCATTCGGATTCTATACTGACTTTCAGCAACTTAACATGGACCATAAATTGTTTGTGTGACCTTCCTCTCGAATGTTGATAAAATTCTACAATCGGAGGAAGTCAGTGTCCAGCTTTCACTTTCAAATGTAAGCACAGGTCGAATTAATGCTTTGCAAAGTGTGAGTTTACACGACCGCGAAAGATGTTTTGATCGCAGAAGTTTTGAGTATCCGTAGAAAACTCTGTATGCGGCAGAGACACTGGCTTTGCTATCTGCCTGCATGTCATTTGACGATGTTATTACAGACCCGAGGAAGTTTGAAGTTTTCCACGCATTCGACTTCATGGTCGCCAGTATCCAGATTTCGGGAGGTATGTTCTTAGATGTTGTTAACACTTTAGTTTTGCGGATGTTGATGCATAATCCAAATCGTTTAGCATTTCTTTCAAGCTGCGAGAGACGATCCTTAATATAGCTCGTTCTACGTCCGAGAAGCACAATATCATCTGCGTAGCCAAGAACTTGACGATTTGTTATATATACAGCTTTGTGTCTAAATTCGGTTTTTTCTTATCGCGTACTCCAGCACCAAATTAAACAGTACGGGCGCTGGTGCATCACCTTGTCCTGACACCTTGACACCTGATGTTAAATCGAAAGGATCAGAAACTGACCTTTCGATTACTATTCTACAGTTTGATCCCGATGTTGTGCATTTGCACAGAGAAACTGTTTCTCTGTGATACCAAGGCATATGAGTACGGACCAAAGGTTGTCGCGGATGATACTATCATACGCTTGCTTGAAATCAACGTAGAGCTGGTGAATGCTGATGTTGTACTCCAAACATTTTTCCAGAATCATTCTTAAGGTAAAACATTGGTTGTGATTTAGCGGTTGGGACGAAAACCACACTGATAGTCACCGATGATAGATTTGGCGAGCGGGATGAGTCGAGCAAGTACGACATTAGCTAGTATGTTATATGAAATGTTCAACAGATAATCGGAACCGAAAAAGCAGAGATTGACAGCGAAGCGGAAAAACTTTCAACTGTGTCCATATGCATATCTGACAAAAGTTTTTACAGTGCCATTGATTCTTTAAAATGTGGTATCAAATCTTCTATTCATCCTATTATTGACGGTGATTTGATCGTCACTGACCCCACAAGAAAGGTCACATTGCTTCGATCTCGACCGTTTTAGAAACTCCTGAAGAAATATCCCAGATCCAATCTTCAGGAGTTAATATGAAAGATCTTCGTTTTAAACCCAAAATTGTTGAAAAACTTTTAAAATCGGTTAAATATCAACAAAGCATCCGGTCTGGACAATATTCGTAAAATATACGAGCATTACTTACATTAATACACACATATCAAAATTTTTGGAAGATAACAATTTGATATTTTACAGCCAATACGGTT